>OY754966.1:21162587-21480512 GCA_963576475.1 Molanna angustata
TTTTACACGTGGTGATTTTGAAAAGTTCGTTCTGTCTGGTGGGTCTAGTAGGGACTCTATAATTTATTAGGCTTGTAAGTTCGGGGCAATCAATCAAGTTATTAATGATTTTATGAAGGAACAGAGCATCGGTTAGAGTTCTTCTGTTTTCGAGACTCATTAAATTATAGGTTTGAAGAAGAGTGAGATAATCGTCAACATTTGAGAAACTGAATCTATAGTTTAATTGTCTGATGAATAATTTTTGAATTCTTTCAATTTGGTTTTTATATATTTGGTAAGAAGGGTTCCAGATAATTGACGAGGATTCGAGATGACTCCGAACAAGAGCATAGTATAATATAATGTTCGTTTTATAATCTCGTAATTGTTTGGTATTTTTGAATAGAAAGCCTAGCATACGGTAAGCTTTACCGGTTATATGGTCAAAATGTCTCTCGAAGGAAAGTTTACTGTCAACATAGACCCCCAAGTCTTTTATAACCGTTTTTTTTTCAACGGCTATACTATCTATTGAATATTCGTAATTTAGTTGGGTTTTATTTCTTGAGAAAGTAATGGAGTAACATTTGGAAGCATTAAGGGATAATTTATTGTGTTTGCAATATTCGAATATTGATAAGAGGTCTTATCAATATTCGAATATATATATATATATATATATATATATATATATATATATATATATATATATATATATATATATATATATATATATATATATATATATATATATATATATATATATATATATATATATATATATATATATATATATATATATATATATATATATATATATATATATTATATATATATATATATATATATATATATATATATATATATATATATATATATATATATATATATATATATATATATATATATATATATATATATATATATATATATATATATATATATATATATATATATATATATATATATATATGTTATATTTGATGTTTTCACGGGTGAAATATGTTATAATATTTTTATCTCGGTTTTCCCGTGTCAGTAGGTCTTGACTAAGACCATTTGTCTTCCGACGTTTCGCCTGAATATCACCAGGCATTTTCAAGGACTTAACGAAAAGCACGCGCCTGAAAATGCCTGGTGATATTCAGGCGAAACGTCGGAAGACAAATGGTCTTAGTCAAGACCTACTGACACGGGAAAACCGAGATAAAATATTATAACATATTTCACCCGTGAAAACATCAAATATAACATATATATATATATATATATATATATATATATATATATATATATATATATATATATATATATATATATATATATATATATATATATATATATATATATATATATATATTTATATATATATATATATATATATATATATATATATATATATATATATATATATATATATATATATATATATATATATATATATATATATATATATATATATATATATATATATATATATATATATATATATATATATATATATATATATATACAGTGGCGTGCGAGGGGTCCGTCAGCTGGTTCTGCCCAAAAAAAAACTACATCCTCTGTTTAGTCAACCTCCATATCTTTTCACCTTATATTTTTTCTTTGACTCCTGTTTTGTACTATGCACATAGCACCAATTACACGCATTGCGTGAAGATAGGAGCAAATAATCAAAATTGCATAATATTATAAATATTTCAATTCTATTGATAAATATTTTAAATGCAGCCCTTTAATAACTAAAAGTTTTTAATAACTAACTGTAAATAAATATCATGAATGTTGGTTAAAATATTCAGAGACATCTATGAAGTATCTTTCCAACCATTATCACAACAAATTTACTAGCAGCAGTAAATGTTTTCATCCATTATTTTATTTTTCATCTATTAGTTTTCATTCATAGATGTCGTGATATATTAATTGATATATTACTCATAGTTACGCAAAGGTTATTTTTCTTATATTTGAATAATATTTATGAATTCCTAACAAATTGTACATACATTATTTTATGAAATTTCTTACATATTTTACAAAACGTTTATTTAAAATATTATCTATATTTGCTTTTTTACAACGAAATTAAATTTTTAAGCTGCTTTGAATTACGCGGCAAATGCATAATACTAATAATATTTTTAATTATTTTTGAAATTTAATTAGAAACAATTATTATCACTCTCCCTTTAATTTCCAGTCATTTTAAAGATAAACGATCTATTCGGTATGATTCGAATCAAAACAATTCAATATATTTATATTAGCGCCAAAATCTTGGCGTAACATAACCTATCTAATCTAATCTGACAGTAATATAATCTAACGGTCGTTGTTGTAAAAATGTACCATGTTGAACCAAAAGCCAACCAAACCATCTGAATATTCTTACACCTATACATACAAACTGTTGAAGAAGCTTCATACTATGCCCAGCATAAAACTTACCTTAAAAAATACACAGATACACTAACACGAACAAACAAACTTTGTTCATTTAGTCATTATATTGTATGCTCAAATGTATCGGGCATACTGCAATGAATATTAACGACAAAAGTAAAAAGAGATTTTATCATTTGTAGGGAAATAAATCGTGAACGATACATGTGTTATGACATTTTAGCTACTGTTACCAAAGCTGTCAATGTTTCTCCTTGGAAGCAATGTTGCATACGTTTTAGATTCAGTGTTGCAACAGACGAAAATAATTACAGGCAAATGGAACCTACAAAGGACAATTATTATTCAAATTTTAAGAAATTCATATCTCCGTTAATATTTGCGCTAGAAAAATAATAAAAACTGTTTTATGATTCTTTATACGCCCTACAACTCGTTGATATATTAAAAAAAATCGTACAAGATTTTCAATTTTTTTATTTTATTTTTTTTATTATTTTTTTTTTTAATTTTTTTTTTTTTTTTGATTTTGATAGTCATGCCAGGCATATAGGCATGTATGGCTTGCACGCCACTGTATATATATATATATATATATATATATATATATATATATATATATATATATATATATATATATATATATATATATATATATATATATATATATATATATATATATATATATATATATATATATATATATATATATATATATATATATATATATATATATATATATATATATATATATATATATATATATATATATACTAGCTTTTATGTCCCGCCGTTGGCCAAGAATGTAAAATTGTGAAGGAATAAGCAATCGTTTTTATAATATTGTCATCCAATTATTTTGCAATATCGGACTATGAAAAGTGGTTTGAAATTTGATTGAGTTTAAGCATTGTAAAATGTTCAAGTGATGGCCACCACCCATTCTTTTTTATATATTGCTATAAAGTGCTATATACAATTTCTGCACGCATGGACTATGCGAAATGGTTTTAAATATGACTGTTTATCAACTTTGCAAAGAGATTGGTTTGGCCACAACCCCCATTTTTAAATATTATCATCGAAAACAAATTGTAATATGTACCTATAATTTTTTTATTAGTAATTTTGGATGTTGGAATGTGGTTAAAATTTGATTAAATAATGCGTACTGAAAAGATCTAGTGTTGGTCACATCCCATTCGTTTTTATATTTTTTCATCAAGTGTGCATTATATTTTTGCACAATTAGACTGATTGACTTAAAATTGACACAAAAGTCTACATTAACGAAGAAGAAGAAGACTTAAACTATAGTAAATAGTATTTAATTTGAATATAAACGTTGTGAAGAGTTCAGTAATGGCCACAACGCCCATTCTTTAAATATCGTCAACGAAATCAAATATGAAGGTGTTGAAAATTATTCAAAAAAGGATGATATAAATGGTTTAAATTTGATTAAACAAAAGTATTGAAAAGATTCTAGTGCAGGTTACATCGTCACATCCCACATCTCATTCGTTTTTACATATGTATTTTCATCAAGTATGCATATTGTTAATAATATTTCTGCACAATAGACTATTAGACTTAAAACTAACCCAAAAGTCTAAATAAAAAAGAGAAGAAAAAGTATAAGACTATAAGAAATAGTTTGTATAAAAAACTATCCCAATGGTCTACATAAAATAAGAAAAAATACATAAAATAGAAGAATTAGACTATTTGAAATAGATTGTATAAAAACTGACTAAAAAGTCTTCACAAAAGAAGAAGAAGATTAATCTATAGGAAATAGTTTGTATAAAATTCACCAAAGTTCTACATAAAATAAGAAAACGAAGAAAAAGACTAAAGGAAATAGTTTGTGTAAAAACTGTAAGGTCTACATAAAATTAAGAAGAAAAAGAATTAGACTCCATGAACCGTCGCTTCAGACCCTTCAGAACCTCCCGTCCCTTCAGGCCCTTCAGTAACTCCCGTCCCTTCAATCCATCATTACGTCCCTACCAATCAGGCCCTTCTGTACCTCCCGTCCCTTCAGGACCTTTTATACCTCCCGTCCCTTCAGGCCCTTTAGTGCATCCCTTCCCTTCATTACATCCCGTCCCTTCAGTCGGTTAAGTACTCCAACTTCATAGGTAAAATGACCAAATACACGACGAAGAAGAAGAAGAAGAAAGTTTTAATCCAGAAACCTGCGAAGAGATGGAAGGAAAATTGGACCTTCATCTCCCAAGATAGTCCACCTTCATAGGTAAAATAACCAAATACACGATGAAGAAGAAAGTTTTAATCCAGAAACCTGCGAAGAGATGGAAGGAAAATTGGACCTTCATCTCCCAAGATAGTCCACCTTCATAGGTAAAATAACCAAATACACGATGAAGAAGAAGAAGAAAAAAGTTAAAATCCACAAACCGTCCTGGAAGACCTGCGAAGAGATGGAGGGACAGTCGGACCTTCTTTTCCCAGGATACTCCCCCTTAATAGGTGAAATGACCAAATACACGAAGAAGAAGAAGAATAAGAAAAAAGTTTAAATCCAGAAACCATCCCGGGCACACGCTCGACAATTCACCAAAGTTTCATTGTAATCGGACAAACGGTTTAGGAGCACATCGCATACAATTTTCTGATAGGAAATCAGTATATTGTTGTGTGATTTGTAAGTAAATAGTAATAGGTAGGTACCTACCTACAACAATGTTCTAAATAAATTCGATTCATAACAAATTTTATTTGAATATCAGAATCTTTCCGTTACCATAGTAACCATTCCAATATTAATATCAAATGGGCTCGATACATTTTTTGGATATGTAGGTAGGTACCTACATTGGTTTGTTCGAAGCCACAAAAACGAAAATTGTCCGAAATATCAAATATTATATACAAATTATGCAATTTTATTATGCCTATATCTTTACTAATAATTAACAGACTTTTACAATATATGTCTTAAAACTTGCTATAAAGTCTTGTGTTTCATTTTATTATTTCATAATCACATTTATTTCAAAGGTATATTATTTTAAAGAACATATTCATTCGGTAGGAAAATTAAATATCGTATGAAAAGATATTAAAATGGCGGGGTTATATGTACATTTGTACAAAACGCTTACTTTAAAAATAAGTTAAACATTATAATTAGACAAAATATTCACCATGTTTTTCACTTAAAAGCTAAGTTATACTTGATAATATATTTTTTTTGTGTAAATACCTACTTCTAACTTTTAAACTAACAGATATTTGCGTGCAAAATGTACACTTTTTTGACAGATATGACTTGGAAAATTTTGTATGAAAAAAATAATTATTTAAATATTTTTAAAATTCAGCATTTTTATCGCATTCTTTTTAGCGTGACACTGCATCAGGTATACTGGTACATGTTCACACTTAAATTAGATTTTTAGATGCTCTTGGACAAACACACACACACACACACACATACACACACACACACACACACATACACTAACATTTTGATTGCTTTATTACTTTAGATATATATATATATATATATATATATATATATATATATATATATATATATATATATATATATATATATATATATATATATATATATATATATATATATATATATATATATATATATATATATATATATATATATATATATATATATATATATATATATATATATATATATATATATATATATATATATATATATATATATATATATATATATATATATATATATATATATATATATATATATATATATATATATATATATATATATATATATATATATATATATATATATATATATATATATATATATATATATATATATATATATATATATATATATATATATATATATATATATATATATATATATATATATATATATATATATATATATATATATATATATATATATATATATATATATATATATATATATATATATATATATATATATATATATATATATATATATATATATATATATATATATATATATATATATATATATATATATATATATATATATATATATATATATATATATATATATATATATATATATATATATATATATATATATATATATATATATATATATATATATTATTTATAGGTTATAATAATTATTTTATCCCAACTTAATGCCTTTTTATGTGAGACAAGACTATTGTTCGATGATGCACGCATGTGTCGCGCTTCCTTTAATAAGGTAATGCACACCCGCACGTCTGTCGCTGGTTGCCCCTCGTTGTGGGATGTAATGGTATGTATGTATCCCGACTTATGCCTTATGAGTTATTGAGATTGTGATTTAGTATTATCAAAAAAACAATTTCATAACCAGATTATGCCAATCCTACAACACTGAATTCGGTGAAATAGACCTTTTCAATATCAACCTTGACTCGTTAAAAAAACAATTGCACAAACGTTCCTTATCAGAAATATAACGTAGTGGTGTTGAGTGATGAAGGTCAGGATGGATCTCTATGTGTATAATATGGTTAAAGCAGCTCCCGTTCCCAATTATCCCTCTCCCAAAAAAGCCACCTCCCACCCGCCCCTTTCTTCAATTGGCAGATGTCTTTTTTTTGCTTCTCCTGTATACTTCTTTTTTTTATATATATACTTTTATTTTTATCCGTTTTTTAATGATGTTTTCGACTTTTGACCATTAGCTTGTTTCTATTATTTGTTAACACGCGAAAACCTATAACCGGTGTATGTTTTAATTGTTGTTTTCTTTTGTAATTTATCATTTGTATGAACTGTTGATTTTTCAATGCAATAATAATAAAAAAAAATATTACAGTATAAAGAAACGATGCGTAATATAAAATATCATTTAACCATAACCTTATATTTTTCATATTTTTGACGCATGTTATTCGCAAGCCGCACTGAAATATTCGGCGGGCCGCAGTTTGACCGGCCTGCACTATACCGCTTAAAGCAATATATTGAAATTTGTAATGCTGTATTATTTTCAAATTGTGTACCTACGCTAAGTTTATATATTAGAGCAAAAAGTCTCGAAGTAAGTTTCTTAATACTTATTATTTTCCCGCCTCACAATATTATTAATACAGACCACGAAGTAAAGGACATTTTCATCTCTTTGAAGGGGTGTGCATACGGTGTCGAACCTTTGTGGTAGAGTTTATTTTGTATTTTTATAAATAAATAAATAAATAAATAAATAATAAATAAATAAATAATAATTTATTTGTTGCATATAAATGAGAAAAGAAAAAACAAACAATTATACATGTTTTGCATTATTTGTATATCTCTTATTTATTTCTCTGTCTAACATTCATTTTATTAATATGACTTTTGTTTTATATAAAAAAAATTGTTGGTTTATATAACTATATGATCAGAAGAACATTAATTTCTCTTCCATTTCACAACAGAGTCACTCGTTTTACACAGTCGCAACACCCGCTCACAGTAAACCTTCAACATATGCGAACCAGACGCTTCTCTTATTAACACAACAGGCCGGCTGTGGAACGATCCTCCGAATTCTATGTTTCCACCTTCTTACAACCCGGGTCTTATTAAGTTCCGAATTCATATTTTATGAGGAGATTGCAAGCCCTCCCGAACGTTTCGTAGTGCGTTTCTTCGGAAGAGTATAATGAACCCGTAGAAGTCACATAAAAATAAAAATAAATTTGATCTTTTATATTCCTATGTTAAATACAATCGATAAGTATTTCCAGTATTTAGGGTTTTAATTAAGGTACGTACTTACTTATAATATGCTATACTGATAGAATTTTAAAACATTTACACGAGAGCACACGTCTTTTCCTAAACGATTTTCCTAATTTTTTTTTTCTATATAGTACCTTCATTCAGCACAGAAACACTTACAAACGTAAAAATATGAAAATAGAAATATTTTTAGACGTTTCCTAAGCGATGAACGTTTGCTTGTATAGGAAAACGACGACAGAGTATATATGAATAAATATATGTATGTTGTGGAAATATGTACAAAGTACCTAAAACCAGAATGAACTGGAGTGTAAAGATTAAAATGGAGAGAATATATTAAGCTGAGGAAAACTTTTTACAATGTGATTGCTTTATTCTATTCTTGATAATGTAGATAAATCAAGACAAGTTAGTAGTTTAGTGATTAAACTCAGATGACTCCGAAGTCGTCTAGAATAAGTGAAGTGGAAGAATTTCAATCTATCTTATTTATGTTACTAACGAGCTAGATCAAGAACTTTAATGCGCTCCTAAATACGTAGAATAATAACTGATTTATAAACTTATATTGTACTCTGATAGATCTTCTTTACTGAGAAATATTAAATTAGCGATTTTTTTTGATTCTACGTTTTATTTAAAAACTCTACGGACAAGTTAGATGGGTGGTGGCAGAGCGGTTAGCGCGCTGAGTTTGTAATCCAGTGGTCGCGAGTTCGAATCCTGCCACGTCCGATTTCGTTCACCTATAGTACAAGCATTCATGCTTAGTTTAGGGAATGTATGAGGATGTATATGTACTTGTTACAAGTACATATTCATTTAAAAAAAAAGTATGACAAAATCTTCATACAAGTTGTTTCGATAGTAAATAAAGTAAGTACTTATAATGATTTTTCTATTAACATAATGGCACATCATTGCCATTACGTTTTTGTTCAGAAGGTTTAGTTCATTGGATCTGTGAGAAGATTAATATCGTAAGTCTCCAGAATGTGGCAACTTGTTATTGGGTGCATGTTAAATTAATATTTGACTTAATACCTTTTAGTTGCCCGAGAAGCAATAATAAATAAATAAATAAGATATAAACTATTTTTTTTAACTATCACAGTCATATTTTGACTAAAATATATATTTTCAATGTGCATGCTTAGTATAAAAAGTACAATGAATTTTTAGTTTTTTTGGTCTTCGTGAATTTTTACGCTAACTCATAGTATGTATATGTAAATATACATACTATGAAATATTTATTAAGCGCCTATGTTGTCTCCCGTTTGGATTACTGTAATTTACCAAAAATAGACATGAATAAAATTCAATCACTTTTCAATGCTTCAGCCAGGCTCAATACTAGAGCCTCAAGGTTTTCTCACATCTCTCACCATCTTAACAATCTGCATTGGCATAAAGTTCTAGAAATGATTGAATATAAGCTCTGTCTCATGATCTTCACGCACTTCACGGTATGGCTCCTACTTATCTCTCTGACCTTTGCATTCCACTTTTAATATACGATAGATAATTCATTCTACATCTTAGTAGAAAAAAAAATAGTAGAAATGAACATGTACCACTTATTTCGTCGATCGTGCGTTTGCTGTGGACAGACCAAATACATGGAATAAGCTCCCTTACAACTAAAGACAGATCGAAAATATGTCTCCATTCAGAAAAAATCTCAAAATTTACCTTTTCTCTAATCTAACCAGAGCCAAAATGATACATATAAATCAATTTTCAGCGCCATTTATTTGAAATATTCACGAAAAAAGGCCTTATATAAATTATACGAATTATTATTATTATTATATTTTGTTGAATGATATTGTTTGCAAGTTCATAGAACTCAAGTTGCATTAAATGAATGAGATCTTTCATGCTTAATTTTGTTTACCAGTGCTATGCAATTGTACAAATTGACGATGATGTTGTATTCAAACAAATACCTACCAGTTTATTTCAATTGAACTCTGCAGGAAGCTGATAATCGTCTTGGTAGATAGTATTGTAAGTAGATAATTTGATCAATTATTGTCGATTCCAGTTAAGAGAAAATTCTTAAAATGTGTAGGAAAAATATCACCAATTTACGTTATTTTTGTTTATGCTTTTATTTTGTTTATCCGATTAAAGTCATCAAATACATAAGTATCAGATGCTAGTGAAATTAAAAAAAAAAAGAAATTTTATTTTATCCTGTTCATTTGATTCTGTTTTAGCGACACTCTGTCTCTAGATTCTAGATAGGTTTATGACAGAGCGGTTATTACGTTGGACTATAAATTCACTAAACCCATTTTAAATGCTACATTCAATCATTTCATTTATCATTTACATATACACTTCTTTAAAATAAACTCTTAATATTACTTAGGTATGAAATAAATATACGATAATAAATATTGATTATAATTTTATATTATTTGTATATTATAAACATCAATATGTACATTGAATGTCGTCATTCTATCCACAACGTTCAAACGTGGTTCAAAATAATAATCATAAGAAAATTGATACTGAATTGAAATAGAGTTGAATATATTTAAGCACTACTAAACGTTAAAAATAAACACGCGTTCTTGGCCAGCCAGAAGGGCAAGTTTTTGATATCCTTTGTAGCATATCGTCCAATGTACGTCACAAACTACACACATTCCGAATTATATAGAATTTATTCATTGACATACATACTAAACTTGACTTTTGAACAAAAATAAACGAATAAATCACAGAAACTAGGAAGTGGAATATTACAACCAACCATTAAGAAGGTGGGATCAGTGAAGTATTTGAAGATGGAACATGTAAACATGTTAGTCGCGATGACAGGTCGTGAGCCCTATAACTGTCTGATTTCCTGGTCTCATCCATGTGAAAATATGTTTCTACTTTGTATCCATTCAAATTGTATTAATCATACATTTTGTACCTCTTTGTGGAGTTTAAATTCTGTGCAAACGAAAAAATTATCATCTTATAGACAATTCTTTCCATTCTTGTCAGTCTATTGCATTTGTCCTCCAATTCATTATTCGTAATGTGAAAAAACATTTGTAATTCCAGTCATTAATATTCCAATCTAAATTTTTCTTCGATGCATAGTTGGGTTTCGTTGCGCAGTTAGTAAAATATCTGATTCCTGAATGAAAGGTCCCCGGTCGATTCTCGGTGAAACACAGTGTTTAATTGTGTTTTCAGTCTGGGACCGTGAGCCGACAAGTATTATATCGAGTTGTGTCTTGTTATATGGTGGGTTTTATTTTTTTAAACGGTTAATGATACTAATGATTGCGGTGAGGTCAAAATTCGACTAAATTTATTAGATTTTGAAAAGTCATTTGACCTGATCATCATAATATTAATTCGTTTATTTTGTAAAAAAAAATATTATATTATGCGGCGGACTTATTGCCCGTAAGGAATTTCTACCAGTCAACCACACTTCATCAAGGGGTACAATGTTTTCTCTTCACGTAATGCAAACAACCGGTTATTTGGAAGAAATGTTTAATAATATGGCAATAAGTTAATCACATTACAAAATAAATAAAGATAGCAGAAGAAAAGTAAAAAAAAAAACAACGAAGAAAGCATATAATAACAATTCATAGCAATGATAGGAAAACTAAAGGATAAGGAAAGGAAGAGGAGAGAAAGATGTAATCAGGTGTTGTCAGATAAACATTTTTGCTTTAGCCTTTTCTTGAAAATTTTCTTTAACATAATCTGTATTTGATTTTTTTGCTGTACAAAACAACTGCGTTTGTTATTGCGTGTTTGATATCGGCAGTATGAATGTAAGCAATCTATCGACTGACGTGATATATATATTTCAAAATTTAATGTACCCAGGTATTTGTTATACCTATGTAGGTACCTATAAAGTATAAATTTTGACTTTCTGCATAAACTATGAATATGCCAAATCTCACACTAATCCGTGCGCGCATTTTGTTTAACATGGATTCGAAGTTTTCGCTTCACGTATAATATTATATAATTGACACAGTACTTACCTGTTAATTGTCCGAGATGCAATGAAAATATAAAAGTATATAAAAATGTTTTACCTCGGTAGCAGAAAAAATATGATGATAACAGAAATATTGAATGTTCTCCTTAGTCGTGTTGTTTATTCCTTATCCAACTTGAAAAGTATTGTCTCCCCTGCAAACTACTTCAAAACCAACCGAAAGATTAAATATATTTAGCAATACGATGAAATTTCACTTTGATATTTACATATACATAATATGCTTTGATAGTTTTCATCATAACGGCAATGCCGACTGGATGGGCGCGCTTTTTGTTAGCCAAAATAAGTAATATCTTACTAGCTTTCTGACACAATTTACTAATGCTAGTGTAAATATTTACACACGACCATCGATTCATACGATCGACAATTTATATCCAATGCGAGTATTTCTATATTATTCGTAAATAAATACAACATGTTTTTGTTAGCATAAATTGATTTATTTAAAAAATAAACTAAACGATTTGATTACCGGTATTTAAACCGTAAAGTTTTGTTATGAATATGTTTAACATTCCATTTGATCGTTTTTTTTTTCTTGGAGACGCTCCCGACCTTCAATTAGATTTTCCGAAGTAGTTTTTATGAATTTCACTATTTTATTTTATGACAACTCAACAGTTATTTCATACATTACAAAAACTTTACATACACTTATACCAATTACAGAGATGTCTAAATTATTTTAAAAATTAACGCGTAAAATAGTTATTTGGATTTAGTAGGTAGATATTCAATATACATATAAATAGTATTTAATTGTGCCATAACGGTATCCACAATACGGTGATATGGCCCGATGCACCGCTGCCCTGGAATAAGTATTTTACTTAGAAGGTATATGTACTAAGATATGTAAATTCCTTTTTTTTATGTAAGGTATTATGGATCATTGATTTTTATTAATAAATCAACAATGAATCTTAATTCATATCCATTTTTTATTAGTTTAGATCGGTTATATGCAAGTATTTTTAGATCACATGTTTAAGTATGAACCACGGAATATAGAGTGGGCCGTAATGACTATTTGCAACTTAACTAATCCGACACTAAGTCAGTTTTGGAAATACAAAAAAAACTGGTTACCGCCGGATAGTAAATATTTAAGTTGCAAATAGTAAAAAAACTTTGTAAAAATTTGTGTATAAAAACCGTCTTATAGTGAAAAGAACTTGTGCTATTTTCAATTTACAATGATTCATCATTGTTGAATACATCTTTACAATGTGTTTTATTTGTTGAGTTCTGTGAGTTTCAACTGTTTACTGTAGTTAATATCACAAAACACTGAACATAATATAAAATACAGGATGCAGTCTGCACAGGACAGGACGACGTGGAGTCAAATGGATGAGGCCGTTATTTCCGTTCAGGAATGGACGGAAATAGGCTGGAGAAGATGCAGAGTAGAAAATACATACGAATCATTAAAATCGAACTATAATAAAACAAACAAAAAAAATAATATATATATACCTACTTACTTACTTATCAAAAGAGAGAAAAAAAACAAAAGAATGTTGTTCCTCGTTCCTCGACGCAACACCAATTCAAATCACAAGGGCCTCTCATTTCTATAATGTCAATCTATATAATGTCTCATTTCTATAATGTCAATCTCTATAATGTCAATTTCTATAATGTCTCATTTCTATAACGTCAATCCCACATTCTGATGTATTCACTGCTAGTTTTGAATTACACTTTATATAGATGCATAGCCACGTAAACTTGTGTATTGTTAAGGTGTACTTATTTTATTATTTTTTGTTTTTATCTTATACCATAGTAGTAACAAATTTAATCCTTATCCATTTCTTTCCCGTCACAGGTACGCGTATAATAATTTAAACTATATTTTTATTAATCTTTTGTTGTACTGTAAACACTTATGTGATTATTTAATGCACATTTGATGGGTGTTGGCAGGGCGGTTAGCGCGCTGGGTTTGTTATACAGTGGTCGCGAGTTCGAATCCTGCCACGACCGATTTCGTTCTCGGTATATTCATTCTTTAAATAAAAAAAATAATTGTGAATTAATTAACGTAGTTTGTCTGTCTTTTGTTAATTTCAAAGTATATTCAAACATTATATGGTACCTATATTAAATGTATTATATAAGTATTATTTAGTATATAAAATGACCTACTACCGCAATATTTTCAGAAAAATGTGCTTTATAATTTTGAAGTTCACACCTACCCGACGAGACGAGAAGTCGGCGGGACTTTTGTCAGCCTCAGACTAACCTGGCAGGTACACAAAATAATGATAATTACAAAGATTTTCAATTGTACAATGATTTGCCAGAATGTGTGAAGGAAGCATCTGGTCTTGCCGCTTTTCGTCGCCTATGTAGATATTAAATACATAAAGAAAAAAATCTTTTTAAATATTGTGTGCTTCCTTTTTGCAACATTGTTTTTATTTTTTGGTTTATACTAGGTGTAAGAAAATAATGTATTTATTTTTTTTCACCTAAATAAAATTTACAAATACACATTTTTTTTCTGTATATATTACAAGACTGTATTTGTCCCTTAAATAAATAAAGAACCGAAATTACAAAAATGTTTCAAATGACGAGAAATATGTATATTTGAATCATATTATAACAAAAAATAAATATTTTATGTACGTTGTATTTGACATCTTAGTGTCGAGTAAATTTAAATTATCTGAATTAAACGAGGAAATTGTACCTATATTTCCCGACTTTGGATTTGGCATAAAATATTTGAAACGTTTTACGTATGTAACACTACGCCGATATTAGTAAAATCTGACTCATAATTCAACGGTTTAATTTAAGTTATTTTTAATATGAGTATTTGCCAATGATTCAACATATGTAAGAGATATCTCTTTAGAGCCGCGGCGAACAAGGTTAAAATCGCTTTGATGATAGCTAGCCTTTAGTAATATAGGTGACACCCAAAAAGACGAGTAGCTTGTGGTCAACAACTACTCCACTAAGTCAATGTTAATCCACACTTCATAAATGTGATCAATATAAAGTGGATTGAAATTCTTGCTTTGGCTGTATAGAGGACATTGGTTTTTTAAAGGTTGATTCCTAAATTCTTTTTTTTAGGAATTAATTTATATTTCGTGTGTACCTACGTTCCATGAATGAAAATGTTAATTTAAAATAATAACATTTTGGTTTTCTGCATCCTACTAAAAATATAAGTACTGTAAATTCAGGTTATTTGACGGAAACACATGATTGAATTATATTGTTGATAATAAGTTTAGTATGAATGATTTCTGAAGAATACGAAAAGAAATTTATCACTTGTACCCCGTGCAAAAAGTGAGTTCATTGTTAATAGGCAATTAATCCTCTTTAATTGTTCTCTATAAGGGCCTTAATTACTATTTATAATACGAGTTTAATCCGATGTTAAGTCAGTTTTGGCCATACAAAAAACTGGGTAAGTATCGGCTTAAAAGGGGGGGGACTGCTGCCAACGTACCTATTTTTCAATTTGATATATCAAATCGTTTTGAAAAAAATAATTTAGATACTTTGGGTATTAATAAACAAAAATATACCTTAACTTTTTAATAATGTTCTGTATAAATTCTTGTTGAAAAATAATGACATACCCCGATTTTAAACGTTTATCTTATATTTTTAATAAACTATAAGGCGTAGAGTAATATATATTTTTTTAAATTGAAGAAGACAAATATATCTAGAAAAATATGATGTGACGTTGCAGTAATGCTTCAGGTTTGGTAAATAAACCTAAAAAACATTTATTTTCCATTCAGCGCCATTGCGTAATAAAAGTTTTTTTGGTTTATTTACTTAACCTGATGAGTTAATGCAACGTCATTTCATATTTTTCCAGGTATTTTGTTCTTCTTTAATTTATAAAAAAAATATGGCTCTACACCTTATATTTTTTATGTCTAAAATTGGGGTATGCTTATTATTTTCTTACAAGAATATATACAAAACATAATCAAAAAGTTTAGGTGAATTTCTCTTTATTAATATCCAAACTAATTAGGTTATTTTTTTCAAAATGATTCGTTTAGTAATAATGATGGTATATCAAATTGAAAAAATAGGTACGTTGGCAGCAGTCGCCCTCTTAAACACAAATTGCACATAGTAAGTAAGGCCCTAAAGGTTAGCGTTTGCGATGTGTATAAGTTTAGTATAGAATGGACTTTGCTTAAATCTGTTATTTCAAAAGTAGACCAAGTAGTAAGTTTATCTACCTATCTGGGTAATGTGTTTCGATAAGATGGATGACCAAATAAAAATATCGAAAGAAAGTGAAAAAGCACCTACATTATATGCCAGAAATGTATACATAATCCAAATATTCCACTTTAGTATGGGTTAGGTATGCACAATGAGATGAGTATGTAGAATATAAACGTAAATCTTAAGAAATATAATTAATTTATTATAAATCTTACGCAATTTATATACGGATAATCAAAAAACCGAGATGGCTTTGAATATTGTGAAACAATGAGTCTGCGTTTGGAACGAAGTTCACACAGTACTGCATTTTTGTGTAAATTTACTATAGTGAAGATCATATGGAAATAAAGAATGAAGAATCGCTTAAAATGAAATATGATCAGCTTACTAAGAATATGTGTGAACTTGTAAAAAAGACGACTGGGTTGTTTCAATAAAAGTCAGTAATAGTATAATTAAAATACTTTGATTTCATACAATTGTTAAAAATTAAGTCGTTTAATGGCATTAGATTTCAATGTAACAACCAAGTATTGAAAAATTTTTTGAAATCAAGGTATTTTAACTATACTTTTATTTTAATCTTTATTCGAAAAACACAGCCTTTAGAGGTAAAATGCGACGTTTAGGATCCTAAATATTAATATATTTTGGATACGTATATGCGTACATACTTATATAAAGATTCCGGGTCTATGATTTTACTTCATATTTTTCAGTCTATGTAATATGATAGTAAAGTAATAATAATGTTTTTTCACATTCAAATTATTTATTTATTTATTTATTTTATTTCAGAAAACTACAGCTTTGTTAATTGTTTCGTTACATTTGGTGCTTTTAAAATTATTACAAGCCAATATTGTTTTCTTCAATTTACATGAATGAATTACAAATAACTAGTATGCTGAGCAGTAGGTAAAAGAATAACAATTGCAAGAGAAGAAAAAAAAATTAAATTTTTTTTTAAAAATTATACCAAATCATAGCTTGATCTCTTTACCTATATTACCCACGAATGAGTAGTTTTATGACGTATTCTAAAAAGCTGACGAACGGTTTCCCAATATCTCCGATACTGAATAACAATATATTTCGATATAACTTTTTCAGAAACACAATGTTTTGTAATCGAGTTATTCTGAAATTTATTCGATACGATTATTCTTTCCCAATGATTGTCAAGTAGAGTAAAAATTATTATTGGAATTCCGTCGCTAATCAGTTTTGACAGCTTTATGTTATTTTACTTTGGGATACTCATAACACTGTGTACCTACTCGTGTCTTTCCATCGAGTCTTTCCATCGATCCTGATAGCAGGGCTGACATTAATTTGTTGGAATATTGTTTAAAATATTGCAAAATAAACACGTTTTAATTTATATTTATTTATATCAATCAGTGATCTTGAATGGCTAAAAAAAAATTGTATTATAAACACAAACAGTTCGCTCTTTTATAATGGCTATTCTAGCCAAGTGCCGGTCAGGTCATCAACCGATAACTAGTGTTGTTTTAAAACCACAACGACATCCTCAAATTCCTAGGGCCTCCGATAGGCTGCTCTAAATATTATACGTAAGCTGACGAATACTGAAGAAATAAGAAAGCAAAACTATTGATCTTGAATGCGTATCAGTCTCATTGTATTGTATTGTGAACACTTCCTTCCCTCTTACTTATCAATATGTTCGGCAATAAAGAGAAGAAATAATACACAAGTAGTAATTTTAAACTTTTCCTGCTAAACATCGAAACAAGGATTTTGAAATCAAACATGCCATGACGTTCAATCACCCGGCGAAAGGTAGAAAAAATTTTAAACCTGTAGTTTTTTTTCACAATTAAAACTGTCATAGTAAATTTTCAATTGTAGTTTCCAAAGACGTACCGTAGATATAATCCATAATTGATGGTGTTTTGTATAAGAATTGAACTGAATTAAGAAAGAATGAATTCAATTATTTATAAAGTTCTAGATAGCGTAGTTTTGTATTTGATCTAATATCTTCCGTTGTTTTATATTGTTTGGAGAAACGTTAAATAAACGTTCGTGATTCGCGTACAGCGATAGAGATAATGTGATAAATATCGGTAACGATCGGTTTTATTGTTCAGACCAGAGATTCTCCCGGTTTTTTTACGACATCCCTGTTTTTTGTCAATTCAACACATCACATTGGCATTGGGCCCAAACTGTCAAACGAAACATGCTTCTCCGTTAAAGTGATCGTTGCCAAACGCCATTTTTCAATAGGTAGGTATAATATATTTTATTTTAATATAATAATATAATGTGAGAATATGTGAAAACGTCAATTGTTAAATATTTATTGCTTTGTTTTTATTTATATTTTTTATCTTCTTTAGGGCTACCATAATGGTACAAAAATTCAAATGATTGTGAGAAGTATTTAGAAACATGTGCTAAGAGATAAATATTTTTACATACATAGATACCTTTATTTCATTACATCATGTCCTCTGAATAAGCTGAGATAACTAAGCGACACTCATTCCTATCTTTCCATGCACATCATAATGAAACTCATACTTCGTCTCGTAAATATTCGTCTTATATTCAGACACCGAGTGTTTTTCACATACTTTTCCCGCAATTCATAATACTTACATAATATTCTCATAATTGTACCAACATTCCTCTGAGCGTTCCCTGAGTTATATTATTATGTATATACCAAAAAACATGAAAGTACATACAAAGATATATGGCAAAGTTTACACTGTAGGAAAAAAAATTTTAATGCCTATAACCTTACACATTTGTGCTAAAGTTGTGTGATATATTTCCTTGTCATAAAGGAAGGTTTAATATACCACGGAAATTATTGTGGACTGTATGATTTAAGGAAGCTAAGACACACTAACATTTTCCCTTGTTTTTTTCTTATACGGTTTTGATGCAAGGCACATACAAATCACTTGTTTTTATTGTTATAAACCAGTGATTGTTATAAACCACTTGATTTTATTGTTATAAACCAGTGATTCCCAAAGTGGTCCAGGTGGACCCCCCAGGGGTCCACAGAAGACTCGACGGTGGTCGACAATGGAGATGGGTGAAAAAAAATGGGGATTCACAAGTTTTAAGAGAAGAGTAAAAAAAAATCCAAATTTAATGGTGATTTTTCGGTGAAAAATGGTCGTATTGAGACTTTAAAAAAAGCATTTTGAACCTTTATAATTCATATTTTCAGATTTTTGGGCATTTTTTTCTAAGATCTAAGGTTCTCGTGTAAATCTAACAGATAGAGCGATAAAATAATATTGCATTTTTTTTTTTGGTCCGCTGTCTTGATTTTTTTTTCAGTTAGACCGACAAATGAATCATATAGCCTGTTTCCTTTTCTTAAACCTCCTTTAATTTTCTTTATTTACCACTCTGAATTTAGGGTTCGAACGAACTCGTTGGATCAATTTTGGGAATATGCCAAAAATGTAGCAGCAGAGTGTCCATCGATACCGGTAAAATTTTGAAAGTGGTCTACGAGTACATACACGAGACTTTCTTTGTGACGATATTATGTTGTTATATTAGTTGATTACCAAAGGAAAGGTTGCTTTACATTTCAAATTGTGTAAGACTGATTCTAAAATAAAAATATTATAATATAGATGTAATTCGTCCTATATATGTACACTTTATTGAGAAATACAAACAGAATAAGAAGCCGGATAGTCAGCTTTACCGACTACTCGGAATATCACTAATAAGTATTTACTTTATATATTAATATATTTTACTTTATAAAGATATTTGAGGTAGGAATCAGACGGAGTAGCAACGTGTTACAATTGTTGGACAGCTTATAATGCTGCTTGAAACATCATTCTATTCATTAAGTGGAAATGGAGTTGTTATTCGAAAATTAATACATTTTATCCTCGATGTCTGGGAATCTGTAAGTAAGATCACACAGATTTAGCTGAATACATATAATTTATTTAGCTGTCTGCGCCTTTGAAATGATTCTGAATCATCTAGTTTTTGTCGTTTTTAACACACACACATACCATCACATCGTTTCCCCCTTTGGGGTAGGCAGAGAGAACCGAACTCCAGAATTTTCTATCACGAAATTAATTTTTTGCCTCATTTAGATCGCAACTCCCACCACCACCCGTTCTGCGTATGGGGACTGTAACGGCCCCTTCACAGAACGCTAAGTGAACGTCAAGAAAAGAAATGCATAGCATGAAACTGGGGACTGTAATGGCCCCTTCACAGAACGCTAAGTGAACGTCAAGAAAAGAAATGCATAGCATGAAAAGTAGCTCATGGAGCCATCTAGATTACCAATCTCGGCGCCAAAGCGCAAAAGAACAATCGACGATTGTGAATGGAAAATTCACACTCGTGGACTTCAGATCTTTTTAAATAAAAAAAAACATCAGGGGTATGACCAAGATCTCTGTAAAATATTAACCTACTGGGAATCTAACAATATTAAGGCGCCAAAACTATGACAAAACATCTTAAAAGTTTTAAATTTGTTCTTCGAGGTCACAAAATCCGCGTGACCAAATTCATTTAAATCTTTTGTTTTTAAAAGTTTCCATACAAATGTGCATTATTTGTATCCAAATGTGCATTCTTTGCTAGAATATATTCATATCATGGGGCCATATAATAATACTCTTTTTTTCTATGTAGGTATGGGGCAAGAGAAAAGCAAATTACCTACATTTCAAATAATTATCTAATTATTTCCTATATACGATTAATTATAATTATTATATAGGAAAGGGGAATATCTAACACATTAATAAAGACTGTCCAAGATCTGTATACCAATTGCAAAACACAAATTAAGGTCAACAATGAATATTGTTTTATACATTTAGCTTTCACCTTGAAGGTTGTTTGGATATATTAAGACTTTTTGCTACTGACTTACAAACATACCTAGCCATGTTTAGCCTCTGTGATACCACGCGAAATTTGTTCAACATGTTCAACTTGTACACCAATACACCTACTCAATTCTGAAAAAAAATAAGCATCAGTGGGGTTAGTTTTCTTGGATTGGTTGTTCGTTACACCAATACAGATGTATTTTATTTTATTTTATTTTATTTTATTTATTAACCAAACAAACATACAGTCATTACAGAATATATTAAAAAGACTAAAAAAATAATTACACATTATAAACCATTTCAGTTTGCGGATAGTTACATAGTGCAGTGTTAACAAATTTATGCTCATTTATTATGGAAAGTTTTATGGAAAATTTACTATGGAAAATTTATACAGTTATGGAAAGGAAGAAAAGGATAATAAATTAAGAATATTAGGGGGAAGGGAAGCTGTGGGAATCGTAGTCAAATTGAACCAAGCAGAAACCAGTTATCGCGAGCCTAGAAGGGCGTCTGATATGGCACTTTTATATTTAGTTTTAGAGTGTCTAAATATGTCGACTGTCTTAAAAAAGTTATTATAAATATTGCATGCTCTTTGAAAGAAGGAGTTTTGGGTATAATTGGTCCTACAAAGGGGAAGTCTAAAAGTTACGGATGATCTGGTATAACGAGAGGGACAATTAAAGGGGAGACTCCCAACTAGGGACTCAGAGTCAACGGCACCATCAATGATTTTATGTAAATATATCATGTCTGCAATTGTGCGTCTATTTTCTAAAGTTGTATACCTAAAACAATATTAAATTCTGATAAAAAAATATTAATGAATTTGTGGGGTTAGTTTTCTTGGTTTGATTGTTCGTTACACCAATACAGATGTATAAAACAATATCAAATTCTGATAAAACAAATCAAAGCATCATTGGGGTTAGATTTATTGGAATGATTGTTCATTACAACATTCAATTCTGATAAAAAAATATTAATCCATTAGTAGGGTTATTTTTCTTGGTATGCAATATAAATTAACGTTTTTCCGTCAAGGACACTGGGTACTCTCATACCACAAGGGAAATTTATTATATCTGGGGCTGTGGAAACGGACCATTTAGATCCTTTTAAGAATAATTTACGCCCTAACGACATTTTTTACGACGAAACTTACCCAAGGGCTAGTGACTAATATTGAAATTATCAAAAAGTGAAAATAAGCACGCTCGCATAATCATAAAAGTATTAAGATATTACTCCGCATTAGGTACTTTACCTTGCTTAAACGGTTGCGGGCTAATTTTCAAAGATAAGAATAATATTACCTACAGACGTTTTAATTAATGAACACGTTATATTCTTCACAGATAAAAACAATTATCCTATAAAAAATACGATTTAATTTTTAAATAATCTCTCTTCTTCGTTTCTTCAATGCTGAGGGTCGTGATCTATAGGGCCGCCAATGGACAGAACGAGATTTCTCCAGTCCTCTCTGCCATCCGCAGCTAGCACCGCCGGATAAATCACCACCATCGCGCAGAACTGGTACACTTCCTGTGATAATACTTGTTTCCAGGTTACCTGGCTCTCTCCTGGCGATGTGACCAAAGAAGCTCAATACCCGGCGGCTGCATACTGTAGACAGTATAGACAGTCTTTTTTTTAATAATATGCTCACAATATAACAGGAACTATCCCTAGCATATTGGAGAGCGTAAATACTAACTGACAGCAAACCTAAAGAGAGTGTCGATAGTATGAATGTGTACTGTGTACGTGTACCCTTATTTTGCTTCTGTTTTAAATGTTTTATTTTGTCGTGTCTTTATTGTTGCTGTGAAATCATGTTTATTATAAATAAATAAATAAAAAAATCAGGTTTATCTTACTTCGAATCTCTAGATACATGAGCAGAGATAAAAGGCTACTAGAATGCACTATAGATTCTCAAAGCTCGTGAAAAATATTTGTAATAGTGCCACTACCATGATACAAATTCACAAATCATCTGAGACGATCCACAGCGGAAGATAAAGGCAAGGCAACACAATATCGCCAGCATTATTTAAACTCGCTATAGAAGACGTGTTAACGTCAATGGGAAATTACTGATTAATTTGAGTATCGCGAATGATATACGTAGTATTATTTGCCAATGATAACAAAGAAGTATAAAATATTACGATGAACGATATATGAAAACATCTTGCAAAATTGGTCTCAAAATCTATATATCAAATATGTTGTGAGCAATGCAGAGCCGTCGAACAGCGTCTTGGTTGATGGAAGGGCCATCGAAAAGGTTGATAGATATGTTTATCTTGGATTCACTATGAAACACGGAAAAGATAATCAAGATTCATAAATAGAAAAAAAGGAGTTGTCTAGCATGGGCCACCTTTGGTAAACACTCACTCAAATCTCCAAGTACGCCAATTATCTGAAAAAGAAAGTCTTTGACGCTAGCATTTTCCCAGCACTGACGTATGTTGTGTTTACAAAAAGAATACTACATAATTGAACAGTAATCTTAAGAACTATGGAAAGGAGAATGCTTGGGTATTTCGTTAAGAGATGGAAAAACTAACTTGTGGATTAGAGAGAAAACCAAAGCAACCGACGTTATCCTAAAGGTTGAAGTGGATCCTGGCAGCAGGGCATGTCGCCCGATTCATAGATTCCAGATGAACTAAATAGGTGATGGAATGGCGAAGTAGAACGGGCAAAAGAAGTGTTGGAAGGTGGTTAAAAAAGACGTCTGACGATAATAGACGAGTGGCTGGAGGCGGGTGGATGCAGCCAACCCAGGATAGGGAGTTGTAGAACTCTTAGGGGGAGACCTATGTCAATAACTGGACGAAAGAATGCTGACGAAAGAAAAAGACAATCTTACGATACCCATCATTATCCATGTTTTTATCCCAGAAGCAATACATAACACATGGTTGTTATGTATTGCTTCTGGGGCAACTAACAGAGATACATACCTACTATACCAAATATTAATTTAACACATACGTTGTCACGTCTCGCAAACCCAGAATGGAAACGCAGTGAAAACTGTGACTCCTGTGAAAAACAGTGTAGGTACATACAGACGATATTCAAAAGAAATACATATCACAAGGTTTACGCAACATTGAAATAAATATGTTTTAATATTATCATTGCGAAACGGTTGCCGAAATTTTTGAGAGGAATGCCTTCATTAAATTTCACGACTACAGTGATTTCCGTTTAAACGATATTAGAGAATTTCCAGATGCGGCGAAACTTGATACATAAATCATTTTCATAAACTCAACGTCCCTGCCTTAAATTATTTATTTTACCAAATGTCCAATACCAATAGTACTTATTAATTTGATGGCTGGGATTTTTTTGGATGGAAAATGAAACAAAACACAGATTAGCGTGTCGGATACTTTGAATACAACGACAAAGCGGAAACAAAAACATGACAGTGACAGCTCTTTGACAAAAGAAACCCATCGTCATTGACAATACAAACATATCCAAAAAAGCCATTAAATCAAATAAACCTCTTTTCGCCAGAGACACCATGGATACGACTACGAAATTCAACTAGTACGTTCCTATATATTTTGTTTTATTTAACACGTTCACTTTTAACAAAATTAACAATGTAAATCTATTTATTACAATGACTATATATTATATATATATATATATATATATATATATATATATATATATATATATATATATATATATATATATATATATATATATATATATATATATATATATATATATATATATATATATATATATATATATATATATATATATATATATATATAATATATAGTCATTGTAATAAATAGATTTACATTGTTAATTTTTGTTATATATATATATATATATATATATATATATATATATATATATATATATATATATATATATATATATATATATATATATATATATATATATATATATATATATATATATATATATATATATATATATATATATATATGTTATATTTGATGTTTTCACGGGTGAAATATGTTATAATATTTTTATCTCGGTTTTCCCGTGTCAGTAGGTCTTGACTAAGACCATTTGTCTTCCGACGTTTCGCCTGAATATCACCAGGCATTTTCAAGGACTTAACGAAAAGCACGCGCGCGACACACGTCTACTCACACTGAAAGCTCACCGTCAAGTGACTCGTAGCGTACAAGATGGCCGCTTATGTCAAATATTGTTAGCGCGACGTGATTGGCTCCTTGTGACACGCCCACCTGCTGTCGTGTTCGTTGGTAATAATATTTTATCATTATTTTTGTGTTGTGATTTATTGTTAATTTTAGTTGTGACATTAATATTATTATTGTTGTGTTTTGGGGTTATTTTCGCTATGGTAACAATAATAATATTAATGTCACAACTAAAATTAACAATAAATCACAACACAAAAATAATGATAAAATATTATTACCAACAAACACGACAGCAGGTGGGCGTGTCACAAGGAGCCAATCACGTCGCGCTAACAATATTTGACATAAGCGGCCATCTTGTACGCTACGAGTCACTTGACGGTGAGCTTTCAGTGTGAGTAGACGTGTGTCGCGCGCGTGCTTTTCGTTAAGTCCTTGAAAATGCCTGGTGATATTCAGGCGAAACGTCGGAAGACAAATGGTCTTAGTCAAGACCTACTGACACGGGAAAACCGAGATAAAAATATTATATAATATATATATATATATATGTATATATATATATATATATATATATATATATATATATATATATATATATATATATAAAAAAGGAAAGTTGTGTTTTGGGGTTATTTTCGCTATGGTAACAATAATAATATTAATGTCACAACTAAAATTAACAATAAATCACAACACAAAAATAATGATAAAATATTATTACCAACAAACACGACAGCAGGTGGGCGTGTCACAAGGAGCCAATCACGTCGCGCTAACAATATTTGACATAAGCGGCCATCTTGTACGCTACGAGTCACTTGACGGTGAGCTTTCAGTGTGAGTAGACGTGTGTCGCGCGCGTGCTTTTCGTTAAGTCCTTGAAAATGCCTGGTGATATTCAGGCGAAACGTCGGAAGACAAATGGTCTTAGTCAAGACCTACTGACACGGGAAAACCGAGATAAAAATATTATATAATATATATATATATATATGTATATATATATATATATATATATATATATATATATATATATATATATATATATATATATATATATATATATATATATATATATATATATATATATATATATATATATATATATATATATATATATATATATATATATATATATATATATATATATATATATATATATATATATATATATATATATATATATATATATATATATATATATATATATATATATATATATATATATATATATATATATATATATATATATATATATACATATATATATATATATATATATATATATATATATATATATATATATATATATATATATATATATATATATATATATATATATATATATATATATATATATATTATATTATATTGGAGCGTCAATACATATGCACATCTTAAAAAAACAATCAATTGTATTTGAATGAAAATCCTGATCGATATTACCTACATCTACATTTTCAAATTAATATCTATATTAAAGTTGTTTTTTTCGCGACAGAGAAAGAAACCATCTTTGTGGGGGACGAAGTCTTCCGACAAACTTATGCAAATTTCGGAATAACTTCGTAGATACTTTGTCAAGTTACTCAGAAGCCTAACCAAATATTGTCAGAATAACGTATTTAGGAACAAAGTTTTATGATTCAAGTAGATTATATTATACGACTCTAATTCCGCACGTTGTGAAAATTATGTTTCTTTTTTTATTTTAAAAATATATTACGAAAACATATTATAACACAATTTCCAGAGAAAGGATAAAACACAGTGATGAAATTCACAGAATTTAGTCAAAATCCTAAAACTAAGTAAGTCTTATTGTTTCCACGATCAAATGTGATAAAATTTAAACCCAAGTTAGCAATAAATAATTCCATAAATTTGTTGTCAGTGACATTACTGCTGTGAGAATACATGGGCGGTATTCCAAGTCAGCACAATGGAAATTAATATTATTGATCTGGAAATGGAATTTACCAAGTTCTGTGTTCTCTTATTTCCAGAGGATGGGGCCCTTACAATGAGAGAGAAAACACAAAGCGTAGATTAAACATATTATTATATAATATATATTATATTTACAGTGTTTTTCAACGTGTTGTATGAATATTGATTCAATAAACATTCAATGGTATAGCAATATCGTGCGTATCAGTCAAAATTGAAGACCACCGGTAACATGGTGAATCGGTATTGAGAAGGAAATGGCGGCACAAAATGTCCCAATGGAGACAAATCAGAGCCGCAGATTACGTCGCCTAAGAAGGCTCGACCGATTACGGCCTGGAGTAGAGGGACAGAAAATGATTCAAATGGTGATTACAAAAACTATATTTAATATCTACATTAGAGTAGGAAGTCTCATATTTAGATGTAGCATGTAGGGCAGGAAGACCCAGGATGGAAGAAAATTAAGAAGAAAGACGAGGTGAAAAGTGATGCAGCGCTGCTCCTTCAGGTTAGTTCAGGGCAGATGGAATCGCAGGAGAAAGTTGCAGGATGACATGGCTCTATTTGGGCTGTAGCTCCATCGGAGAGAAAGAGAGATAAGCAGTTCTTTAACCACTTCTCAATAATAACTGAATTCACTTAGATATTCCATATCTAACTCACTTTGTATTTTCAAGAAAAATCTAAAGAAGGATTATTTATCCCTTTAACCTGCGGCCTTACTCTCCACTACAGATTCGATCCCAATACGATCCGACTCGCTAAGAACCTACCTTTGTAACGGAGAATGAATGCGGTAGGTAGGTATGTTTTAATAGTAATAGTCGTTCATTTGAATGTACGCAGGCGGCAGATAGGAACCTACCTTTGTAACGGAGAATGAATGCGGTAGGTAGGTATGTTTTAATAGTAATAGTCGTTCATTTGAATGTACGCAGGCGGCAGATAGGAACCTACCTTTGTAACGGAGAATGAATGCGGTAGGTAGGTATGTTTTAATAGTAATAGTCGTTCATTTGAATGTACGCAGGCGGCAGATAGGAACCTACCTTTGTAACGGAGAATGAATGCGGTAGGTAGGTATGTTTTAATAGTAATAGTCGTTCATTTGAATGTACGCAGGCGTCAGATAGGAACCTACCTTTGTAACGGAGAATGAATGCGGTAGGTAGATATGTTTTAATAGTAATAGTCGTTCATTTGAATATACGCAGGCGGCAGATAGGTAAGTTCTAAATGAAAATTTGAAATCGGGATCGGATTCGAGTTTCAAGAGTAAGGCTACTGATCCCAACTTCCTCTCCTTGTTCTTTCCCATTCCATTTCTTATGGCAATAAACCTGCCAGTGTGCATTATATTTGTTTATATTATGTAAAAAATATAAATATATAAACATATGGGAATTATTGAATTGCATTGCACCGAATCCTTATTAAAAATCATTATCCTTATTAAAAAATAAAAAGATAGGTATAATCAGTGTATCGAACATTTGATATTAAGTAATTCAAAATTCAGATTTTTTTAATATTAAGACTTTGACCAATAGTGTAAGTCTTTTATATGTGGTTATATAATTTATATCAAATGGGATATTTTATATGAATTTAAGACTCCAACAGACAAATCTGAAATTTCCAGTCGTCTATTACACCCTGGAAAAATATATTGTAAACATGAAACTTCTAGAAGGAATTTGAAAATTTCTATAGGTTTTAAAATGAAATTTAAATTTTCCAAAAACTTCTAGAAGGAACTTCGAAATGTTTAGACATTGGCGTAGTATGAAAATACCTACAAATAATTATTTTTATGTTTTGTAATAAGTTTGATTTCGAACTTAAAGTTGATATGTGTATATTTTTACGTAACAAATAAACTTCCACAATAATATTTTATGATATAGTGGTGGTCTGTAGGTTTTAGGTTAGCAGTTAATGACCATGATTGATTGTATGATTTACAACCATATAAAAACTAAGTCAATACTGATCAGCGTTTTTGTAGTTTTGACAAATTCATATTTAAAATAAACAGAGCCAATAACAGAGGTGAGGATTGGTCATGTGACAGACAAAAATCGAGGTGAGGTTTGGTCACTTGACATCCAATAGGTGACATCCAGCTATTGAATGAGGTTCGGTCATATGACGAGACGATGAGGTTTGGTGATATGACGGAACAGCGTTTATACTATAATTCACATTTAAAATCTGTTTTGATAAACGGTCTTGTGAAATCCACCAGCTAGATGTGTTTGGTCACGTAACGGGACAGCGTTTACATATTTTTTCATGTGCAGTATTACTAGGTACTGATATAGTTATCACATGATTTCAAACTGGTTTGTTACAGACTCATGACCTGCAGACATTTTCCTTATGGATGTTCGGTATCTCAAGAGGACATAATTTGATTCTGAATGTATTGTAAAGTGATTTGTATTTTAAATAAATTGTACAAATTAAATACATATTATAAATAATGATTAAGATACGCCACTGATATTATATTGTGTATAGGAAGCCATTTTTTATAACATGTGATTTTTGTCTAAAAAATTGCCTGCAAGCCCTTGAAATAAAGTTAGCCTTCAGTAATACCAGGATCTCTGGTAATACAAGAACACATTGTCGTTTATGTATAACTATACCCTAGATTCTGACCGCACCATTAACAACGGTGTAGTTGATTACCTCGGTGGACGTTGAAAGATAATCGGTCTGCTTTGAGATTTCGATTGTTGAGATAAGCCAGAGCCATTTATTCTATTGAACTGACAACAAACACAGTCTGCAGTTTAAAATCATTGTTTTTACTGGCCAAAATGCCAGTAGAATTAATGCTCCCAGCCATTCTCCTTTGAAGGCAGGTTCGCGGTGTTGGTTGAGCCGAGCAGTTGGAGAACCTGAAATGGTTCATCTACGACCAACTTGCTTTTGCACTTCACTGTAGCTTCAAAGAAAGCCAGCATAGTTTGTAGGGAATTGTGCAGGCGTTATATACTTGAATTTTCCTTCGACATCGAGGCGACAGATAACGTTCGATCTTTGTGTTATTCAGGCAGCCAAGCAAGGGCGGATCCAGGGGGGGGGGTCATGGGAGTCATGACCCCCCCCCCGGGTTTACATTTATTCATAAAATACCTACTTTTTACTTGTATCTATTATTATCAAAATTAAATTATAACTTCTTGTGACTTGACCAGGACTATGTGACCCCCCCTAGCGCCAAAGCTGGATCCGCCCTTGCAGCCAAAGGGAATATATTATAACGTCCATTGGGGACGTTATATAGCCGGTTTTCTACCGGATTGAGTAGGCTGGGTCGCATTGGTGGCGGTGAAATAGTTTGAGCGAAAGAGTTGCTTTCTTCAATATTTCCCAGAAATGCGGACATTCCCGCACCGTGCGCATCGAGTTCGCTACAATCAGTTCAGGGGGGCAAGTCTGGTTCGACCGGCGAAATCCGACCCTAGTGATTACCCATATCATGGATATAATTATCGTATGGAGTTCTATGATATCTAAAGATATTGTAGAACTCCATATAATAATTATATCCATGATATGGGTAATTACGAGGGTTTTGATTTCGCCGATTGAACCAGACTTGCCCCCCTGTTCTTTCAGTTAATTATTTCAGCTACGGTTTTATCGCATATTAAAAGGCGTTTATTGTTTACTAATATGCCCACAAATGAAGACGTCATGCAGCACAAATGACTTAAAAACAGCGAACGACAAAGCGATATCCGTCGCCGCCTATTGTAGTACCAAGGTTAAGGTCCAGACCCGTAAAGTAAGTAAGTAAGTTTACCAGGAACAGTAAAAATGGTATCAATTTCTTCTGCTTATTCCACAATAGATAAAAACGGGATGGGATATTTTGTTAATAAAAAATTCTTTCCTCTCCAACTACCAGTCTTATCTACCAGTAAAAGTAAGTAGTAAGAATTTTAGTTTGCTTAAATTTTTACTGTCTTTGCGAACAAAAGTTGGAAAACTACTGATTGCCGAATATTACTAGAGCTCCGCTTACTGTATAATTTTTGCACATGGAAGAGTAAATACATGGCTTTTCATATTATGATTTATGACGAATATCATTAGCATTTGTGTAAAAATATTGTACAAAAAATGTAACATTTTATACAGATTTAATTAGAGATATCAATGTCAAAATGAATTATACAATCATATTATTGTCATTTTCTCTCTTCGGCGAGGACTTAAACTGAGAATGTTAGAAGTACCTACAAGATATTCTATTTGAAAGACAATAGGGAATGTATCTAAGTAATGGGAAAGATCTAAAAAAAATAGTTCTACATACATGAAAATAATATTTTGTATCATGGGAACTGTTTCCACATTATGTTTCCAACCGTTTCCGATGATTTTTAAGCTAAGAAATAAACCATTCTAATGAATACATATAAAATGAGTACATACATACCTACACATAATATTGATGGATAAAAAAATGTTTGAATTCAGCATATCGACTAAAGAATACTTAATACTACTAGTCGATTAAGTTGAGTTTATGCCATATCTTCAGATGATCAATATATCTAATAAGCTAAACCTGAATTTTATTTGTGATATTCACTAGCATGGTAAAATCTATTTTGACCATGCCAAATGATTTCGCCGGTTGGACCAGACTTACCCCCAATGTCAAAAATGGATATAGATTTTTAATTATTTATTTTATTTTATTGATTTTATAGAACCAACAGTTTACAATATGAGTTTACAATAGGTATAATTATATTAACAGGTTATAAACCTTTTAAAGGTTCTTTTAAATAGTTTAAACAAAGTACATAAAGTATTTAACAATTGCAAAAGTATTTTTTTTAACACAGGTATATTAAAATACAAAAACGAAAAGAGTTGGGAAGAGTAGGTATATTAACCATCTACCATCCGCATCCGCAACAAAAAACGAGCTAATACTGACCGACCAATCAGTATTGTGTTCACTAGTCAGTATAATAAACAGTATACAGAGTTTAATAATATGTAGGTAATAATATTGTTGCAAGAAGTATGCACCGAAGTTTTACACCACAAACTATTGTAGGAAATATAGACAAAATCATGTTACGGTGTGAGAGGTCTAAGTACATTTTTATTAATTTTATATGTTGTATTAAAATAAAAATAAAATTTATATTATTGTATAATATGAATGTAAGGTAATAATTAGAACGTATTTTTATTTCGTAGGATGTTGGTGAAAGTTTTGAGCGATATATTAAATATATCAACGTCATTGAGTTTTTTATTAAAAATATAGCATGATACATCAATGAAGTTATTTTTTCTAATATTAGTGTTACACTTATTGATTTCGAACGTATTATTGGTTCTGGTATTTCGGGGGGGGACATGAATATTTATAATTTCTAGTAGATAAGAACAGTCTATCGTATTGTTTAAGATTTTCTATAAAAAAATTGCGTCGTTGATTGTTCTTCTTATTTCCAGTTTCTTCTTATTATCAAATGAAAACCTACAGACATTGTAAAAGGAACAAATGAAGCATACCAATCACCGATTTTTACTCAAAACTAACTCAAGGGGATATAGTGAGGAGTAATGATTTCGCAATTTTTAAGGCTATTTTTTTCATGCTTTATTTGCTTCACATGTCTGTACTGGAATTTTGCAATCGATTTTATCTAACTTCACGACAAGTTAGAGCACTGAAACTTTCAAAATTTGTGTATTCCCGATGACGATGCATGTTAAAACAAATTGTTTCCAGTTTGATTCATTGTATGTTTTGATAAAATGAACAATGTTGTATTTCATACAAACTTGGTGTAATTGTTTATGTACCATTTATACCCTTTTACAATAGATTATGTTGTACATTATGTTTTTTATTTGAATTTGTTTCGTATCAACTACGTTTGACATTATGTGTTTGAAATTGGTAGTATGCATATTGCATATATTTTCAGCTTGATTCATTTGATATTCTGATAAAATTGAACAATTTTGTATTTCTTACAGAGTAAACAATAAACTAGAAGAAAACTTTGAAAAGATTATTTTTTATTATTTACCTGTTCCAAATAATTAATAATATTTTGGGATGATTATATTAAAGCACTATAAACGGTTTCTTATACATATATTAGGTATACAAAAACATTCATAAGTTTGACCATACAAAATACTAGAATGTGGTTATTGTGTAGTATATATACTTACATACGTATATATCCACTCAATGGAAATAAAATCATGGAATGGGAATCCAGTAACCTCGCTTAAAAACGGAGGAGGAAACCAAGTTATTTCGGTGTACCGTTCCACGATCATCGTCATATTGCCACACAGCCGCGGCCGATTCATGTCTTTTGACAAAAATAGCCGATTTGACTAACGCAATATGCATGATTTATACTCTTGGTCTAAGAAGATTTGACACAGTCATAAACTTCCTTTGGCAGTGAAATAAATCGGGAGAAATGTCTTGAATTTGTGGCATACAAATGAGCCGTGAACATATCTTATGGAACGAAGGGCCTACATCTACAAAATATCCGTTGGCGATGGAAGATTTTTATGGGTATAGTGATATTTAATGTTTAGTCACGTATCATTATTTGAAATTATGCTTACTTTTTCTACATCCTATGATTTAGTAAAAAAGTTACGATTTTGTAAATTAGAAGGCTGATTTGATAAACACTTCAAGTTATAAATAAGTACCTACTTACATATTTCAAATGGAAAATATGTATTGTTTGAATGCTTACTAGGTATAATATTCAGTGCTCCATAATATCTATATTCAAATGGACTTAGGCTGGATTGTTTCAACAAAAGTTAGTATCAGTGATACTATTGCTAAAATATTTTGATATCATGATCTTGTTCAAAATAATTTCAATGAGGCATCAGATTTCAATGAAACAACCATAAATTTTGAAAAATTTTATAAAATCAATCAATGCATCTATACTTTTATTTTGATCTTTGTTTGAGAAACACAGCTTAAGATTGATGTAATTTCTTCAAAATATTTAGGTAGGTACCTATTAATTTGGAGCTTTTTTGTATAGACATCAGCAGTACATTTTTTTCTTTGAGATTTGCACTGTCATCTGATTGAATTGTATTGAAGTTCGGAAAGGTTTACCGTTCGCATTTTTATTGAAAACATGTGAAAAATTTTAAAAAAATCTCATAAATTTTAGATGAACAATTCCAAATTATACAAAGACTTGTTTTAAACATGAAGCTTTGATAAGTGTAGGTATCATTTTATAATGTAATAAGTAATATATCTTAAACTATAAATATTTACACAATAAATTAAGTATTTTTATGATTGTTTATTATGAAAGTTATAAATTCATACCAGATTTACGTAAATTCGACGATTATATACGATTCATCGAGAAATTTATTGGACATTCCATACAAAATGAATAATGTGTAAATAATCTGGCTTTCATCATTTCTTGTATACATAAACGAACAAGACGTAAACGAAGATAAACATGGCAGCATTATTAGGAAGATATCTGTTCAATATATTTTTTTAAAAAGCTTGGTTAATATCACAATTAAATTTCGATAAGAGTGCTGTAATTCTGTTTTCAGTGGTCTGTACTCATTATTTTGAATAATATAAACCAAAACAATAAATATAATAAAATAATTTAATAAAACCACATTGCTCCCAATTATACTAGGGAAGATCTATCCTAAATAATCAGTCTAAAGTAAAACACGATTGTTATAACCTAAGAAATAAAATATGGAAATGAATCCCTGGGGATTATCTTACCAATATTGAAATAAAACAAAAATCTGATAAAATTATGTGATATATTTATTTGTATGAAAAAGTATTTAATAATATAATATAATGATGCTGTTAACAATTTTAGAGACTTAAAAAATCATTGAAATGACTATTCTTATCTGCAAAAATACACATTCTCAAGGAAGAATCTATTAAAAAAACAGGATGGAAAATGAAAATACGAAATTGCGTCGTTAAATGGCATTATATTTCAACGAAAGAACCAAAAGTATTGAACAATGATATCAAAGTATTTTAACTATACTTTTACTATAATCTTTGTTCGACAAACACAGCCTTAGTGGGTATGTACAGCGCGGAAGGTTTAGAGATTGAAATTTATGTTTTTATTTAATATCTCACACAATAATTTACAAAAATTATCTTTGGGATTGTCATTGAATTTTAGGGTTTCGTTCGTTCAGCGCATAGCGGAAAACGTACTTGAAGTTTAATATAATTATGCATATAACTTCTCGCAAAAAAGTTATTGAAAAACTATCTATTTAGGTATTGCAAGAAAATTTTAAATAAAAATAAATAACATATACCTACCTAAATAAATCAAGGATCAAATAAATAAATACAGAAATTTTTTACAAAATTACTATATAAATTAATAAATAAATCAATGATCGAACTAGTAAATAAATGAATAAAGAAATAAATAAGTGAATATATAAATACATAAATAAAAAATAATACGAAAAAAATCCTATATACCCATATATAAAATGGTATATTATATAAAACTGGTATGCTAAAGGTTCAAGTACCTATATTTGCTTGAATAATTAAAAAAAAATATAAACGAGTGAATGAATAGGGACGGTAGGGACTGTAAGGATGGAAGGGGAAAAATAAGAATGTTAAATAATAAAAAGGAACCAACCGATCAACTTTTTAAATTTATTTGGAGGTAAATAATTAAACAGGTATGACAAAGTCTGCCGGGTTTTACTTGTCTATATACATATATAAAAATGAATGTACGTATATTTCTTTGTTTGATTGTATGTGAGCGATGGACTCCAAAACCAACATCCGATTGCAATTCTTCAAAAGTTTCATCGCATTCGTATGGTTGGTTTGGGAGTCCATCGGCCACATACCTACAAACAAACAAATATACCTATATCCATTTTTATGTATGTATATAGATTTATAGATAAAATATTATAAAAACGATAAAACAATCAAAGATCTCGAAGCTTCTTTATGTGTTATTAATTAACTCTCAAAAATAGTATATTTATTTTATTTAAATAAGTAACTACGAAAACCAATACAAAATAATATCGTAGTGAAAGAAATCAGATAACCTAAAAATAGAAAAGCAATAACAGAGAAGTTCAAAGGGATTATATTAATACTGAAGTGCTTCCACAATGAACAAGAGTTATGTATAAAGCTTGTTTCGTTGTATGAGTTTTGTTTGATTAAAATATATCTAAGTACCTAAATTGATATCTATATTATTTATTCTAGATTTAATAAAAACTGAATGAAAACAGGAGGATACACACCTAATTCTATTTCGATCCTTATATAACTGAAATAACATTTTGATAAAAAAAAAACTTTTTGCTAAACAAAATAAATCAGCTTATATTTAATATTTGCATGGTAGACCAAGATACGACCAGGATAGCAGGTGGTAGGTATATACATATTTACAAAAGAATTTATGAAACTATTAAGAATTATCTTATTTTTTTGTTGTATAGGTACCTTATTGACCATAGTGTACATTGTATTGTATATTTACATTAACTCTGGTTGATTGCCGTTTGGTAATTTTTCCAACCAACCGTAAGCCTGCCAGTAAGCTAATTATATGTGCAAGAAGTTACAAATAAACAAATAAAAGATGGGTAGCAAAAACGTTTAAAGTTTTTGTAAACAACCAGGATCAAATAGTAAACGTATTGGTAAGGCATTGCTAAAAGACGTGATCGAGATACAGGAAGTACTTTAAACGACTATAAGCAACATCGACAAATCACAAACAGTTGACGAAGTCTGGAATTCTTGTTAGAAATATATCAAAGATGCAGCAACTACTGTCCTTGGCAATAAACAGCCCCAAAGACGGGCTTACTGATTTGAGGAAGAATGTGCACTTGTATATACCAAAGAGAAAAAAACCACGAACTACAGAGCCTATTCATGGAACCAAATATCGTCCAAACGATAAAAATAGGGAGGCTGGCAGGTTGGCATCGTGTCCGCTGGTTAGGACACGAGCATCGTATGGAAGATGACCAGACACCAAAAAGAATCCTCACATCACGTCCAGAGGGAAGAATGGGTGTAGGAAGGCCGAAACTACCATGGATGGATAGAGTCCGGAAGGACCTCCAGATAGCCGGTGTGCGGAATTGGAAAGAAAGGAGGACCATCCTGGGCTGTGGAGCCACTAATGATGATGATTGGTACTGGTAAATTATATTAAAAAGAATATCAATTTGATATTCAACTTCTTTAATGCACAATAATATCTATATAACATATCTGTTTGGAGGTCATCTATGTCACCCGGAAAACTATTATGAAATATTACATATATTATATGAACTTGCTTACATATTATATGTATCAATGATTGGTGGTAAATAACAATAGTGTTAAGTCATAATAGTGTGATGAATTACTTGAGGAAGAGAGCAAAAATAAAATATCTAATACATTTCAATGTCATGTAATAATAGAACAGTCGCTATATGTGTTGAAGCTTAAGAAAGGACAGAAAATTTGTCATTAGGCCAAGATGTAGGGTAGCCATAATATCATTTTTAATTTGCTCGTGATAGTCAAATAAATAATAACAAATATCATTTTAAATTTGTTCATAATAGTCAAATAAATAGGAAATAATAAATATAATTTATAATTTGCTCGTAACTGTTCGTGATAGTCAAATAAATAAAAACAAATATCATTTTAAATTTTCTCATAATAGTCAAATAAATAGGTAGGTAATAATAAATATCATTTATAATTTGCTCGTGATAGTCATAATTAATAACAAATATCATTTTTAATATGTTCTTGATAGTCATAAGTAGTAACAAATATTATTTTTAATATGCTCGTCATACTCAAAATAATATAAATATTTTATATGAATAAATAAATAACTTTGTATTTTTCCACAATAAAATATTTTGGAAAAATACAAAGTTATTTATTTATTCATTTAAAATGGATTTCCACTCTGTAAAACAAAAACCCTAGAATCATTAAATATTTTATTTTTTTTCTAAATATCTTTTTTTACCAATTTAACTTTGGAGGCATCAAGTTGCTCTGGTTAGTTGGAAGAAATCGCCTTAAGGCAATTAACCCGCCATTACATGAAGTATAAATAAATAATAACAAAAAAAACACCATAACAAAAAAAATAATAAAAACGGATTGGGAAGGTACAAGGAGAGGAATTCGGGATCAGGTGTTTACGCATAAATATTCCTTATTATTTTTTTCTTGCAAAAATGCAAGACGACGCAATATCCGGAATTAGATTATTCAGTCTTGCTGAATATACTTCGAACACCGAGCTGAGCAATGCTGTGTTATGGATAGTAATGGATAGTTTTGTAAGTTCAGCATGAGTTCGGAGTGGAAGTCCATGATTAGATAAATAAGTGAATTGTTTACTGTGGATTAGAAAGAATATTATACATTAATGACAAAGAGACACTAATCTCCGAAATATGTAAAAAACACAATTGTGATGTCCTGTTACTACAGGAAACCCATAGGGGATTAACTAGAAATAGACCTTGTATTGAGGGGATGAAATTGATCCTGGAACGACCACATGATAAATATGGGAGTGCGATTTTCACAAGAAATGACATTGACATAACATCGGTATCCCTTACGTCTGAGAACGACATAGAGGTTCTAACGGCAGAGATTAACACTTTCACTGTCACGTCAGTCTACAAACCTCCATTGGTAGAGTTCAGCCTCAGGGAACCCAATAATTTTGCATCACAACCAATGAAACTTGTGATGGGCGATTTCAACTGCCACAGCACCGCCTGGGGCTATTCAGAAACTGATGAAAATGGCGAGGGACTGGAAGCCTGGGCGGAAAAGACCAGCCTTAAACTGATCCACGACCCCAAACAACCACCATCTTTCAATAGCGGTCGATGGCGTAGAGGTTACAACCCGGACACTGTTTGGATCAGTGACAGAATAAGTCATCAGTCAGCAAAGCTGGTTCTACCACCGATACCAAGAACGCAACACAGACCCATCATGTGCCTAATTTCCGCGGCAATTCGACCAGAGTCCGTACCTTTCAAAAGGAGATTCAACTTCAAAAAAGGAAAATGGGAGGATTTCTCCAAGGATCTTGATCAGGCAGTTGTACAACTGAAACCTGGTCCCGAATCATATGATGACTTTGTGTCATTGGTTAAAAAGATCTCAAGAAGACACATACCCAGAGGCTGCCGCACGGAATACGTGGCTGGCCTTAATAACGATTCCAAAAAACTACTTAAGAAATACCAGAACCTGTATGAGAGAGATCCTTTCTCGGAAGAAACCATACAGGCCGGAGAAGCTGTACTACAGGCTGTCTCAGAGTCCAGAACAGACAGATGGTGTAAACTTTTATCAGACCTGGACATGAAACAAAATAGTCGGCGCGCCTGGAAGCTGATAAAAAACCTTGATAATGACCCCACAGCACCAATGGCCGCCCTGAACGAGGTTACACCAGACCAAATAGCCCACCAAATCTTACTGAATGGTAAAGCTTCCGGAAAGATGGAAAGGGGCACGCCTCTCCCAACCGACGTTGGTGAAGGTAGTGTCCTCGACCCCCCCTTTACTATTGAGGAGCTTAAAATTTCAATACAGCAGATGAAGGACAATAAGGCAGCGGGTTTGGATGACATTCGTACTGAGCAGATTAAAAAATTTGGTCAACCTACCTTAAAGTGGATCACTCAGATGATGAACCAGTGCGTCATTACTAACCAAATCCCCAAAATATGGAGAAAGTCGAAGATCATTGCCCTCCTTAAACCAGGAAAAGAGCCGACGGACCCCAAGAGCTATAGACCAATTTCACTACTATGCCACCTATTTAAGGTAATGGAGAGATTGGTCCTCAACCGCGCTTTTGGACTGGTGGAGAATAAGATCATCCCTGAACAGGCAGGGTTCATGCCCGGAAAGTCTTGCAGCGGCCAGGTCCTCAACCTCACCCAACATATCGAAGATGGTTATGAGAAGAAGCAAATAACTGGTGTTGCTTACATAGACCTCTCCGCAGCATATGATACCGTCAATCACCGAACTCTAATGCACAAGATGTACAATATTACCGGAGACCTTCGACTTACCAGGCTTGTAGAATGCTTCCTCCAAAATAGACGGTATTGCGTCACCCTTCAGTCCAGAAAGAGCCGCTGGAGAAACCAAAAAAATGGTCTCCCCCAAGGAAGCGTACTTGCACCGGTACTATACAACATATATACAAATGACCAGCCTGTAAACCCCTACACCAGACTATTTATATATGCGGATGACACGGCAGTGGCAGCCCAGGGCGCGACCTTCGAGGAAGTGGAGAGAAAGCTGTCAACTGCCCTTGAAGAACTATCCCAGTTTTATAGCAAAAATCACCTGAGACCCAATCCCTCCAAAACACAGGTGTGCGCCTACCACCTTAAAAACAGGGATGCAACGAGGAAGCTAAAGGTCATGTGGCAGAATCAGATGCTGGAGCACTGTGACTCCCCAAAGTACCTTGGTATCCGTTTGGACCGCTCCCTAACCTTTCGACAACACTGTCAGGAGGTGGGGAAGAAGGTCAACACAAGAAACGGCATCATTCGGAAACTAACAAATACCAAATGGGGGGCACAACCTCATGTCCTCCGCACCTCGACTCTAGCGCTGTGCTTCTCGGCGGCAGAATACGCTGCACCTGTATGGTACAACTCCGTGCATACGAAGAATGTTGACGTGGCCGTGAACGATGCGGTTCGCACCGTGACCGGATGCCTTAAGCCGACACCAATCAGCGAGATCTACCCAATCGTGGGTATCGCCCCTCCCACAATCAGAAGACAGGTCGCAGCTGAGACGGAGCGAATGAAGCAACTTCTCGACCAAAGACATCCCATGTACGGCCGTGAGGCCCGACAATCCCGGCTGAAGTCAAGAAGAGGCTTTGTGGAAACAACAGCCGCGCTGCCTGGCCCGCCAGAGGCGCGCCGGATTGAGCTGTGGCAAGAAAGTTTCGCTGACCCCGCGCATGTCAAACCGAAGGAAGAGATGGCCGCTGGACACAACCTGCCATACCCCACTTGGAGAGCACTAAATAGATTGAGAACTGGGGTGTCGCGCTGCAATAGTAACCTCAAAAAATGGGGCTACAAGGAGGACGATACCTGCGAGTGCGGGGACATACAGGACCACCAACACCTTTTGATATGTCCGAAAGTCGGAGAGACATGCGCGCGGGAGGGCCTAATTGCCGCAAATGACAGGGCCGTACATGTGGCCAACTACTGGAAGTTCTTTATTTGATGAATCCGGACACGGAAAGTAAGTAATGACAGAATGTGTATATTGCGCTGCTGGTGTTTCTTGGGCCAACAAAGACGATTGCGGTAAGATTATAATAATATATGTACATAGTTACGTATATATAATTTAACTCAAAGAAGAATCTGGTACATGTGTATCTATGCATTATATGTATTTTATTTAAGTTTCTTTTATTTTACTAAAGAAAATGAAAATGGCATTGTAACAAGTACATAAATTTCCTAAACTAAGCGTAAATGCTTGAACTGGTGAACGAAATCGGTCGTGGCAGGATTCGAACTCGCGACAACTGAATTACTTATCCATAGCACGCTGACCGCTTTACCAACCTATGTATGTAATTTAGTTATAAAAATATTAAAAGGTGATGAACAACGACGATCGTAATCAATTAAAATTGATATGTATATAATGACTATTGTTCATGTTAAATAATAAATAGATAGGTACTTCTTCAATGTTAAGAAAAAATATATTAAATTTTTTATTTTTTATTTTATGAGACTTTTAAGGCCTTTTTTTACTTTTTAGTCCCAAAAATCCAGGGAGTCAAACTCGGATATTTTGACTTCAAAGTTATTTTTATTCACTGAGCCACGGTGGCTGACACACGCTATTCATATGGATTAAAATAGTTCGTATTGTAAACAGTAGCTTGTTTAAATAATACTAACCATAATCCCAGCAACTCATAAAATTGATGTTTACACTATTTAATATAGAATAATGAGTTGTTTGAAGTGAGCTCAGAAGACTTAACCATACAATATATTAAATATTGCATTTCTACATACATATTAAAATTGTACTCTACTTACAATGCATTACAAATAATGAGATTAATAATTTAGTAAATTTATTCGTTCCTAACGTCAAGATAATTATGGCCACCAATAAATCAATCGGTTCTCTACCTACTTATTGCACTCGTATGTTATAAACAAACAAAAATAAAGATATTTTAACACTGTACGATTGAAAAGTGGGTATGTACATATGCAATTAATATACCAAAATGTCTGTCTAATCGCTTTTGCATCTGTGTATGTGTCAGCTCGTCAGCTGTAGCAACGAAACTATGATATAATTATCGGAAAACAACTTGAGCCAATCACGTGGGTGCGCAGAGCGAAAATTTGAATCTTTATGATTGGTTGGTATATGTGCAAATCGCCCCCTTCCAGGGTGAAAAGGCTCAAGAAGTTTACGGAAACTATACCCAGGGATATGAAATTTAGAAAGAGTATTGCTGGAATGTTGAACTTGTGCACCCGTTACGTAGTTTTTTTTTTAAATAATAGAAATTTTTTTTCTTATAAACAAGCAAATAAAAAAATTATGACACCCTTTTCAAAGTTTTCAAAATCTATCTAATAACGATTTAAATAACGCCTGAATATTATGCAAAATGTATAGCAGTCACAATTTTTCTTCTTCTTCTTCTTCCTGCTGTGAAGACTGTTGGGGTCAGCTCTCCTCGTCCTCTGGTTGTACACTCTTCGGGTCTGGGCCGCCTCCGATGTCAATTCTTGTCTCATCAATTGGGAACTCCTTTGCGCCATCCTCATGTATTTTTTCGTCTTCCCCTATTCGTTGGTCGGAAATAGAAGAAGATATTCGTAAATATTCGTTGTATATCAGTCACAATTCAAGTTTAGAAACACAAAATTGTTCAATTTCATCAAAATAGCAAATGAATCAAGCTGAAAAGTTTTATTGCATAATTCCGAAATACCTACAGTTAAAATGGTTGCGGTCATTCTACTATGGTTTACTAGTCCTTACCTAGACTTAAAGCGTAAATTCGTGATTTAGGAAGTAGGTACGAAGTATAGTTTGCTAATAATATGAGTATTATCGAAAATTTTATTAATATCGCTGAATAAGTTATGAAGTAGGTAATTATTTTTTTTCAAAAAAATTGATTGCGAACACTTTCTGTTCAACTATCAAACTGATTTTTTTTTCAATGTTTGAAACTGTCACTTCTTGATAGAACTCCATTATCGACAAGAATTATAAAAAAAAATATAATTTTTAGTTCTATTTAATGTTTCCGCAAAGGTGACCCCCCATTCACGGGTATCGATCTATGCTGAGCATCGTCAGAATGTTTGCCAATGAAGGGCGCCATTCTGACAATGCTTAGCATAGAGCGATACTGGTGAACGAAAGTCGTGTTTGCGAAAAAATTATATAAAAATTTAAATTATATATTTTTACATAATTCAAGTATATCAAACTGATATCAAATAACGATTACAGATTTATGATATAAAAAAAGAACACGGGGGCATGTAAAAGAGAATGTACGGGCAACACTGATGTGCGGGTATGCTAGTACAATATATGTATTATTAAAACTAGGTAACTATTTGCATAATAAAGTGTGTTTATTGCCTCATTATCGTCTTAGTAATGACTAAGAAAGTACTAAAATATCTAATGTAAGTCGGTAAAAGTATTATCATAAACAAACATGCGCTAATGCGATTTTCATAATTATGTTTGTAAAACATCCACACATTGTAGATTATGAAAATATATTTTTAACAATGATTGAATAGGGTAAAGACACAAAGACACAAAATAAAGATCAAGTCTGCTGAGACTCTTGGAGATTTGGTGCCTAAAAGGCGCGAATAAATTTGTTTACATATATTATTTATTAATTTCTTACTTTTTGTAATTATATTTCAAGTTCACTTGGTAAAAATGCCAAAAGAGACAGAGTTCAATGATAACGTTACCCAGTAATATTTTTTTGTTCCAAACTTTTAAAAAACAATTTGAAAAAAATATTGTGTATAAAGATTAAAATAATGAGCCCCTCTGATACAGATATAAAAATTGGAAATAGAAATATTGAAAATTTGAAGGAGTACCTACATCTACCTAGGGCATAAAATAAAACTGAAACCAAATTGCAGAAATCCCAAGAAGAATCGGTTTAGGTTCGGTAGCTTTTGGAAAGCTTGACCACATTCTCAAATGCAAAATACCATGTGTCTAAAAAATAAAGTATTCGAAGCCTGCATCCTCCCTGTAATTACATAATATGTAATTACAGGCGCACCTTTATTTTCATAGTGACACTATACAAAATTGTAAATATTAAATTTTTATTTTTTATAACCAGCTATGTATTTTAGATGAGCGCTATCTATTGAATACAGAAACACCAGATCACTCGTTCAAATATTGACCACCAATTGGCATTATTGCGATTTGTATTTTTTCAAAGTAAATAGAAAAATCCATGACTTTAATCCTTGATGGTGATTTTTTTTTTGTTTAGTGTCACTATGCAAATAAAGGTGCGATATGGTTTGGAAACCATGACTCTTGACTGTCGTCACCATACATAAACTGAAATGCACGGTCTATGGTAAGACAAAAAATGCTGGGAATAAGCCTTAGGGACAAAATACATAATGATGAAATTAGATACCGTACCAAGCTCCATGGCATTAAATACCATAATATGTCTCAATAGCAGTGGGCAGGTCACTTTCAAGACAGGAAGTTGACAGATGAGCACCACGAATTCAACAATGGATGATAGTTGCAGCCGCGGGAAAAAAAGGGTACAGGAAATACAAATATAGAAAAGGGTGGAAAAGGTTGAAGGTGGCCAACATCCAGCAGCGGAGAGATGGAAGAGGAAGAATAAGATTTACTATAAAATAACATATTAAGTAAAACTGTAGATGACGGAATAATAATAAACCTTATTCATACAAATTTACCTACCTAAGTAATGTATGCATTATTTGCCTTTGCTATTTCTAAGTGAAATATCGCAATCATTGGACGGATAGTATCAATCCAAGCCACCAGGGGTGACTTTATTTGCAAATGAATATTAGTCCATTTATTAATCAGTTGTTGCTAACATAAATAAATTAAGTGTTTCCACATCCAAATAATAGCACATTACTATATTATGTAAAGTTGTAAGTCGTTTACAAACACAATCACAGTTATGTTCTCCACGCCTGTGAACGCAATGTGTATGGCATAAAACCTAAAGACAATGATTTTCTCCAACCAGTGTCTGTAAATGGAAGACGTTATTTCTAAAATAATAATATTCCACACTTGTTGATATCTATAAAAATACCAGAAGGTACTCACTACTCAGGGTTCAAAGTATCCAATAGTTGTTAACTGTAGTAGGCGCTGTGGTTATCACTGCGCAGAAAAAAAATCAACTCTTATACAATGACGTAAGTCCTGGCAGTTGCTGGCTACTGTTCTATTATGTAGATAAAAAAGTTTTTCACACTGACAAAATTGAAAATTTGGCGTAATGCACATAATAATATAATTTGCACTGCCATCTATTATTTATACGGGTTTAAATATTTTGCGTAGGATGTGTTATTTCATTTATTTACTTTTCATCACTGCCATCTATGATCTATTTGAAAAAACACTTTAAAATGGAATTATATTGCCATCTATTGAAAATGACTGTTAATTATTTTGTTGATCAACACTTATAAAAAATAAATACTTAACATGAAAATAATCAGAATAATAATAGGTATTTAGGTTATGTTACGTGCAACGTTTATTATTTCATTTTATAGCTGGCGGTCGGTCCCTTGTTGATTTGACTATAATATATTTTTATTTTAATAATGTCAATCACGCCATCTGTATGATACTTTTCAAATTTTTTATCAAGCTTATTTATATTACCACGAAATTTTACTGCTACGTAAAATACCTTAACACTTATTATTTTACTGTTACGAAACTATCACAGATGTCGTAAAAGAATTTACAAAACGGTTTTTGTTTTATTTCGATTCCGCGAATATTATTATAATATTTTGCAAAAAGTGATAAAGGTGGGTGTTACTATGCCGGAGTATAATAGATCAATATACAATTTAAAGACCGAAATCAAAATCGGGTATCTTGGCGTAAATGTAATTGTATTATTAAATACTAGTTGCATGTAACACATGAGATCCAACTGTCGATGGCGATAGTATGCATAGTCAAAGAATACGTACCAAACTACATATAAACAACACAAATTAATAAATATTTGAAGATATTTTATTTTCTATATAAAACATGTAGGTATGTTTGTCAGGATAGGATAGTATGGAGGTCAGTCTGTTTTTCCTACACAGAATATGAAAACAGTATGATGGTATGTATGTATGTTTGGAGATTTAAGTATCAAACTATTAGTCTTCTTAAACATTGGGTATAGGCGACAACCATACAAATTGTATGAAGTGATGTCGTCACTAAATTCAATTTTTATAAAAATTGTTAAAAAAAATTTGAGATGTGCTAATACAATGTTTATATTTTTTATATAAAATTAAATTATCTAGTTGGGGTGTTTCGGCTTTTTTCGACATTTAAAAAAATGGAAATATAGGCAGTTAAACTCATAAATTAATCATAAATAAAATATTTTTCTTAATAAAAAATGTTTGAGAAACCCTGGAATTAAAAAAAAAAAATATTTGAGATTTTGTATTTGTCTATCTTTATACCAATTTTCAGCGTTCTAGCTTTTATGGTTTCTGAGATATATGGAAAAATAAAGTAAAAATTCAAAAGTTGATAACCCCTGACTGAAACAAAAATTCACAATTCGAGTATAAATAAAAGTTTTGTAGGCCTATAACTGTTTATATATTCTGATAATTTGGGCTCTGTAATCAGGTGGGACGGACACACACACCCACACACACACACACACACACACACACACACATAGACACACACACACACAGACACACACACACACACACACACACACACACACACACACACACACACACACACACACACACACACACAGACACACAAAACTCACATAAAATGTTCTACTCCGAATTCTGAGTAAATCCATGTATGGGAACATATATGCTGCGAGGCCTCTAGTTGTTGTTTTAAAAAAGAAAGTTCATAAAATAAATTTTGATGAAAAAAATATTAGGTACTTACAAAGTTTTTTTGTAATATAAATTTTTTTGCAGGTCATATTCGTTTTGGCTTAGCACTGGATAGTGAGTTAAATCAAACGACAATTCCTTCCAACCAGCCAAGAATTGCATAACTGCACTGAATAATATAAAATATATTTAAACAGGAATATTGTAAGTGACCCTTATCAGAACAGGTTTTCCTTGTGAGACGACGGACCAAAAATTTGATTGTAATTTGATTATATTTCCATAGATATCATTTTTTTCTAAATGATTTCTTCTCTTCTTCTTCTTCTCGTTAGCCTACTCCCGTCCACTCCTGGACGAAGGCCTCCTCCACTTCTCTCCACTTTGCTCTGTCTTGAGCTGCCTGCATCCAGTTTATACCAGCATATCTTAGAATGTCGTCTCTCCATCGCAATGGTGGCCTCCCCACGCTCCTGGTTGCTGCTCTTGGTCTCCATGTTATGACTCTTTTTGGCCATCTGTCATCTGAGCTTCTGGCCACGTGACCTGCCCACCGCCATTTTAGAGTTGCTATACGTTTGGCGACATCTGAATTAGTCTGTCAAAATGATTTAGTCTGTCAAAATTTTTAAAATGGTCTCACGGCATTATATAATCTAAGTCTCACGGTCTGAAAAAATGAGATTTTTTTATTTAGTTTGAATTTTTGATACAAAAGAAAATACACTGTTTAAAAGTACATTACTTTTAAATAATTAAATATTCTATGGTCTATTATATTGAGTATGAAATTGCATAGTTATATGAAAAATGTAGGTATACAACTGAACACGGAACACTGAATGTATTCCTTACTCCATGCAACTGAAGTAAACAGCTTCGGTATTGGAAAATTGAGATCAACTTCATATTGATAATATAATGATATTGTTCCTAATATGTGTTACTCTGGAAAATTGTATTTTTTACTCTTCACTATTATGAATGTAATAGTATTCATCTACTTCTACATACTTTCACGACATCTTCCTCAAGGGGTAGGCAGAGAGAGCCAAACACATTATTCTATCTTGATACATATCCATCGCCTCATCAACATTCATGCATCACATTCTCGTCATTCTTGTCAATCGTTATAGCAGTTTTTTTACACCAATTTCTACAGTTATAGTTATCGGGTGCACAGTTCGCCAATTTGTGTTTATTTTTTTTGGTTGGTTGGTATATGTGCAAAACTGCCCCTCTCCACGGCGAAATGGTTCAAAAAGTTCATACCTACCTACTATGAGTCTCGTGACAATGTTTTTACGTCTACGGTCTATTATGAAAACTTTTATCCTACCTACATAAGTACTTACTTCATAAAAATGCATTTATAGATTGTCAAACTTTCAAGAAGAAAAAATGTACAAGTATATATACATTTTCTAGTGAAGAGTTTAGTGTTGGCCACAACCCACTCGTTTACAAAAATACTGACAAGTTTGTTTGCATTGCGTGTATGAGTAGGTACCTAATATATTTTTTACAACTACAAAAAAAATGTATAAGTATAATTTATTTGAAGTATCTTCAAATATAAAAAAATAAATATTTATGATGCATTTAATTTCACCAAGTATTTATCAACATTTTTATTATTAATACCTACATGGCCACCAATTGTTGTCATATTAGTCATGAAATAAAATTAGATTTTTGTTTTATCATATATTCCTTTATTTTCCATAAGTCTTGCTAATCTTACGCTATTGTTCCATCAATATTAATTTATACCATCAAGGCATTATAACACAAAGTTGTGTAACCAACGACAGGTGTTGGAGTGTGCATTACAATGTGGGGTAACCAGCGACAGATGTTCGGGGGTGCATTTACATTTAAAAGCAAGCATGACACATGCGTTTATCCCTCAGCATTCTCGTCTCACCTATAGACGTAATATTCAGATTATTCAGAATGAGTTGTGTAGGTACCACATTGCCGGACTATGTGAGATGTCATATTACAGCTTGAATATTGAATTTCACGGCTCGTACAAGAATGGAAGAATAATCTGGCGATAACAATTTACACAATACACAAAACTACGAGTATATAAACTTTTGAACGCTACTGTTCAGCAAGCGCTCTAAACACTAACGTGTAGTATGCCCCCGATATATGTAAGTGCGGCAATATTTGTGAGTAAAATATAAATTTATTTAATATTTAGTAGGTACATACAGTTTCTTACTATTAAATACTTTGTGAAAACAAATCATTCTACTGATTTTTTTTTTTATTTATTTATTTATTTTATAAATATACAATACATCATAATATATGCTATGGCCATCTAACTTGGAAATTCCTGTTTTAAGATGGCCATATTAATTTGCGTACCTACATACAATTATCGTTTTTTTTGTTGCGGATGCGGATGGCTAAATGATTAATATACCTACTCTTCCTTACTCTTTTCTTTTTTATCTTTTTTATATTTTAATTTACCTGTGTTAAAAAAAATATTTTTGCAATTGTTAAATAATCTATGTACTTAGTTTAAACTATTTAAAATAACTTTTAAAAGGTTTATATCCTGTTAATATAATTATACCTATTGTAAATTCATCTCTGCAGGAGGCTAAGACCCGACCTGGGTTGTGGAGCCACAGATGATGATGATGATGATTGTAAATTCATATTGTAAACTGTTGGTTCTTTAAAATCAATAAAATAAAAAATAAAATAAAATAAAAATATAATATATGAGTGCCGCATTTTTACAACAAATCAAAAAAAAAACAAAGTATATAGAAAACAGAAAGAATAGAAAAGAAAGTATTAAAAAAATATATATAAAATAAAAGTATTTTGTCACAATATACAAAATAAATATAAAGAAAACAGAATATATAAAGACTTTAACAATATATGGGCAGGTATAACATTACAATATAAACATATTCCTTATAATAGGAGTTTCAAAAAAAAAATTTTCTCCTTTCCTCTTTTTATAAAAATAAAAAAAAGATAACAATTAACAGTTACATATTCCTTAGAGAGGGGTTTAAGAAAAAATATAAAAATAAAAAACAAAAATATAAAATAAAAATAAGAATACACAGTCAAGAACAGAGCTAATATCAACAAAGCAAGCAGTATTTGAAGTCTAACTCAGGATGTGAGTGACCATTCTTTCTGACAGTTCACGGCCTATAGACAAGAGCCATATCTTGTTTTTTTTAACAATTCAGATTTGAGTATTTGAGAGATTTGAGTAATAGATAAGTAGGTAGTGAATTGTAGTTTTTAGGACCTAGAAAAACAAAATGTCTTTGTCGGAATGCAGATTTCATTTTCCGTGTTTTTAAGAATATGTTCTCGTTTAGTCTTGTTTTATAATAGTTAAGTCTGGTATCTTGAAACAGTTCTAGATTATTATGAACATTTTGAACTGATTGTAGTGATTGTTGAAGACATTTTGTACGTTCTTGTACATATTAAATAAAGCCCATTGTTTATATTATTCTGCGAGCAATATGCCTCAATAATCAGGAAAACCTTCGAAAACCTTTTTTTGTCGGACCTCGTGGCTCAGTTGGTTAGATATCTGATTAGATGCTGATCCAAGAGTCCTGGGTTCGGTTCCCGGTGGAGACACAGTTTTTAATTGTGTTTTTAGTCTGGATCTGTGAGACGATTAATATCGTAAGTCTCCAGAATGTGGTGCGTGTTACATTAATATTTGACATAGTATCTACCTGTTGGTTGCCCGAGAAGAAATATTAATTAACAAAATATATTTCTAAAAAATAAAAAAAAAATGGTTTTCATAAGGATTCCCTCCCAAACTACGAGTACAAATTCTTTTTTGGGGGTAATATAAATAAAATATTTTTAGGTATCTATATATATATATATATATATATATATATATATATATATATATATATATATATATATATATATATATATATATATATATATATATATATATATATATATATATATATATATATATATATATATATATATATATATATAAAAATGGATGTACGTATATTTGTTTGTTTTGTATGTTCTCGATGAACTCCTAAACCAACCATCCGATTGCGATGAAACTTTGGGAATTCTTTCAGCTCATTCAGGAGGTTTATGCATTTAAATTCATTTATTTTATTCGATATCTCACAATAAAAAATAAAAAAGATTTGTATAGAAGTGAAAATAAGTGGGTTTGTTCAGCGCGCACACAAGAAGTTTTATGAATTAAATTTATTTATTTATTTAAACACTAACACAAGAATTTAAAAAATATATAAGGAAACATATAAGAAAGCGTATTCGTAAATTCAATTATTTAACTTCTCGAAGAAAAGTTATTGAAAAATTAGGGACTGTGGGGATGGAAGGGAAAAATACAGAATTATAATTAGCGAATCTAGATATGAATGTTAAATAATAAAAAAGATACATACCGATCCACCGTTTTTTTATATTTGGAGGTAAATAATTTAACAGGAGGACAACGTCTGCCGGGTTTTACTTGTATTATATAAGTACATATATGTATATTTGTAAATTGATTTATTATTGTTAATATAAACAAATAAATAAAAAAATATTTTTTTCTTAAAAAACACCTGACTTATCAATTTCATTCACATGCAATGTAATCGAAAAAAAGAAAAATAGACTAAAAAAATTTCAATGCGCGGTAGTTGTTTGCTTTAATTTATCGAAATATGAAATCACATGAACGCAAAGCGGATTGTATTTGATTTAGTCTATTGAAATAAACAAATTAAAACTGATTTTTTTTATTTCATTTGTCGAAATAAATATCAGTTCCATTTCTCTTATATAGCACAGCACGCTGTCCAGCCATTCTCAACGTAGGACTGCCTCTACTTTTTCTCCCTTCGGGACGGACGTCTAGAACCCTTTTAGGAATTCAGTCATCATCATCCGGCAATCATGTCTAAAAACGTAGGCGCTGATTTTTAGTAAAATTGACTACCTACACTTGTTTCGTTGCTCATGATTATATCGTATTCTCCAGGCCTCCAGGTTAGTTGGGCCAAAGATCTTCATTAAAATATCTTCCTTTCAAACACCAATAAAATAGTTTCATCTTTTTTAGTCAGTGCCCAACATTCCGCTCCTGGGTATCTATTCTCCAATCTCGCACATTAAATGTCGTATTCGACTATGTCGCCTAAAAATGTCGAATGAAATGTCGTATGGTAAGCTTTTAGCCTATTCTTGAAATCACTCGACATTAAAATCGTTCGACATTGAAATGTCACATGAAAGAATAGGCAACATAGCATTTGGGATGCGTTTGAAATATTTTTTTAAGCATTTATTGCATGCTTTTGCCGTTTTTTTCTATGGTTGTCAAAACACAACCCTTTTCAATGCACTTATATGATAGATTTCTAGGCATTTCACATATTGTTCATTATGACGCTTCCTGAATTCTCGAACAATTAGTCATTAATATTATAAAAAAAATATATCAGAATACAACTATAAAATTTGAATATACTTGGTACATGTAAGAGACTAATTATTTGCAAATAAAGAACACAAGCATACAAACAAGACAAAGAAAGATTGTGTACCTATATTGAAATATTCAATAGCAAATAAATGCAATATAGCGACCATTTTTGACAGATAAAATCATGCGACATTGAATGTCGAGTGGTCCTATACCACTCGTCAAAATCTCGAATGATTTTCATTCGACTATGTTGCATGCGAGACTCAAGAATAGCATTTTCTATAAATCGTGCGAAAGTAATAATATGTCGTATACGACATCGATAGTGCGAGATTGGAGAATAGGGTCCCAGGTCTGAGAAGAGTTTTGTTTATAAGTACCTTAGTGATTCGCGAGCTTAGGTCTGAATGCAGAGTCCTACCTAAATACTAAATTCTACATACTAACCATGTTTTCATTGCACAGTCGCTCACTTATGTTAGGAGATCACGTGGCTTCCTAACTGGAGGATGCTACGAAGTTGTGGCGCAGCGCAGCACTGCGCCACAACTTCTTTGTATGAGAATTGCATTGCAGAGACATATCTAAATACTTAGCGCATGCGCATCGGCGTAAACTAACATGGCGAATTGTCAAAAAGTAAGGTTGATAGCGAGGAACCTTACGAGTGGTTTAGTACTAAAATTCGAGATTTTTTCGGTAGATGATGAGTTTATCGGATTCGTTGAATATGTATTTGGAAATTTTGTCCAATCAAATACCTAACAGAGTATTCAGCGATTCATACGAGACACCAAAAATTCGGTGGAATTTCAAAAAAATTGTGACATAGAGCTGACAGTGTGAAGTTGGTTACATATGTGAAGTGTGAAGTTGGTTACATATGTTTGTGTTGTTATAGCAAAAACATTTTAAACGTCAAACGTCAGAAGAAATAGATACATAGCTTTCTAAGCCCATAGAAAGCTATCTATCTCTTTTCTTCATACACAATAATGTGAAATTCTACGCCATCGACCTTAAGTTTGTCGTAGTATTTAGTATTTAGTTAGGGATGTCTCTGCAACGCAATTGCTAAATTAAGAATACTAAATAATCCAGTGGGAAGACCCAGGTTGCGATGGCAGGAAGAGGTGAGGAGGGATGTAGTACAGCTCTTAAGCGTTACAAACTGGAGGACGGCAGCTGAGGACAGACGGGGTTGGAGGCAGAAGTTGAAGGAGGATCGAAGAAGAAGAAGAAATACTCCAGTGAGGTTAGGAGTTAGTATTTAATTTAGGTACCTAGGACTGTGCATTCGGGTCTTAGTCTTGACTTAAGTTGTTTGAGTAGCCCATAGTATCATATATTTGCCACTGCAAGCTTCGTTTTATTTCCATGCCGATATTATTGTTCGAGGTGACCAATGACCCCAGGAAAGTGAATAATCCAACCAATTGTACCCGATGTTCACCCACCAATATCACCTTATTTCCTTTCGTCGGAATATTATTTTGAAGAGCTTTCTTCGCAAACATATATTGAGTCTAGGAAGCATCGATCTTAAGGCGAATATTATTTGCCGCACGGTGATATCTATGGAATTTGTTCTTCATACAAGACAGGGTTCTAGCCATTATGTCAATGTCGTCTGCATATGCCAGCACTTGACTTGAATTTCTAAAGATAGTACCGGTTCTCTCTATATTTAAGTTCCTCGTGGCCTTTTCCAGACTATATTGAACAGCTGGCACGCCTGTGCATCGCCCTGGCGTACTCCATTGTATGCTTGGAATTGTTCTGATGTGCTTGACTGTATTTTTATGCGGCAGTAGATGCTGGACATTGTCGCTCAAACCAGGCGTGAGACCCTTGGAGATCCTTCCATACCCATCTCCAACATTGCTTCGTACAATTTTCCTCTGTTTACTCTATCATAGGCAGCCTTGAAACCACGAATAGGTGATGAGTCTCGACATAGAATTCAGAGTTTTTTCAAGTATCTGTGGAAGGATGAATATTTGAAGGATGGATATTGCCCAACGACATCTTATACAAACGGTAGGGTCACATAAACAGATTTAGTTTATCGAAATAATCAAGTGATATCTGATTTTTTTTTTGTCACATGAAATTTTTTGTTTCAATTTATCGAAAAATTAAAAAAAGACTGAAAAATTCATTCTGCATGGAATTTTTTTGATTGCGAAAAAGAAATTTTGTTTTTTTTTTTTAAATGCTGGCCTTCGTGTCTCATTTGGTTAGGTATCTGACTGCTGATCCATAGGTTCCGGGTTCGATTCTCTGTGAAGTTACAATATATTTTTATTTGTGTTTTCAGTCTGGAACTGTGAGGCAACAAACATCATGTAGAGTTGTGTAAGTCTCTAGAATGTAGCAACTTATAATTTGGTTCGCAGCTATTTTCATGGTAGTCTCAGGTGAGACTGTCCTCGCATTAGGTCTATCCACCGCGAAAGTCGATATCGGCAATTTGACAGTAGAGCAAAATACCATTAATATTACATTTGAAAAAATATAAAAACACAAAGTCGCGCAAGCTTACACGTTATGTTTTATTATTTACAAAATAAAGTATAGAAAACGGACTGAGGATGATTGCCAGCAAATCAATGAAATTTTTTAAATATAATGAAAATAGAACATCCTGTCAAACAAAAGTAGCAACCAACAACATAAGGCTCGAGCAAATTGACGAGTATGTGTATCTGAGAAAACATGTTTCAATGGAATAGAGGCCTGATGAGGATACTGAATGTCTATGAAGAAGTTATGGCTGGAAACAGAGTGATCGGAGCACTTAGGCCAGTTATGAATAATCGGAACATATTATATATTAAAGAATGTCGAAGTTTTATAACGCAATCGTTGTGCTAACCTTGACATTATGCAAGTGAAACCTGGACATGAGAGAAGTCGTACGAAAGCAGAATAAATGCCGTTGAAATGAGTTAGTTAAGAAGAATCTATAAAAGAACAATGTATGACAGGGTAAGATATGAGGACATAAAAAAATAATGTAAGATGAAGAAAAATGTAATTAATAGAATGAAAGTTTGAGATGTTTTAGGCACATGTGAAGAATGAACGCCTGACGAAAAAAATATACAAAGCTGAACGGAAAAAGAGGTCTGGGGAGCCCAAAAAAATGATGGCTCGACCAAGTATAATCTGAAATCTTCTTCTTCGATGGCTCTACGGCCCATATCGAGACTTGGCCTCCATGAGTTTTCGCCTCCAACTACTCCTGTCTCCCGCCTCAGCCTTCCAATCTGTTGCCTGGAGCATTTCGGCAGCATCCCTCCTAACTTCGTTTTCCGTGATGATGGCATTCTCTGTACATGTCCGGCCCATCTTAGCCTATTCAGTCTGTCATGTATAGATATTCTGGGTGCCTTGTAGATGTTGTACAGCTCATCGTTGTAGAGCACTCTCCAGGTTTCGCCATCATTCACGGCCCCCAGAATTCTACGCAGCACCCTCCTCACGAAGGTGTCCAGAAAGATATTCTGAAATACGGAAATGTAAAACGTGAACAACAGACGAACATGTATGGGACCATTCATAAATGTTGACAAGGCGATGCATGTGTCTAGATAGAAAAATGTGGCTTTCGGTTCTCTCTGCCTACCCCGTGAGGAACATAGCGTGATGGTATGTATGAATGAATATTAAAATGAAATATTATAAGAATTTTAGAAAGTTATTTTGCTCTATTGTAAAATCGCCGATTATTTACTTACATCTAATGCGACAACGTGGAAATCAAAACAACAAAAATAAAAAAAAACAACCAAACGGCTACCCCGTCCCCAGCGTGTCTAGAACTGTACGGCACCTCATAAAAAAATTGAGATGCAGAATGTCGCCGATTTACATTGTACAAGAGTTACCTATTTGTCGCGTCCCTATGAGGGTCGCGGGATTGTGACGAAAGGAATAAGGACTGACCTGTCTTCCGTCGCTGGTTTCCAGATGACACTCTCTTCCTCTGCTGTCTTGAGGTTCTTTAGATCTTCCAGGAGCAGCCCGGAAGGTACCAATTCTAATTGCCGTCGGAAATTTCACAGCATGCTTCGCGACCGGCAATATGCTCCAAAACTACGCTTCGCTGCGATAATCCACGAGATTACGTCACACGCACGACGTGTCAACCGGAGCGCATTTGGACGCAGACTGATTTCGATACAGCCTTGACATGGTCAGGCCCGGATGGGTAGGGAAAGGAATAAAGTGAGGAAAGGATTTGTTCCAACAGTTCCAACACCGAACACTAAACACTGAGTACAAAAGTTTTGTAGGCCTTACTTCATCTTCTTCTTCAGCCTGTTTTCATCCATTCTTGGACATAGGCCTCCCCCTTGATCCTCCACAACTCCCTGTCTTGGGCACACTGCATCCATCTCCGTCCGGCACATTTCTTGATGTCATCAGACCACCTTGCCTGGGTCTGCCGACACCTATTCGGCTTGTTCTCGGTCGCCATTCTACGGTATTTTTGGTCCATCGTGAATCCTGGCATCTGGCAATATGCCCAGCCCAGCTCCACTTAAGGCCAGCCAGCGACCCTTTCCGCTACAAAGGCCTTACACTTTAGATTATTTCTGAAATTTTGGGATCTTGTGCATTAAGCGGATCATAAGTTATGATAGGGGAACGGACACATACACATACCTCCAGACACACACACACTGAAATCATCCATAGGCATATAATATTAATGCTGCGAACCTCTAAGTTAGTGATTTTTGACTTCATTGTTGAAAAACCTTGTAAATGTAGGTCAGGGTTGCCAGATGGATTGAAAAAAAACCGAACAAGATTTAAAAAAAATATAATTTAATAACAACACAAAAGAACAAACTACAAAAAAAGGAATCTAAATAAATAAATCTATTATTTTGCATTTTATATATGTATTTTGCATTCGATGGCACTGCTTTTAATAAAATTTTACTACCCGAGATTGCATTTCTAAATTCTGTGCAACTTCTAAATTCAGATTTACTTTACTATCCAAGTTCTTTTTTGTTCTTTTATACATGATTTTTATTTTATTTCTTCCGGAATATAAAATTTCTGTCATACGGTCAACTGTCCATACGGTAAATTGTCCCCACGGTAAATTTTCCTCACGGTAAATTGTGCATACGGTAAAAAGGGCGTACGGTAAATTGTCCACGGTCAATCGGCTACGGTCTATTGTCCGGACACGATTAGCAAATTATGACGCAACAAATGATTGATGAAAATATGTTATACAAAATATGTTATACAAAAAATATAATATGGTATACAAAAAAAAAAATATTAAAAATATGTTATGTACTAAATTGTACATATATTCAAATCACACGACAATAATAATTGTGTAAATTGTATATACAAATCACACGATAATAATTGTGTAAATTGTATTGTAATAGGCGGAGTGAACGTCAAAATAGTTTGACGTTTCATCGCTGACAGCGGAGGCGCTAGTGTTCTTCCCGCGCTGCCGAAAAATAAGGGTACGTTCGACATTGAAATGCTTACGGACGGCACAATTCACTCACATTCAGTCAGGCGCTGTCCGCGGAAGGGTCTGTATTTTGTAGCGTTGAGTTGTGTTCTTGCGTACAAGATCGCGAATAATATAAATACGTGTTATTTGATAATAACCAAACTTTGTTTCGTGCAAACCGCTAAATATATTTAACACCAGTGACATGAAAGTTATTAAGTGACATTGGATTTGTGGAAAAAAATAGTATTTAAATAAATTTTAGTTTTGTGCTTCAAAAAAAAAACTGTCTTCTTTTTATTATTTTTTATTTGTTTTTAATGTAATCTTAGTACTGAAGAACTGTGGTTTGTTTATATGTTGGACTTCAGCTGTGGATGCTCGGTATGTATCTTGTTATTATTTCAATTTTATTTAATATTTTAAAATGAATAAGCAAAATAAATGATGAATAAGCTTTTAAATAATATATATCAGAGAGAAAATGGTAAGTTGATAATATGAAAATCATTTATATTTACGATTAAATACACAAATAAATGATTAAATGATTATTATTTGATAATCATTTTGTACCATTACAATTTATTTATAAAACTGTATGTTTCCTTGATAAATAAATAAATAAATAAAAAATAAACAATTTACGAACCATATATATCTATATTTAATTTTAATCTATGAAATTGTTGATTTGATTTTAATCTATAAAATTATTTTATTCAGTAGTGTGATGATTGACGTATATAATTTTTTCAATTCATCACTTTATTCAATGATACGGAGTATGGAATCGTATATTGCGAGTTTTGTTTGGATGTTTTTGTATAGGTACTTCTTGAATCCATAATAAATTATAACTAGTTCAATGATGTCATGACAAGAAGCATTAAATTTAATCAAAATGTTCACTTCTTAAAATTTATGTAAGATTTAATTTATATATAAACCTTTTCATGCACCCTGCTCAAGTGGCGAGATATTGCCAGATGGCAGCCTCTTACATCTGAGTGTATTCATGTTTGTTTACAGTGATGTTTTCATGTTTGAAAATTTGAGTAGATATTTGCATTTTTGTTTTGAAAATCTGTGCCAACTGATAACATCTATTTATATCTACCTATTTACATTTTGTGTAATTTATTACACCACTGTTAATAATAGCGTTTAGTGGGATTAAAGGCATATTGCCGAATTATAAACATTCAATTACACGAAATATGTTACTCATTCTATTTAATAAGCAAATGATTGTTTGGTGTTGAACAATTCGTATGCTGTACATAATTTAATAATATGTAGGTATCACATATTCAAAGAAATTATATATCGCCTTAAAAATTATAACAACTATAAGTATAACAATATGACAATATTATTCATAAAAAACATGTAAAATGTAGAATCAAATTAATTACTTAAATAAATCAAATAATGTAAATGTAGAATTGTTTTTACTATATAACTTATAAAATTTATGAAAGAATACTTAAAAAAAAACGAAGTGACGTAATAGTTAAAGCATAAGCTAGTGAATGCCCTAACAATGCGAAATAAGCCTATTGCACGTAATAAAATTCATTTAGAATCAAAAAGTGGTTTACTTTTAATTATAGACTTCATTTATAATGGAATTTTACAAAATAAAAACTTCGTCGATTATAAAAGCATTATATTTTGCACATAACATAGAATATTTAAAGATTTTCATATAAGTAGGTATATATTGGGTTTCAATTCTGAAACAATAATAATATTCAAATTTTTGTTTACAGCGAATATATTAGTTGCATTATTATAATGTTATTATAGAAATTTACACATCTAAACAAAAATGGACAGCATAAAGGCCATTACTCAGCTGGACACAATCAGTTTTCCCTGGAGTGCTGCTGGTTTTCGATAAAGCCACTAAATCGCACTAAAATATTAATGCAATGTTAAATTTATTCATTTTATGTGTTTTTTGCTATTCGGAAGACTTAATAAAAGAAATTACAAAAGATTTAAATGACAGAAGAACAAAATGCGCTTTTTCAATCCACTTTTCCCGACGATTGGGATTATGTGCATAGAATATTACAGAATAAAAGTATTGTTTTAATATATTTATCAATTCTATTTACACCTTAAAAGGTAGAGGTGTACTAAACAAGAGCAATCCCGTATGATTCTTTCGCTATCTGTCAAGTCTAGTCAAATTTTTCTCATGGCTGTGATTACCCGCTCGTTAAAGTTACCCTCTGCTACTCGTGAATATTGTTTTTTTTTGTTTCTACTTGATATTGGATTTGTTTCGTAATCGCCTACGCTTAATTCAATTTGCGTTTTATGTTTCTTTAGTCAAAATATGATGTTTTTGCGTTGAACTCAAATCCCCAGGAAACTTTATAATTACATTTTATAATTTATTGTGTATTTTGGATCAATTTGATGATAATAATTTTATTTTTTCATCTCAATGAGCACTAGTTTTTGTATTATTTACATAAAATTATTCATCTCTTATAATAGCTATGTATTTATCGATTTATTAAAATCCTTAATAATTATCAGATCACTGCTGTATATTTTAAATGATTTGAAAGTCCATAATTAAATGCAACAATAATTTCACATCCATCGAATCTATTATAATATTTTCGTTTAAAAATATTTATTTTCTACAATATATACAATTACAATTTAATTCCGTTTTTAAATGATATCGACTCTCTTTGACTTCACATCAATAAATCACAATAAAAGCTTCTAATTCTTCAGCAAAATATTTTATTCGGTCTTATTTTTCTGGCGTATAAATTTTCTTGGATGTTCATTTGAAGCATTTATGTCCACAGTCTAGTAATTTATGTAGTATTGTACATTGCTCCTTTGAGTGTTTTCATAGATGAAAGCTCAATTTTAAGTGACAAAAAAAATATTATTCAGATTTTTTTAAAACGAAAATCTCTTATAATTATTATTACTCCTGAAAATCTCTTTTATTTTAGATTTAATTCTTTGACGCCTTCTTTCGTACGGTTTGTCTTGCAAGCAAGCAAACTTATTTATTTTAAACTATTTCCTTAATTGGTGGTGGCAGGGCGGTTAGCGCGCTGATTTACTAATCTAGTGGTCGCGAGCTCGAATCCTGCCACGACCAATTTCGTTCACCTATAGCACAAGCATTACTGCATATTTAAGTAAATGTATGAGGATGTATATGTACTTGTTACAAAAACATATTCATTCTAAAAAAACTGAAATAATAACAATTAAATAATGGATATATGTATATTGAAACTCTGGATTACTAATTCAGTGGTCGCGAGTTCGATTAAGGCCACGACCGATTTCGTTCACCTATAACGCAAGCATTAATGCTTATATGAAATTGTTTCAAAGACATATTCACTCTTTAAAAAAAATTCATCTTTTCAAATTCAGATTCATCTTTGGGTTGGAAAAATTTGATCGTATATCATCTTACCACAATCTTGTTTGTTGGCCCAGGATACACTAGCGGCGCTATATACACATTCTGTCATTATTGTTCAATATTTTTTTCTAATCCAAACTTGCCACATTAAAAAAAACACTTATTTATGTAATCATGGAATTCCAATCCGATCTGCTGAACGTACAACACTATCCATTCCTACCCATAATACAGAATTTCTCAGCGCGTTATTCGAAACACACGCACCAAGACGAATAGTCTAAGTCCGTATATTGCGTCGCCTTTTATTTTATTCTTTGTATTCTTTGTTCTCTTCAACTCCGTGTAGGAGGTACACTTCATCTTGTGACACAACTGTTTTAGATATTGCAGGCGAGAAGGTCCAATGCCAGTCTATCCCTTAACCATTCTTCTTCTTCTTCTTCGATGGCGCTAAATGTTTTCGGTTTCGTAATAGGGTCTTTTTACAGAGAGGGGTTATTGGCCTCTCGCCTTACCCCAAATCTGGAGGACCAAGGTTTTTCTGGGGTTTTCCTTCCCTTAGCTGGGGGGTTCAAGTTTTGTGGCGCCGGAGACTCGCCATCGCCCTCTCGCCCTCTGCTATGACCTAGACAGGTCACATTGCTCAGGGTTCGTGTCGTGGACACTAGCGAGTCGGACTTGCTGGTATTGTTGCTGGTGTTCTGCAACATGGCGTTTCTCGGCACTTATTGATACCCACCCTCCAGCAGAGTAGGCACCATCAACCATTCGAACTCCTTAACCATTAATCCCCATAAATGTGTAGATCTTTCTGTAGATCTTTGTACATGGCCTATACAATTTGCACATTCCCCTTATCCAATTTTAATTGAACAATTCAATGTAATTTATAAATAATCAAATGAAGGAAATTATGAAAAGGCTTTGGTGTGAGGCACTGGCTTTTAGCAGTGCTTCCACTCTTTCTATAATCATCGTTTATAGGTGTTTGGTGAGAACATTGATGAACTTAAAAATAAATGAGTTCATCAATGTTCCAGGAAATCCAGTACGTACATGTCACTGTTTTCCAAATCTAAATATCAGAGTCAAAATATCATCTAACGTACCTAATTTCAACAACGAAGTCCACTACCTGATCTGAAAAATGTGCCTTTTAAGGTTCATATGGACTGAGGGCAAGTCCCGTCAAACGGTGGAATCAAAACACATGATTACCCATATCATGCATATAATTATCATATGGAGTTCTATAATATCTAAAGATTTCATATAACTCCATAAAATAATTATATCCATGATATGGGTTATCATGAGAAATTTAATTCCATCTTTTGACGGGACTTATCCCCTCGGTTTGTGGTGTGTATTTCATTTCATTTATTTCATTTAAGTGAGTGCACACATGTACATAATATGATGAAGAAATTGACTTAACAGAGGTAGATGTGAGGTACCCTTTTTCCAATTAGTTATTATTTGATGATTATTGACATAATCAACGTAATTATTAAAACCTTGGTTTATCTCTTACGTCACAGAATTTATTCCGCCCGCTTTGATAACACCCCGAAAAAAGTTTTACGGGTATTTTTAAGCGCTTGAAAAAAAACTTTCATGTATTTGTTTTTGTTCGGTACCTGAATGATAAAAGCGATAAAACTTTACAAATTAGTTGAAGGTTTAGTTTTATGAAATAAATTATAAACAGAATCGATTCGGGTTCAAAAGTAATGTTTAAACAACAAATCCTCATTTTTAAATATGCATAGACAAATCTTTGACAGTAAATAAAAAGATTGTTGTGTTATTTTATTTATTGAAAAACATTTTCATTATTTTTATCTCACGACTGAGGATGATAGTACATATACATTCACTTAATAAATCGATTAATAGTATAAAGAATCTTGGACAGATCGTAGAACCAAAGAACCAAACTACAAGACTTTTCATATTTACAAGTTGTTTATCTTAATTTTTATTTGTTTATCTTTTCATCACACCATTTACATAATCTTCATTAAAAAAAGATAACTGCTGCCCAACTAGATATACCTGTTCTAGGGCTAGCAGTGTACATATTATTATAATATTTCACTGGCGACATATAGGTCGTACCTATTTGCATTTTTAAAGTATCTAAAGAATATAAACTTAACTATTGCACACAGATTAAAAAATAGAATTGGAGTCATCCACTAGACAGACAGCACCATTTTATTACAACAATACACGTACACAGACAGAATATCACTCGCTAATCAGTCGACTCTATAATACTGGAAATGAATATTCTCATTTAGGTGACATTTTTATGCTATCCAAATACAAATATAAACAGACGATATGCACATTTTTTTATGAGAAACAACCTGTGATATTTCAGTACGGATTTGCATATTTTCGATTGTTAAATGTTTGTTTTTTATAGGTATCTTTTTTGTTTATTTATAATTTACATGACACTGCTATTTTTTTTTTCTATTAATAATACTTTTTTATTTAATTTTAAGGTTGATTTTGAGTCTATATGTACATTTTTTTTTATGTTTGCATACGTTATTGATTTTTTTTTTAATTTTTGAATTTAATGTTTTTTTATTTTTGAATTTACTGTTTTGTTTTTTTTATTTATTTATTTATTTATTTAATATTGTTTCTCGGGCAACTAACAGGTACTATGTCAAATATTAATTTAACACGCACCCAATAACAAGTTGCCACATTCTGGAGACTTACGATATTAATCGTCTCACAGATCCAGACTGAAAACACAATTAAAAACTGTGTCTCCACCGGGAATCGAACCCGGGACCTTTGGCTCAGCAGTCAGATATCTAACCAACTGAGCCACGAAGGCCGACATTTTTTTATCCTTATGTATATCTTTTTTTTATGTTTGCTTACATCTGTTTTTTTATATTATTTCTTATTTTTTGTCTTATTGTTTAGGTTTAGGTTTTTTTGTTTGCCAAGTGGATACCTATTTGCTTTTTTTATTATATTTTTTATTTTATTTATACATCTTCTTGTACATAATATAAACTGTTATCATTAATATGTGTTTTATCTATGTATGTAAAAGGCATTGTATGCCGTTTAATAATAAATAAATAAATAAATAAGCACATACATATTGTGTATGTAGGTATCTAGTCATTTTTATTTGTTAATTGCACAAATAATCTGAAATAGTATCTTTTGGGAATACTGAACTTACAGAGCATAGATGTGATCCACCTTCATATCTTTATTCAGTGGAGTCTCAGATCAAATCAAGGCAGCACAAAATTTAGGTATAAAACAATCAGATATTTAAAAAAAAAACAATATTAAAAAAAGGCCGAAAAAAAAATTAATTATGTGATAAAATATTTGTTATCTTTAATCAGTATAGGTAATTCCTTCCATCAAACCAGGGGGGGGCAAGTCTGGTCCAACCGGCGAAATCAAAACCGCTTGATCAGCCATATCATGGATATAATTATTATATGGAGTTTTATGAGATCTTAAGATATTATAGAACTCCATATAATTATTATATCCATGATATGGGTAATCGTGAGGGTTTTGATTTCGCCTTTTGGATCAGACTTGCCCGCCTGATTACAAAGATTACAATGTATGACAAATTGTGAATGTACACCAACAAATGAATGTAAGCAAAAAAACATTTAAAATATGCATTGAACTATGATAATAAAAAAGGAAAATACTTAATAGCAAAAAGAGGAGGGATAGGACAAGGAGAGGAAATCGGGATCAGGTGTTTAGGAATAAATATTCCTTATTTAGTTTTTCTCGTGAAAATACTAAGTGAGTTAGATGACGCAATGTCCGGAATTAGGCTATTCCATAATCTTGCTGATTGTACTTCGAAAGAAGAGCTGAGAAATTCTGTATTATCGATAGGAATGGATAGTGTTTTTAATTCAGCAGATCGGAGTGGAATTCCATGATTGTTTTTGAGGTACTGTGGCAGTTTTGGATATTATATTAGGGAATATTTATAAAAAATCTCACACATGATATGTAAATACCTACTAAGAATATGTACCTAATTTACATCGTATAACGTGTAGGTGTATGCGTATATGTGGTGTGTTAGAGAAAATTCTAATATTTAAGGACTGAATGTTGAATAGTGAGAATAACTTATGTAGTATATGTATATGTATCCTTCGTTCACTTATAAACATGTGTTGTACTAACTCTAACTTATTTATAATGAAATAAAACACTTTGTTTCCAACGAAGGTAACCTATGTATGTTGTCTAATTCCAACAATATTTGAATTTGGGAAATGTTACCACTTTCAAAATCGGGACAGGGTGTTATGCATGGAATGCTTTTCAAAGTATCATACTAAGGCTGTATTAAATTCTTAGAACAATATCATGTACATTCACTGTAGGATTCTCAAATATCGCGTGAGTCGTTAACAAGAATATTGCTACCTTTTCACTATTATATAATCTTAATATATTGGTAAGTAGTAGTCCTATTTCCACAAGTTTGGCTCTAGACACTAAAATGTGAGTAGCAAACCAAAATTCTTGTCCACCAGAGACTATAATTTACCTTTAATCTAAAATTACAGTTTGCTCGTCTATCATACGTTTAAACACCTCATACCCATGGTCGGATTTATGTACCTACAGTGGGTATAGTGCGTGGAACAAAATTGAGGTATATCTATCTACCACCTAACTCCACATGCTTAAGAATTTGATGTGTTATTTACTTAATATTATGATAACTAACAAGATCTTGAATGATTTTTTGACATTCATGAAGCGACAACGGTAATAACTAAGAGTATATTCTGGTCTTCAATTTTTTCTGCCTACCACACATAGATTAACGGTATAATGACCTGCCGCAGTGGCACAGTTAGTAAGCCGTTTGGCTTCTGTGCGGGCGTCCTGGGTTCGATTCCCAACAGATGAGAAATTAATTTCTCTCGCAAATACTGCTTCTCTGGGCTGGAAATACTGGTAAGTTGGAAGAAATTGCCATTTGGCTATAAACTCGCCACTTGCACAGGAAGTGTTTCATTTTATATTTCTCTGTTCTGAGTCTTCTGCATCCAGTCACCAGCAACCCTCTTTTTATCATCGGACCATCGCGTAGGTGGTCTTCCTCTACTTTTTCTGTCCTCACGTGGTTTCCATTCCAGGATCTTCTTGGTCTTTCACTCTAGCGACATGTCCCGCCCATAACCACTTCAGTTTGCCACTCTTTCAACGACGTCACTAACTCCTGATCTTTGAAGTTTTTCTGAATTTCTCACTCTATCTGAGAGAATGAGATTCAACATGGCTCTTTCATGTTTTGCTGTGCTTAGTTTTCTGACGGTCGCTATCGTTAGTGTATGTGTTTCAGCTACTCTAAACACATACTATACATTTATACAAAAATTGAACTTGTAGGATCATGAATTGCCAAAAATATGACCTTTTAATGCTATTTTTTTTTTTGATCTTTTATTTCTCTAACGGATAATTCCATAATATATAATTTGACAATAATAATTCTCTAATATGCCGTGATAGTATGTATGCACCAACATATGAAAAAAAATAACGATTTATTAAACTAAATTGTGAAAATTAATTCAAGTTAGTGTTATTATAATACATTTTTTTTTTAAATAAAAAATGAATACATATGTCCTTTTAAAACAAATACATACACATTCCTACATTCCCTAAATTAAGTATAAATGCTTGTGCTATAGGTGAACGAAAATGTTCGAGGAAGGATTCGATCTCGCGACCACAGGATTGCCCAGCGCGCAAACCGCTCTGCCATCGACCCATCTTTTTCATCGTATATAAGGTCATTTGACCTGTTTGTGAAGGTTGACTATCCTGGAAGAAGGGGGTCCAACTGTCTTTCGGAAATCTGTAATAAAGTCAATTTATATAATGATAATAAAAGCCCATATCAGATGAAAGAACAGTCAAAATACCAATAAATTTAGGAATTAGTTATTTGGTATATTGAAAATATTATAGTTTTTATCCGGATTTATCGGGAACGACCTCTATTCGGCGGTGCCAGCTGCGGAAGGCAGAGAGGACTGGAGGCGACTCGTTTTGTCCAATGGCGGCCCCATAGATCACGGCTCTCAGCATTGAGGAAACGAACAAGAAGAAGAAGATAGTTTTTATACCTTGGCAAGTTTTTTGTTATCAGAATTACCCAGAAAAACAGACACGGTTTGTTAACACCCCCCATTCCTTTCTTCAATGTTCATTTTTATGAATGTCGTATTTCGGGTGTAGTTTGTTTTTGAAAATATGATTATTGATTTGAGTTACATATAATATTAGAGTACTCCTATCCATATTCTACTGTTATTTCTTTATGCTTGTGTACAGATACCTCATGTGTCGTTATTACCTTCTGCTACGGAGTTTTATAGATGACCGATCGTCTCTTCCCATTGTCATTCTTCAAGACTTCTTTAACCCTTTTTCGTTCTTTGAACGCCTGTGTTCAGCATTTATCTGCTTTTCTCATTAAATGTTCATTCCGTTCATATTGTCAAGATGTTGCCTTCTTTGTGTTACTCATTTATTTCATCCCTGGCTTTCAATCTGTTTTATTGATTTATTGTACCTAACAACATAATAGTAACTAAAGTAAAGTTCGAATGTACTTCTATTAAGTAGGTATAATATTTGTAGGTAAAATGTAAAAGTATAATATATTATGTCATTTTATATGGTATCTTCTTATATCTTACCCATCATTTTCTATAAGGTATATTTTAGGTTTAAGGTATAATTTAAATCGATTTCATCTTGTTGATTATGAAGATATCTATAATTTAAAACAACAGTTATCCCCACAGAGGAGTGGATTTCGTCTTATTGATTTCACGCTGTCTAAACTTATGTTTTTATAGCATCATTATTTTTTTTATTTAAAGGTATATTTACCTGTATATTTTATTTTATTTTACATTACTTCTCGGGCAACTAACAAGTACTATGGCAAAGATTAATTTAACACGCACCCAATAAGAAGTTGCCACAATCTGGAGACTTGCTATATTAATCGTCTCACAGATCCAGACTGAAAACACATTTAAAAACTGTGTCTCCACCGGGAGTTGAACCCGGGACCTTTGTATCAGCAGTCAGATACCTAACCAACTGATCCACGAAGGCCGACAATATTTTGTGTTTTTCAAAACAATTTTATTACTGTATTTTCAATAATATTATCATATTCATTTTTTTGGTCAAAAAATCTTTTTCTCAATGAAAACCAGGCTATTCGGACACATGATGTTAATTCTTCTTTTTTTATGTAGACCTTTAGGTCTGTCATTGAGAAGCCTGCTCTTCCTGCGAAGTGGACTTCCTGCGAGGTCTGGTGCTGTCCATCCTTTGGACGTGACCATACCAGTTCCTCTTCCGCTGCCTACTCCGATGATATCATCAACCTCACATATTTACCTTATTCTGGTGTTCCTTACTCGGTCTCACAATGTTTTGCCTGCTATCATTCTGTGTCCTCATTTTTGAGTCGTTAGCATTTGTTTGCTTCTGACTGGCTGCTCGTGCCTACACACCATAATATGTCATTTACGCATACCTTGTAAATTCTAATTTTGCTCAAACTAACAAAATTTTTAACTTTGTTTACACCACGTGTCCATTGAATTTTGTTAAAATATACCACAAAGATCAAAACACGATATTTGATAATCTCATTTTCCTCTTTATGACCATATCTTTATTTTTCGAGATTTGCCAGAAACTACAGATGACTAGGCTCTGAATTCCTTCGCAGAGATCAGCATCATCTGTTAGGTCTATTCAAAGGTATGAAATAATTCTATTATACTATAATATTAATTCGATTCATTAAAATCGTTTATTAATCTTTTGAATTATTTCTATTCCTTTACATTATCAGTAGTCTTAGATTTTTTTATCGTTTACTAAACGATTGTACGACACACGTGAAATTTCATAGGTATGTGATTAGTTTAAGGTAATATTTGTCTTACGTTGATTCAGGAGGCGTTCAATTACATTCTTTAAATTCTCTAAAGTTTATCCACGTATATCTATCTTCTGTTCACTTTGTTAGCGACTCCATGTTGTACTATCAGTTAATGTTGGGTGAATGAACAAATATGACCAAGATTGTTAATTTTGATTGTTAGGAAATTGGTGGTTATGGAATTTTTTTTGTTTCATACGTTATGAATAGTTTTTATTTATTCAATAAACAAAGAATCCTATTTAGAATAATTTAAAAAAACAATATTGCAATATTGACCAATTGAATCAACTAAAAATCTGAATATAATTAATATTTGAGTATAAGTTAAAAAAGTATTTTTTGTAATGTAGGTACACAATTTCGAGAAAACAAATGAAATCTTAACTAGATCATTTCTAATGAACGACGCCAAAATGTGGAAGTAGTACCCTTTTTGAAATGTAAATATGTACTAGAACTGCGAAACTTGCTTCGTGCCTACATTGTACATTTACGTAAGAAGATTATTATGACGCGTGTGTTAGTGAATTTTAAACGCGCTGAAGTATTCTGTGTTTTTTTACTTCATACGTCTTGGTCTACTCGGGACTCAATTGGTTATGGTCTCAAGACTCTCTCATCACTATCATTAGTTATGTAGATACCGTAGGAGTTTCAACATTGCCTCTGTAGTTTAGGAACATTTTCGAGCGGACCAAAACTTAAATCTATTACGGAATTACATGCATGTATGGGTGGGATTTTGAGGGGTAGCTAAATACAGCACAGACTCTCCGCGTATAGGAGGGGTAATCATTGCAAAGGGAGCTCTGACAGTAGCAGTGGGGATATATTAGCCGTTATTACAATACCTTTTGCCCCCCAATGGGGTAAGTGCTGACACGCCGAGGGTTACCTACATACATGGGATAGTTTTTAGCGAATCTATTAATGGCACCGTGTGTATTTGTAGGCGCATTCACCTAATTATTTTTCTCGCGTCAACTTATTCATCACACCTACACAATTGTAACACTTAATCAATTCGAATTTAACGGGATCTCTATAGATACTCTCCAGCCCTTATGTTAGGTTTTTGTAAATATTTCCCACATTCGTCAATTATTTATGTATTTCATGCTAATCGCCTTCCGTTGTATTGTATGATTCAGATACTTTTTCATTAAAGTCACAAAACTCATAATGTGGTTTTAATTGGCACCTTAAGTGATGATATTCCGACGTATCAATCGATTCAACTTTTTAAAAAATCTCCCTTCTTTCTTTGCTGCTGTGATTTTACATTTAGTAATGATGCGATGCATCTTTGTTTGTTTTTTGTTATATGTTTATTATACCTATAACCATATCATAAATGCATAAATTATAATTTTATATAATAATAATTACATACTTGACGAAAATTAAAAAAAAATACATATATAACCCATTCTTCAGAATTTGAGAGCATTTTGTAAATTAAAGAGAAGAAAACATTCTTTGTTAAAAGAAAACTAAATTACGTGTGATAAAAAGATAAATAAATAAATAAATTGAATCATTGACATTTGTAATGCACAGTTGATATATACAGTGCAAAGTTAGTCATATCGAGCCTGATGCTCATTAATCATAAGTATATAAGTCTGATAAGAATGTTATACTTAAAACATATATTTCTTAAAAACTGAAAAATTAATGTGCTCCATGTGGATAAAATAGGTCAGAGCTGGTTTTAATCAGGTGTTCACTGCATTTTTAACCAACTGCGCACTGAGGTATTTTTTTTATATCAGAACCACTAATCCCAAGTAGAAAGATAATACCTAATGTATGTAGTTTATCTATTTTTATTGGTCAAAAATACTGCGATGTTAGCATCGCACGGTATGTGTATGAGCATGTGAAATATACACCTTAAATCTATATACATAGTTCTGGCGAACAGAGTAGTTATTTTCAAATTTGTGGCAAAATGCAGCGCCCTTTTGGTTAGATTATTGCTTGTCGATGGGATTTATAGTCGGTGCCACTATGCAACCGACCCGACCATTACTTTAAAATGCACATTCAATAATCGCCTGTTTTAACACAGTTATTTTATGTACTGCACGTTTCGGAACTAGTCACACATAATTTTCTAGGCGAAATATATGAATACAATTTAGGTGAGGGTATTTGTGTATGCAGATGGTATGTTGATTCTGACAAGGAGTGAAGAGGATTCCTAGAGTATGGTTACGAATGTATAAGATAAGTGTAAAGAAAGGGATATGGGGAATTTATAGTAGCAGAAAGCATTGTGGTTTAGGAAGAAGGTAGACGAAAAAATACAATGTTTTCATGTCGACCATAAAAATCATGAATAAAATATAAATAAATAGTGGGCGGCTTGGGTTTATTTGAAGTATAAGTATTTCTCGCATAATATTGAAAAAATCACGGCTTGTCCCTCGCGGAGACGGCAGAGTAAACTGAGAGCCGTATCTACTGTTATTCGTCTGTAATTGAATAAAAAAGCGCTGCTTATGTTGTACTCTTTTACGATATTTGTCATATGGTCATGCAATTATTTTCTTTGTTGACTCTGGACTCTTATTTAATTTATTTCAACAATAAAAGCAAAACTTGTAAATGCGTACTTTGCAGTTTACCATGCAGTTATTTACCATAACATCAGGTGCTCTGCAGACAACATCAATTTGTCTGGGTTTCAAATTGGCAGGTTTTTTGTGTTTTGTTACAGATTTGATAGGTAATGTTGTGTGCCCGCATTAGTTCAACCATAAACACACGTGTATTGGTGTATTACATTTTATTTGCTTTGTTTACTAATCCATTAAACAGATAAAAATTAAACTTCATTGTTCCTCAATTTGCATATAGCCAACCTTGAATTAATTATTTTGCAAGTATTGCGAGGTTCCTGAACATGATCAAATTTTCGTAGACAGCTTATTTGATTAAGTACTATCCATTAAGATACTTCTTAAGTAAATAAATCTTTAACATAAGAATCAAATAAGTGTAGGTACGTTACAAAAAAGCAAAAAAAATCTCGTTACCATCTACATAGCTAGTAGTCTTCAGCTCTGTGTGCGTCAATTTCCTAGTCTAATAAGTATCGAAATCCCATTCAGTCCCCATGACTTACCAGAAACAATCGACTTGTTATAGGCTGTGTTTTTTTAGCAATGAACATCCATAAAAATAGCTTATCTTAATATTTAAAAATCTCGTGTCAAGATGTTAGTACTCGCTAATCTCCGAAATCGTTCAACCGATTTCAATAAAATTTTCTTAATTTATATGGCTGGTTTTGCATTGAAAAATAGAATAATTTAGGACTTAGGTAATAGGTGGCGATTTTTTTTTCCAACGTAGGTATATTTTTCATATTTCTAGATTTTTTATCAATTAATAACTCATTGTTTTATGTTCATATTAATTTATGATTCTGTTATTGTCCCAGACAAACCAAAATAAATAAAACATGCGTGAGAAATGATTTCTTGTAAATTTTCCATCTGCTGTGAATTCAACCCATGGGGGGCTAGTCTGGACTGGCGAAATCAAAACCCACGTGATTAGCCATATCATGGATATAATTAATATATGGAGTTCTATGACATCTAAAAATATTATAGAACTCCGTATTATAATTATATCCATGATATGGGTAATCGTGAGGGTTTTGATTTCGTCGGTTGGACCCAGACATGCCCCCTTGGACATCTATACAGAAGAATGAATTTAGAGTGGAAGGTACCTGGAACATAATTATTATAATGGTACCTACAAAAGAATATTTTGCGTTACTTTTTAGTTAATGATTTAAAAAAAAGTCATATGGGCAAGTCCGGTCAAATGGAGAAGTAAAAACCCTCCATTTAGATATTCGATATTAAAATTTTTCTGTACAGAATACTCTTGATACAAATTTTTAATTGTTGGTTACCACCACGATATGGGTTACCATGTTACGGGACTTACCCTATAGATCTTTGTATGAAAATGGTATTTTAAGAGAGTATGTAGGTACCTATATTTGTAAGCTGTATTTTTTTAAACTAGTTGCATGTAACACATGAGATCCAACTGTCGATAGCGATAGTATGTAAAGTTGAAGAATAAGAACCAAACTATAGACCCATAAATCCAAATTATTGAATATTTTGTTTTCTATACAACACATGTAGGTATATATGTCAAGATAGAATAGTATGGAGGTCAGTCCTTTTTTCCTTCTCAGAATATGAAAACAGCATGATGGTATGTATGTATGTTTGTTTGAAGATTAAGTATCAAACTATTAAGTCTTCTTATATATTGTGTAAGGGCGACTGCCATACAAATTGTATGAAGCGATGTCGACACTAAATTTAATTTTTATAAAAATAGTTGAAAAAAAATTGAGATGTACTACTGCAAAGATAATATTTTTATAGCAAATAAAATTTTCTAGTTAGGGTGTTTCGGCTTTGGCTTTTTTAAATTATTTAGTTGGGGTGTTACGGCTGTCATCGACACGTAAACTAGCCGATAACAGGTCGTAAGCCCTGTAGGTGCCTTGAGTTCCCGGTTCTTCTATAATATCCCAACTTCTTCTCTATTAAGATGATATTGTCAATAAAAAATATCATTTGTCTCCCGACAGGGGAAAAAATCTAATGTTTGCGTAGGTATATGAAATTAAAAAAAATATTCGATTTACATACACATTGGTACAAATAGGTAAACAAGCCAAAAATGAAATAATATTTCTGTCGCAGTTCAGGGGCGACATCTGTGCGAGACACCGTCACCTCATTTATAAGGACTGTTGCCTTCATTGTTTACAAATGAACTAATTTCTCAATGTATGGCGTTAAAAAAAAAGGTTTCTTCGTTACTTCATAGATGGCAATAGTATTATTTTTATTTTCCGGTGAAATGTTACACATTATTCAAATATATAGAACTTTCAAAATTTACATTGATAAGGGAACTCAATAATAAGGCATAATTGGTGAACGTTGCGCAAGCGCATAAAGTGATCTCGTAAACCAGCCGATGATAAGTCGTAAGCCCTGTAGGTGCCTTTAGTTCCTGGTTCTTGCCTGATGGTGTTTAAAGCTCTGAACGATTTGGCTCCACACTAAATTCAGGAATTGTGCCAGAGGAATGTTCCATCAGGGAGGTAGCCAGGTAGCTTACGCCGAGATCGTCTGTATCACAGAGTACTAACTCTTTAAAAGAATTGGACAGAGTCAAAAAGGCGGCTTTCTATGATCGTGGTTTTAGTGTGAACGCGTCTTTAAAATGGAATAAATTGCCTCTTGACATACGTGGAGCTCAGAGCATTAACACCATCGGTAAACTTCTTAAGACTGCCTTGTTTCGTAGAGCCAACAAATAAGCTACAGCGCCCTTGGAGTGATCTTGTATCACTAAACGGCGCTTTACAAATTTTAATTATTATTACAAACATGCTGATCTCGGTTATGATCCGGTAATTTCCTTCACAACGGAGCGTACTCAAGTTGTGAGGCTATGTGTCTGTGTGTCTGTGTGGTTGTGTGTAGTTGTTTAAAGTGGTACATGTAGAAATTTTCTGACTATTGTGCATGTGTTGATTATTGTAGTTTTTTGTATGTTGGTGATGATGTATGGGGGTAACTTTAGTATGTCTATATTTTTTGGAGTGTTTTTGGTATGATGCCTGTAGACGATAACATTATTCGGACTATTGTTAAATTTTCTTGTTTTAATTATTATTATTATTCTATAATATCCCAACATCGTCTCGATTGAGATGTTATTGCTAATAAGAAATATCTATTGACTCCCGACAGGGAAAAAATCCAATGTTTGCGTATATACAATTAAAAAATATTCGATTTTATTATTCAACTATTAGGGCACTGTTTAATGTACCTAAACTCCATGTTTATAAAATATCGACGAACCTTTCAACTGAAAAATAGGTGAATAGAATTATTGTGGTCGTAGTTGAATAATTTATGATTCCAATGCACGAGTGACGTCGATGAACACTTCAAGTATATTTACTAGGAATATTATTTGGATTTTCAATCTTAAACTCTATTCTGGAACGATGGAAGTATGGCGAACGGTAATACCCAATGGGATAAACATTTTCAAAATGGCCAGCCATGTCCTTCCTTTCTTAACGATTGATTGTTTGCATATACTTTGAATACTCTTTTGGGAATATATATTTTCCTTTATGATATCGTAAAGTTTTAGCATAAAATATTAATAATAATTATTCTGTGTTTATGTGGTAGGTAATATATTTTCAAGTTGTCGAAGCAATATCATCTTAAACGTTTCCCTGTTAAAGGAAGGTAGAGAAAATGTAACGAGAGATCTATCTGTATCTATTTTTTGTAAAGGTACTATCCATGAAAGTCTAGTCAAATATTGGGATATGCAGACGATTTAGATCTTATATCAAGAACTCTTCCGAGGATGAAGGATTTCTTCCGCAGGCTTAAAAACTCCGCGAAAAATATGGGCCTTAAATTTAACACTGCAAAAACCAAATATATGATAGCAAAAAAACACCACATAGTGATAACCTGCGTCCTATTGATGTAGAAAAACATATAGTGGAATCGGTTGACTCTTTTTGCTATCTAGGGGCTATTGTGACTCATGAAAATAATTGCAGCACCGAAATTAAGGCAAGACTGGCTGCTGGCAATAGATGCTATTATGGTCTAATAAAGCATATTAGATCCAAAATACTAACAAGGTAAACAAAAATTCTAATTTATAAAACTCATCTCAGACCTGTCGTAATGTATGGAGCTGAATGCTGGGTCTTAACAAAAAGAGACGAAAACAGCCTCTTGATATTTGAAAGGAAAATCCTGAGAAAGATTTTTTGCCCAGTAAATGATAATGGACTTTGGAGGATGTGATATAATCACGAAATACAGGCATTGTATGACGAACCCAAAAAAACGTTCTTAATACCAATCCAGAGGGCACAAGAAGTAGAGGCAGGCCCAAGCTAAGATGGCTGGACGATACAGAAGACGACATAAGAGCGATGGGAATAGCAAACTGGAGGAGAACGGTGGAGGACAGGGACGGCTGGAGAAGGATTCTGGAGGAGGCCAGGGCCCACACAAGGCTGTAGCGCCAATGATGATGATGATGATGACTATCCATGCATTGTCCACTTTTTTAGATTTTTGCATATCATGATTTGTCGTGTCAATATTTCTGTGGGTTATCTTTACATTCCACTATTATATGTATTAAGGCCCCCTAATGCCCTGCTTCGGACGATCCACCTCTCATGATGCATTGTGTACATACACCTATGTAACTTGATTTGTCGTGTCAATATTTCTGTGGGTTATCTTTACATTCCACTATTATAGGTATTAAGGCCCCCTAATGCCCTGCTTCGGACGATCCACCTCTCATGATGCATTGTGTACATACACCTATGTAACTTGATTTTTGCTTCTGAGGATGCCGATTGTGTTCGGCGTAAGTTATTTGGCTCATTAAATTGATCCTATCTTTCCAAGTAAGTTTATTTTATATGGTATATTACTTTAGTGTTTTTACTCCTCACTAACACAAGGTGATATAGTGGGGAGTTATGATTTCGCAATTTTTAAGGGTATTTTTTTTTTTGCAGATTATCAACTAGTATCATGCTGAGATTGTATTCTGAAAGTTTCATCACAATGTATCTGTGTGTGTGTGCAGTGTGCTATGTGCTATGTACGGCGTGTTCATTTTACTTTATCGATTATAGACTAAAGTACTCATTCGATTCTATTCAAATTTTGCAAATTTGTATATCTAATGCTCACTTAGATCCCATTAGATTTTGAACGATATATGAATAGTGCTTCTCAATTTTTTTAACTGTCAAATATTTCAAAGTGACCCCAAGCTCAGGAAACTTAAAATTTGAAATTTTTATTTTCAAATAGGTAAAAAGGCTCCTCACTTTCATAAAATGGCATTAAAGAAATATCAACTTTTCATAATAAAATAAAAAAATAATTAAACAAACTCATTTCATAAAATCGCTGAAAATTTTCCATACAAAATTTGAGTACGGAACATCTTTGACTAGGTATATACCAAAGACCTTATAATAATATATACTGACTAAAGGTAATATATTAACATTATTATTGTGAAATTTGCTCTGTTTATGTTAAATTATTATTTAATTTTACTCTTTTACATCATTTTTCATAATATCTTATATGAATATTAGGAAAATGTTTATTTTATCAGTTTTTTTTAGAAACCGGACGTCATAAGAGTTTATTTTCTAGAAATATACTAGTTACTAATAAATATTTTGTGTTTTTTTACATACATACTATCATGCCTTGTTCATATTGAGGTAGGCAGAGAGAACCGAGCGCCATACTTTCCTATCCTGATATACTTTTCTCGCTTCACTTAATCCAAACATTGCCTCATGCACACTCTCCTACTATCTACACTTCAGATTCCATTCATGTGATTTAAATGAGTCTTTCTCGACCGACCTCTATCTCTTATTCCGCATCTTTTAGCTATGTATAATTTTTTTGTTAACTGTTCTTCATTTGTTCTTTCTATGTGGCCGATCCACTTAAGGACATATATTATATTTTTATCTTGCATGTGGCGTCCTTTTCCAACATACATTCTGTTCTTGTGCTTACTTTTTTTATTCAATCACACATCGTCTTATTACACATTTGTCTGAGAGACCTCATTTCAACGGCAGTTATTCTACTTGGGAAACTTGATGTTTTACTATGTTGTTTTGAAAAATATATAAAAAGGACATTATTTACATTGAATTACATTCATGTATTCTCAATGTAACATAAAGAAATTAAGTTTATAAAAAAATAACAAAACAAATAATATTCATCAATTACTAATTTCCACTAGCGTCTACAATCCGCATTTACCATTCCGCATTATGTTTCCGGTTGGCTCTCTGATTGGTTGAGGTCTCGTAGTATGGAGTCAAATGAGCTGTGAAATTTTATATTAAATGCAATAAATTAAATAAAAAATGTAAATTTAACTTATAATAATTTATAATTCAATTTATAAAGCAACTCGCTCACGCGAGTCGCTATTATTATTATACACAAACTTAAACCTAACCTAATAATGCAGAAAAGAAGAGCTGGGGCTAGACGCTACTCTAATTTCCCATGTAAAGTTTGAATTTAGAACAACTTGTATAGACTTAATATTGATTTTTGAAATCATAATATTGTGTATGTTCATCATGAGTAACAAACAACTATATTTTTCCAGACCAGCCATAACATGTCATGCATAGAAAACTTTCATATTACTATATAATATAATTTATATTTCACAAAGTATGCTTTTGAAAAATTTCTTTTAGAATTTTTGGTTCATTGTCTTAAAATTATGCACAAAAGCTAAAGAAATATTTCATGGTATTAGTTAAAGCAGCACTTCAGAGATCAAGTGATTTTTTTTTCCTATATTATGTTTAGTATTATATATTAAAAGTGTTCTTTGATTGACCAGACTCTTATTGAGCAGTCTCTCTCGCACCCACACATTTACAGATCTATGTCACTGTGCACTACGAGCTCAGGAGATTAGTCTGTGTATAATAAATCGTTAAATTTTAGTGACTTAAAATATATATATTTGTAAAATAGAAATAGAATAATGTTTATAAAGAAATGCTTTTACTCATAAGCAAAATTTGAATGAAAAACAGCTTTTGTTATACTGAATGAGGGCAATATAGAAATATTATTTTCAATATTTGTCTTGTTTGTAGTAAATCGTTTGTCTAATTTAATTATTATATTTATAAAATTTCTAATACCTAATGTATGTGATTCTTATACATACCATAATGCCATGATCCTCACATGGTAGACAGAGAAAACTGAATGCCATATATCTTGACACACAATCATCGCCTCGTCAACATTCATACATCTTCTTATACATGTTTATCTGTTCTTCACGCTTCTAACCTTTTCGTCTTTCAAAATACCATTCACATGGTCATGCCATCCCTTTCTTGGGCGGCATTGATTTCTCATTTCATTCCTATGCGCATTGTATATTTTCTTCGTCAGGCATTCCTCATTCATTCTCCCCATGTGGCCAATTAATGAATGAAATGAATTCATCATTTTCATTCTATTAATGACATCTATCTTCATCTTAAATTCATTTTAGTGATCTCATTTAAACTGCATTTATTCTGCTTTCATGTGACTTCTGCCATGTCCAGGTTTCACTTGCATACATCAAGGTTGGCACTATTAAGATAGCGTTATCAATGGCAACTTTAGCATCCTTTGATATGTTGCGGTCATTCATAACTGGTCTAAGTGCTCCATTCCCTCTGTTTCTTGCCATAACTCTTCTTTCGATCTCCTTATCAATCCGTCCATTCCGGTATTCCGTTGCTTCCCAAATAGACATATTCGTCTACTTGCTTGAACCATTTGTTCTCTAATTTTATTTGGTACGCTGTTCTGCTTTCACTCTTTTGAAACACCATTTGAACTTCGATTTGCTGGCATCCATTCTCAGTACGTTCTCTTTACATCCTTCATATACTATACTTACTGAATTGTCAACGTTTTGACATTTCTCATATACCTACTAAAATTCAGACAGATAAATTTAAACGAATCGGAATGAGACATATTATGAATATTTCGATTTGTGTGATAGATTTTGTATTTTAATGAATTATTGTGTTGTTTTTCTTTTTAATTGTTGTGTTGTTTAATACGAGTTTTATGTTTTATTTTTACCATATTTTTATAATGGCTAAGAGGCTGTGTATGTGAATATAAATAAATAAATTTCAGACCCTTGCTATCCTCCATAAAAGTTCTGATGCAACATTCAACGTATAGATTGAAGAGCCATGGAGATAGCATGCACCCCATTATTTATAGAGAACTATGTTGTTACTGTGTCGGTGACACAAACACGTGATATTCAGTAGTGGCCAAAAGAATGGAAACTTTTTATTTTGACTACATTTTTCAACTTACTAGGTAAATCATTTTACTTTTTCATTGAAATTTTATTGCATTCTTATTGTTTTTAATGACAAATATTTTCTTTTGTTTATTTCGCAAGAAACAATAAATATTTTTTTAATTGTTTTAACTTTTTTTTACAAAATTAGTTAATCCTTTCTAATTTGTCTCATAATGAGTTGTAAGGAACATATACCTTACTATTTGATGATATGAATCATCATTATTACTCACATTTTTTTCTGGAAATTTGTTTTTTTGATGTCTGTGATCATTAGAAAGTAATTATTGAGGATATTTGAAATCCTATCTAAGCAAGAGCTATTAGTTTGTCGTTCGTCCTGTACTGTGTCATTTGTAAGTGGTTGGACTGTTTTTCAAATTCTGAGATTATTTTATTCTGAAACTTCTTCTGAAACATGCTTGGAGGCTACTGGTCACCTACAAAATGTAGTAGAGCAGTTACCCTACGAGAAGAGGGATATACATATAAACAAATTGCTGAAAAGTTGGGACACAGAGCGTCCAAGTCTGGAGTTCAAAGGTCTGCGAGAGGTTCAAAGTCTCCAAAAGTTTACACAATGCTGTAAAATCTGGCAGAAACCGGAAGACGTTATTGATAGACGACAGAAGGATAACGAAATTAGCTCTTCAAGACCGTAGATCCACTTCGAGTGATATCCAACACATCCTTGCTGAGAGTGGTATAATTGTAAGCGCTAGGACGATTCGACGACGCCTAGTCAACAATGGATTAAGGGCCAGAAGCCCAAGAAAAAAAGCTTACTTGAATAGTAAACAAAGGGAAAAAAGACTCAATTGGGCAAAAGAACCCAAGAATTGGACCAAAGAAGACTGGAAGAATGTAATCTGGAGCGATGAAACAAAAATTTCTATATTTGTATCGGATGGAATAAAGTATGTTAGGAGGAGAACTGGAGAAGACTTGTTACCAGTGTGTACCACCGTCACCATGAAGCACCCTCTCAGCATAATGATAAGGGGGTGCATGTCAAGAAGTGGCGTGGGTCGTCTACATATCATTGATGGGACGTTACATGAAAAAAATACAAGGAGACTATCTTGGATCCAAAGTTAAAGCCTTTTATAGCGGATCTGTTTGGAGAAAATAGAGAGACATGCATATTCCAGCAAGACAACGCACCCTGTCATACTGCTAAAAGTGTCTCAAGCTGGTTCGAAGAAAATAATATTATGGTACTTAAGTGGCCTGGTAACAGCCCAGATCTTAATTAGATAGAAAACTTGTGGGCCAGGTTGAAAATCTTTGTATCTTTATACTTTGCTGCTATTGCTTTGTGGCACATTTTAACTAATATAATTAAATAAAATCTCTTATCGAATAAGAGGGCCCTGATTGAAGCTGTAATAAAATCATGATTCAAGGTCATCAATAATGCAGATTTGGAGAAGTTGGTGGACTCAATGCCTCGAAGAATGAAGGCTGTGATAAAAAATAAAGGCTACCCAACTAAATGCTAAAGTGATTTATCTTAAACACGTGAATTTTAAATTTTATTGTCATTAACAATTTTCCATAGCTGAGCACAATATTTTTTATATTTTATTCAAAGTACAATAATTTTAATAAAATGTGTATTATATCTGAATATTTTATGTATAAATGATAATTCATGCATAACCTACACTATTATAAAGACAAGGCAATAATATTTTTTTAGAAATATTCATTTAGAAATCTAAGAAGGAAGATTTTCTAAATAATTTAGTCGAGTAAAAAATAGTTTCCATTTTTTTGGCCACTACTGTATTATATAGGTACAAATTTTTATTTGTTAACCGTTCATCTTAAGTTCATTCTATATGGTCAAACAAAAAAAATATAAACCAAATTTTGAATTAATTGAACTAACATATTTAACAAACCAAATATTTATTTAGAAATAATTGAAATAGCCCACCTAAGTGTTGAAGAATGATAAATTACTGATTTTCAAATAATAAGTACCTGCCAATAAATCTAAAGTTTAAGTTATGGTTTAAGTATTGAATTTAGAATAAAATATGAAATTATATCCAACTTTTATAGAATGCTTTTAAATAGTCTGTGAACAAAAAACTGATTTAATAGATAAACATTATTTTTGAAAAATAGTACAATATAATAATTTATAGTACAAGTCATTGAACGACTGTTAGTCAAGTAAAGGTTTTTTAAACAACTGCGATCGAGCGCCATTGTTGATTGTTTTGGCAGGGTTGAAATTCATAGTGTAATTAGTTGCATGTAACTAGGGAATGCAATCCCTCAGGACGATGTCAATCCAGGTATTTGCGGGACTGAACAATCTTAGTACCGCTGGATCCAGGTATTTGCGGGATCCAGCAGGGTGGACTTAGATATCTTATCAATCGTATAATAAAGACCTAATTAATACCTCGATCTACCAACCTTGTTTTTAGAGTTTTAAATTTATACCTAATCAAACACGTTCTTTGGGACATTTTAAATGGTTTATTAACATACTTACCTTTAGTTAGACATCGGTAAAGTTTGTCATAAATTGGCAAAGAATAAAATGAGACATAAATTTATATTACAAATTAAATTTAAATAATAACGTTCACACGATAAACAATATTTTTGTACAATAAGCATCATAAGTTTAAACATTATTTTGGAAATAGCTTCGTAAAAAAGTTAAAGTATTGTGTCGTCTGATAAACGGCTTCTGATATTGGACACAAGGTAGCCAGTGGCTGAAAAAGCTCGTTCAGATTCCACGCTGGTTGGCACAATAGTCATTTGCGCATTGTAAGTGAATTGAAGGTATGTGCCTTTCCACCGGACTCGAAATAATTCATTTCCTTCTTTATCAAAACCTCAATGTTGCTCATATTGCCAGATCTAGGTTGTTGGGCTGTTGATCTCGAACTCTTCATACTAATCAAAGTAAGTTTGAGTTCGTCTTAAAGTGACATTGGTGCTGCTGCTGCTGCGTATGTCTCCTGATTTGCGAGAGGAGTGTCGTCATCCTAAGGTTCATCAGCGTCAGCAGGAGCAGTGGCTTCTGCGTTGTTACCCATGTCCGTGTACTCTAGCCTTTCGACTATAGTTTTGATTGTCTTGCATATTAAACTTTTTGAAGGTAGACTAAATGTGTCATCAACATTAATAAATTGACTACTGTCTTCTTCGTACTTATATGGATCATGTAAGTATATAATAAAACCGCTGTCAAGTTAGTTCGCCGCTCTGAAATCCGTTTCCTCAACAAATCAACAAAGAGTAACACGTATGAATTACGCTTCTCTGTAATCCCGCCAGTCCAGCGGGATCCCGCAAAATTTTCGACCGAGATTAGTCCCGCAAAATGTCTGCTGGATCTCGGTATTTCGGGATCCCGTTTGGGATTGCATTCCCTACATGTAACACATTACATCCAACTGTTGATAGTATGTGTATAGTAAAAGAATACGTAAAAATCCATGTATTTTATAAATAAAAATAAATAAACGTACCAAACTATGAACCCTAGCATCTAAATTATTGAATATTTTTAAGATATTTTGTTTTTTATATAAAAAATGTATGTCAGGCAAGACTTGTGTGAAGGTCAGTAGGTACTTTTTCCTCTCTCGAATATGTAAACAGCTTGATGGTATGTATGTATGGAGATTAAGTATCAAACTACTGAGATTCCCCGTAAGAAAAGTTCAAGATGCACTGCGATAGTGTATATGTTTTTATAGAAAATTAAATTATCTAGTTGGTTTTTCTGCGTTTTTCAATATTTAAGAAAAATGGGAAATAAAGTCAGTAAAAAACACACAAATTATTATAAAAAATATACATAAATATATGTTTTTAATTTGATGCCAAAAAGAATAGTGTTTGTAATCATTTTTATTGACTCACAAACAGCGAAGTGTATAATTTTATTTTAATATTATATTTATTACGCTGCAGTTTATCAATGTTGGAGATAGTTTTTTCAAGTCAAGTTTGTTCAAAATGCAGAAAAATATCAATAAACATTAGGTTTCCGTTGATTTAATTCACGTATAAAACTTTTTTAACGCACGTGATATTTATCTTAACTAACATGTAACTTCATCATGTATTAGGGTGTTTTAATAAATCATATTATATTCAATTACTAGATTCAGCGTTTTATGTTCTCTTAATTTCTCCCAAATGTAAAACAAAATGTTTAATTTTGTTTTATAAAAGTCTGTACTTAACATCTATAAAACATATTGTCATATAAAAGGAATATAACAGGTTCATCGACAACTACATATTATGTTTTATAAAAGTTTTTGTTTTTCATTTATAAAACCAACTGTTGAATAATAGGTATATAAACGTCACACTAATAATTTTATGTCGTATTGAAGTCATCCATAATACCACTATACAATCGTCTATTAAAGTTTTTTCTAAAACGTTTATAGGCCAATAAGTTGTTTAGATGTTATAATAATACCCTTTTTATGACGATATTGTCTTTTTAAAAATCTTTATACAACTGAAATGTTTTTACGACTTACAGATTTGTTAAGTTAACGTTTCGATTAAGACCATTATGTGATCCTTGTATAATTACGTTGCAAAAACGTTTATTGGACGTTGCAATTAGACTATTTAGTTAGACGACTTAACCGTCAGATGTACAACGTCTATACGACTAACAGAGTTAGTTAATAACCACTATAAAACTCCTATACGACTAAAAGTCATAGGTATAACTCTTATTTATACGACTTGTTTGCTAGTTGGATTGTCTCTGGGGGAAACATAAAATTAAAATAGTCGCATCATTTCTATCTTCGGCCTTCGTGGCTCAGTTGGTTAGGTATCTGACTACTGATCCAAGGGTCCCAGATTCGATTCCCGGTGGAGATATAGTTTTTAATTGTGTTTTAAGTCTGGCTCTGTGAGACGATTAATACCATAAGCAGATCGTAAGTCTCCAGAATGTGGCAGCTTGTTATTGGTGCATGTTAAATAATTATTTGACATTGTACCTGTTAGTTGCCCGTGAAGCTACATAAAATAAAAAGTTATAATATAATATTATGCTGATTATTTATTTAAATGTTTTATCAAATGACAGAACGAACGCGTATAATATCTGTCAAATGACAAATGTCAACCACGGTGGACGGTGCTGCCAGGACTTAAATTTTTAGATATTATTGGAGAGTTGCACGAAAAAAATATGAATCCTTATGAAGAAGGGGTTGAACTTAACATTGTTTTTACTCCTCACTACCCCAAGGGGATTTATGAATTCGCAATTTTTAAAGTAATTTTTTATTGCAGATTATCAACTAGTATCATGCTGGGATTGCATTCTGAAAGTTTCATCACAATGTATCTGTGTGTGTGTGCTGTGTACTATAATATGCTACGTACGGCGTGTTTATTCTAGATTATCGATTATAGACTAAAGTGCTCATTCGATTATTTTCAAATTTTGCAAATTTGTATATCAAAAACTCGCATAGACCTCATTAGATTTTGAAGGATATCTGAATAGTGGTTCTCATTTTTTTTAACTGTCAAATATTTCAAAGTGACTCCCATGCTCAGGAAACTCGAAATTTGTTATTTTTATTTTCAAATTGCTAAAAGGGCACATCACTTAAATAAAATGTCATTAATAAATATCAATTTTTCATAATAATATATTTAAATAATAAAAGAATTAAACTCACTAATTTCATAAAATTGCCGAAAACTTTCTATAGAAACTTTGAATACTCTATAGTGACTTGTTAGTGAGGAGTTTAGCGTTGGCCACAACCCACTCGTTTTATCTACGAGTCAACTAATTACGTACTATTCGTAAATTTTTGTTATCAATATTAATTATCCTATTGAATAATGCATGGAGTTTTCACTGGTCCACTAATAAAGCAATGTACATTGTCTGTTTTATAAATTGCGTAGACTATATAACACTCAAACAACCAAAAAGAAATAATAAAAATACTCATTTGTGCACTTAAACTATATAAACAATAACTTACTTTATAATCTATGTTAACAAAAAACTTAATAATTGGGACTGAAATTGATATATTTATTTTAATTTGAATGAAACCAAGTTAGTATTAATATTTCATTTTTTTCATCAACTAATTCAATTTCCTCTTTTTTTTCATTCGTAGGTATTATCGTTTTCTTTTTATTATTATCCCATTGTTAATTCCTTTTTATAATTATAATAAGACGCGGTGTTTCGTGAATATCAAGTCTTGTGAAACAATTATTATTTTGCAAAGTTTGGCAATATAAAAACCTTCTTTCAAAAGCTGTTCAAAATTAATCAAATACTTTGGGTTGAAAATTTTTGATAAAATTTTTGAGTTGTTTATTTGTTCGCCTTTAATAGAGCTTTTGTAATATAAAATACGATTATATATATTTTGTTGGTATGTAGGTACAACATGAATGCGCAACTCGTGAAAATATTGTATTACGATTATCTGTACATATTGTACTTCGAATTCTGAGTAAATCCATGTATATATATATATGGATTATATATATATATATATATATATATATATATATATATATATATATATATATATATATATATATATATATATATATATATATATATATATATATATATATATATATATATATATATATATATATATATATATATATATATATATATATATATATATATATATATATATATATATATATATATATATATATATATATATATATATATATATATATATATATATATATATATAGAACATTATATGCTGCGAAGCCTCTAAGTTGGTGTTTTTTGACTTCAAAGTTGGAAAAACGTAAAAAATATAGAACTGGCATACAAATCTCTTATATCTTGGCATGAAAATTTGTCGATATGTTAAGAGAAATAAATTCTCTTCAATAAATCGACAGTTGGATTATTTATACCATCTTATGATTTATATAGATGTTTTTTATTTATTTTAAAAATAATCAATAATGTCCTTTTAACAAGAACTTATTATATACAGCCTCAAATATTCTGTAAACTTAGCGTAAATAATTGTACTATAGAAATCGATAGAGGCATGGTGGTATTCGAACTCGCGCCCACTGGATTAGTAATCCAACACACTTAATCCTGCTAAGCTCAGCTACCTATCTTGAAATTATTATTTTTAAAATACGCCAGTTCATGACATTGTTACAAGAGAAACAAGACGAGAATGCCGCCGTTTCAATTCGTATCATTCATTCATTCATTCATACCATCACGGCATATCCCACAATGTGGGGTAACCAGCGAAAGGTGTGCGGGTGTGCGTTGCCTTATAAAAAGGAGAACAACACATCTATGTATACCCACACACCAGTCTCGTTTCACCAAAAAAGTATTCGTATCATAATGGGGTCGAATTTCTTAATTTCTAATACAACGTTTATTGACTATAACTTGGACTCAAATGTTTAAATAAGAGCTTTAAATTCTTCAGAAATCTGTACAATGAACATTAGGTTTCATGCTTTTTGGAGAATGATTAATGCGTTTTAAATTTTCCTAAAAACTCCGTGATTTACACAAATTTTGCAAAATGCAATTACACATTTTTCCGTCTATTTGTGCCATCGTATGCATGGTGTCTATTTATCCACCTATGTATGTGCATTGTGCATACATATGTAGCTCTTCAAACAAATGAATATTTTTACCCGCAGTCACCGTGGTTTATTTGAAATGGAAATGTGACACTGATAAAATCTGCTAAAACGTTTACGCTCGAGGTTATATAATGTTTAAATATCATTTCCCACTCTATTTTATACATATCCTGTGAAATGCACTACAAAAATATCAATCAAGATTTAGTCTGTTATATGATTGAGCTAGTACTTTGGGTCTCTTAAAAGAATATTTTAACATAAGTATTTGAATTAATGATTTAGGTACTTCATATTTCATATTATAATTTAAAAGGTACTTCAATTTATTTATATAACTTTTTTATCAACACAAATATTTCGTTGCAAATATTACGCATTTTTTTCACTTTGTCTTTTAAAATATCAAAATTATTCGGCTCCAATTGCCAGATATCAATATTCTTTAATCACATATATTCTGTACATAATACGATGTGATATTGATATAAAATGTACAATGGACACATAGTAAGAGTTGGTTAGATTTCATGAACAAGGTTTTTTTTCGTAATTTAAGTTGAGAATTGGCGAATGATTTAATGAAAATTGGGTAAAAATAATACTGCTACTGAAACTGCTAGACTCACTACATACATGCAATTACTTTGTCTGAAACTCAAGATTAAAGAAATCATGATGATGTAATAAAAGTCGAGTTTCTATCAAGGCTTGTTTGAATATAGTAATCCTAAACGTTTACTTCTATATGTATTAAATTTATCAATGGATTCAAAATTTAAGTAATTTTGAGTCTCCGTTGTATCTCAGTTATGAAATGAAATGACACCTTTATATTATAATATATATGTACATCCAGGAATATTTAGGGATAATCTGCAGTTAGTAAATGTAATTTGTGCAGAGAAAAATTCCACTAAAAATAAACATTTTTGGACCAGAATGATCCCAAGTTAAACGGCCATACAGAAAAATAATAAAATAATAAATCTGCAAGAAAAAAGGTCACTTATTTTCCATTATATCTATGGTATTTTCAACGTATTCTTTGGAATTTCATCTCTTTGAAATGTATTTTTTATTCTTGAGTCATACAAGTTGACGGATTAAATCAGAGTGTAAAGAACCTTATTTTATTTTCCGAGATAAATCTCTGATACAATTCAAAGGAGTTTGCATCGGATTTAATTTTAACATGAAATTAACTTTAATACTAAAAATACGATTACATCTACATCATACTTCAAACATGCCAACGACATTCGAGTCTTTCTTTACAACACTAACTGAACTGAACATTTTCCTTATAAATATCGATTTATCGTTTAATATTATTGACTCCATTGTATTAAATACGTTTATTTTCTTATTGTGGAATGACGAGTTTATTATCTAACCTCGATATCTTTCAACTTTAACTTTTTAAACCGATTAGGAAAAAGCGAATGAGAAATGATTTCTTTAAATATTCGTATCTAACATAGAACGATGTCGATCGACATAATCAAGAGTATTTGATTCTCAATGCCATTGGTTTAAAATTAACAATTGATAACATCCTTCATATCATAATTCCCACATCTTTCTTTCTTATTCTGTTTTAGTATTTTGAAGAGTAATTTCTTTCTCAAGTCGTTTTAGAGTCTCTTTGTATGTATTTATTTTATCCATTTGAATATTTATTGATTTATTAAAACTATAACTGTTAAATGTGTTTTTTTTATCTTTGTGTGCCGTTACGGGCTAAGCAAATTATTTTATGTATTTTATTATTGGGTTGACTTTACTACGGAATCTGTGGCCACTGAGTAACACTTTTTTTACAGTTTATTGTGATTATAATATACTCTAAATAAAACAAATCCAACAGACTTATACTAATAAAAGGCTAAATAAAATCCTATATGGTTCAGAAATGAGGTTCATCACGCATTATGAATGTAGTGCATTTTTATGTGAGATGAGGCTGGTATTTGGAGACACACTGCATGTGTCCTGCTTCCTTTTATAATGTAATGCACACCGGCATACATGTCGCTGGTTACCCTAAATGTATATTGACGGGATACGAATGAATGAAATAATATTACTTATTTACATCTAACTACAAAAGTATTAATTTGCAATATTCAGCTAAAATTTCAAAAAATGTTACGTAGCTTTTTAGTATATTTCAATTGGGTAATTTGTACGATAATTGTACATACATCTCTTTGAAAAAATAATTCAGTTTAAGAATCGAACTAAAACGCTGTTTAAACATTATAAGCACTCTCTTGACAATGTGAAAATGCAAACACCTCCCAGATTTTTATAATACACTCTGCGGAGGTTTATCTGCCCCGTTGGGAGACTCTGATCAAGATCGACAGAATTCGACGAACTCAATTTTAGATACCCGTTCAGTCCTCTGGGAATCCCGTAGTGGTTGTTTGAATCAATGCGATTGACAACTAAAAAATAGATAGAAAAGGGAGAGGAGCACGTGGTTTTATAGAGGTTGCAAAGATCGTGCGGTTGTTGGTTTTGGACATAAAATCAGACCAGATTTTTTAATTTCAGTAGGTACGATTGGTTCACTTTACTTTTTATGTAACCACAAAAGATTTTAATAAAAAAAAATCACAGGAAAAACAGCTTACATTGAGTTTCAGTGGAATGTTGATTTTTACAAATTTTATGCGGTGTTTTATTTTAATTTTATTATGTGTTGCTTTTCGGGCAACTAACAGGTACTATGTCAAATATTATTTTATCACAAGTTGCCACATTCTGTAAACTCAGGATATTTATCGCCTCACAGATCCACATTGAAAACACAATTATAAACTGTCTCCAATTTTTGAACCTTTTGGAGTCAAATATCTAAACAACTATGCCACGAATCACAATTTCCTCTCGAGTTTTTGCATACAAGATATATCCCATTTGAAACATGGTTTGAGCTCACAGTATTACGAAGACTTGCATAATGAAGTCTTGAGTTCCTTTTGAGTTTTTGCATACAAGATATCTCCCATTTGAAACATGGTTTGACATCACTATGCCACGAAGACTTGCAAAATGGAGTCTCAACAGTTAAAATCACAAGTTCCTCTTGAGTTTTTGCAAACAAGATATCTCCCATTTGAAACATGGTTTCACATCAGATATTATTGATTTTTTTGATAATATTAGAAATATGAAAATCAATCTACTTGTTTTTCTTCTTCTCAGCCTACTCCCGTTTCTCCTCCTTCTCCTTCTAAGCCACTCTATCTTGTGCTCTAAGCATCCAATTGATACCAGCTGGCGGTCTCATTGGCGGTCTTTCAACACCTCTGGTTGTCATTCGCGGTCTCCAAGCTAACATTATCCTTGGCCTTCTGTCTTCGGTGTATCTTACAACATGCCGTGTTCATCTCATTTCAGGGCAAGAATGCGGTGAAGGACATCAACTATTTATGTTCTTTGCCTAATTGTTCTATAGAGAATTAATATATTTAGTCAAACAAAAGGATAAATTAGATTTATCCAGTAAATTCTTAAATAAAACTGTACAGTAATATGTAGGTTATATAATATACTCCTTAAATGTAAATAGAAGATCTCCAAAGGAGAAAGTAAACATGTCTAGTTGAACCTCAAAAATCACTTGGGTGAATTTGCATCGTTAACATTTATACCCCAAGGGTTAAGCTATATCGTTTTATTCTTCCTTATACTAATACACATTATTCCCGTTGTCCACTTTGTCGTTTCCGGTTCAGAATGACGATTTATGCATAGTAAAAACTTTTTTATTAGTTATGTGATAAGGCAAACTCAATATGGGATGACATTATATAAAAATTAATCGACATTATGTAAAGACCTTATTCCAAATGTAGGTAGGTACCCACCAAAGCTATAACACTCGTAACAAAAATACAAGTACCTACAGCAGAACTCCAATTATCCGTATTAATTGGGACCGCACCAGATCCGGATAACCAAATATCCGGATAATTGAATAATGTATCATTAAGTATAGGTATGTTTGGAGTAATTTATTTAAAAAAAGCCTAATAATTCCTTAATCATTTTGGTAAGTCAGCTGTTTAATACTCAAAGCGATCCGGATAGCTGAAGTTCGTATAAATGGATTTCTGTAGTACTTATTGGAATTACTAATATTCTTGTTTTCTCTCCTTACATCTCGCAGCATTTTTCAATAAAAAATGTGCATTGGACTTTCAAATATTCTTTGCCCTATTCCTGCCCAAACAGTAAGAAAAACATATTTTGTTATTTTTTAAAGCTCCATTCATCACACGTGACAAGATCGATCTACATCGATTGAACATCTTTCATCATTTCATGACATTTTTGGCAATGCTCGGATTAAAAGTCGTATGGTGTATAATACTTTTAAAAATTATTATTATTATTTTGTAAATAAAATGAATATATCCTTGTCAAACAAGCACATATATACCTTTCTACATTTCCTAAATTAAGTACAAATGCTTTTGATTTAGGTGAATGAAATCGGTCGAGGCAGGATTCGTACTCGCAACCATTTAATTACTAGCCCAACGCGCTCACCGCTCTGCCATCGACCCATTTTGTAGCGTAATACTATGACCAATAAACAATACGTAAAACTAGTTGCATGTAACACATGAGATCCAACTGTCGACAGCGATAGTATGTATAGTTGAAGAATAAGTACCAAACCCATAAATACAAATTATTTATTATTTTATGATATTTAGTTTTCTATACAACACATGTACCTAGGTAGTCAAGATAGGATAGTATGGAGGTCAGTCTTTTTTTCCTACCCGGAATATGAAAACAGCATGATGGTATATGTATATTGTATGTTTAGAGATGAAGTATCAAACTATTAAGTCTTCTTTGATATTGTGTATAGGTGACTACCATACAAATTGTATGAAGCGATGTCGTCACTAAATTCAATTTTTATAAAAATTGTTAAAAAAAATTTGAGATGTACTGCTACAATGTTAATATTTTTTATATAAAATTAAATTATCTAGTTGGGGTGTTTCGGCTTTTTTCGATATTTAAAAAAAAAATGGAAATATAGGCAGTTAAACTCATAAATTTATCATAAAAAAAATACTTTTCTTAATAAAAAATGTTTGAGAAACCCTGGAATTTTTTCGAAAAAACTCATTTGAGGTTTTGTATTTTTCTATGTTTATACCAATTTTCAGCGTTCTAGCTTTTATGGTTTCTGAGATATAGGGAAAAATAAAATAAAAATTCAAAAGTTGATAACCCCTGACTGAAACAAAAATTCACAATTCCGAGTATAAAAGTTTTGTAGGCTTGTAACTTTTTATATATTCTGAAATTTTAGGCTCTGTAAATTGAGCGGATCAAAAGTTATAAGGGGGGACGGACACACACACACACAGACATACACACACACACACACAGACACACACACAGACACACGAAATGTTCTACTCCGAATTCTGAGTAAATCCGTGTATGGAACATATATACTGCGAAGCCTCTAAGTTGGTGTTTTTTGACTTCAAAGTTGGAAAAGCCGTGAAAAAAGTAGACCTCTCCATACAATTCTCGCGTATTCTGGCTTGATACATTGTCGATATGTTAAGAGAACAAAGTTCTCCTGAACAAATCGACAATTGGAATAGAATCTATACAAATATAGAATAATTTTATAGATCTTTCATTAACACAGCGAAAGTAATAATTATTATTAAAAAAAACATTTAATTTTGCAGTTAAGAATATATATTTATAAATTCACAAATTGTGGATAGAAACTGTGTCGTTGTATTGTTTCAATATGTAAATTTAATATAACATATTTACTTCTTATATGTTTTATATTATTGTAATAAAGAAACCTATTTTCATAATATAATATTTGCGTGATTGTAATAGTTTCAGCTTTATAATTTTTCGACATTTTTTATGTCAAGTTTGTCATTAATGGAAGTGTCATAAATAATATAATAAAAGTAGGCGAATCAGTCAATTTATATTATCCAATATATTTTTATTGTTAAGAAGCTCAGTTAATTCGCATTAATTCGCATATAAGAACCGCTTTCGTTTCAGCTCCGAAATATAATTCTGATTTATTGCTTGTTCTTTGCTTTTATAAAATTTCCTCGCATAATTTGGGGCATACAAAGTAGTTTGGAAGTCAGCCGTAGGATTTCAAGGTTTATATGAGTTTTCTCCAACTAGGTTACTCTTATGCTGTACTTTGTCTTTAGACTCGTAACAATTACGATTCAATCGATACTTTTGAGTATTCGGTTGAAATTTAATATAAAAATAATATTAGACACCTCTTTGCACCCTGCGCAAGTGGCGAGTTCATTGCCTTATGGCAATTTGTTCCTACTAACCAGTGTTGCCAGCCCAGAGAAGCAATATTTGCGTGTAAAATGAATTTAAATATATTTCTCCTCTGTTGGAGATATACCAGACACAGAACGCCCGCACAGAAAAAAACGGCTTATCAATTTATTATCATTTTCCTCTTGCGATTTCCATTTATCTAAAATAACCTTTTATCTGACATTGTATTCTTTTTTGACAGTGGTGACCATGTTTACAGTGTTTTATTTTCTAATTTATAATCCTACCTTAAGCAACACAGCTTAAACATTATATTTCTAACTTGACGTTGATGTTTAGACTGTCGCTAATTTCAATGTTAAATTTTCAAACCATAACGTTATACAATCAGTGACGAGTGTACAGATAATGTTTAATTTTTAAGATACTAGTTGCATATTATAACACATGAGATCCATCTGTCGATGGTGATAGTATGTATACTTGGAAAATACGTACGTAACAAAATTAAACCAAATTATTGAATAAAATAAGACACTGTTCTCTATCCAAAAATATATATATGTCAAAAATTCTTCCTCTCTCCGTACACTCTATAATCATTTCTTTGACTGGAATATCTTAAAACTACGTCGGCCTTCGTGGCTCAGTTGGTTACGTATGTATCTGCTGATCCAAAGGTCCCGGGTTCGATTCCCGATTGAGACACAGTTTTTAATTGTGTTTTCAGTCTGGATCTGTGAGACGATGAATATCGTACGTCTACAGATTATGGCAACATGTTATTGGCTGCATGTTAAAAAGTACCTGTTTTATTTAACATAGTACCTGTTAGTTGCCTAATGTAAAAATAAAATAAAAATTTCTTCTTATAATGCGTGATTTGTTTTTGATTTCTAAAAATAAAGGCTGAAAAGGCAATTTAATGAAATGACAAACGTACCTATTTTTCACTAAAATAAAGACGTTTCTACTTGGATTATTTCGTGTGAATTCTCAATTTCAAAATACGAATCATTTTATGAAAGTCAAATTCTTTTGATTTTCAATTCAGAGTTTAATATCTTTGGTGTCATCTATTATCCCTATCTCAATATAACGTGGTCCCGTTTACCATTTTAACACATTAAAAACCATATGGCGTCATTATTGCTTTGTTCTTCTAGTATGGTATCATTTGATTTTATGGTTGTACGTTTTTCCATAAAACGAAAGTGTATACCTCAAACATTATGACTACTAATACTCCTAAATTGAACCAAATCAGCGAAAACTACTTTTCTTCGTAGTTTTTGAAATTCAAGATGCGGAGCCCAATCGAAATAATATTTTACGATATCGTTGTGATATAAAAGATTAGGGAAAATCTTCGCTTATTAGTTCCCCCAAAACGAGATTCTAAGAATATCAAATCCACAAAGGTTCATAATTTGGAAGGGAAGGTAAATAGGTCATCCAAGTTTATTCAATTCGGCAGGAAACTATACAAACATTTTAACGTTTGTTGACTCAATGGTAGATGTAAACATTAAACACGGTAAAACATTATATTCGGAAGTTAAGTCTCGTATTGAATTAACATTAACATAGGTTCGGAACTCGTATATTTTTATATACGTTTATTTATTCAATAAAAAATAGATACATACTTTAATAAAAAATAACATTTCAATAATAAACATCTTAAAACTATATCTTAAAATCATAAAAAAACCTACCTCTTTCATGTTTTTATTCAATCATCATCATCATTGGCTCTACAGCCCTGTGTGGGCCCTGGCCTCCTCCAAAATCCTTCTCCAGCCGTCCCTGTCCTCCACCGCTCTCCTCAAGTTTGCTATTCCGATCGCCCTCTGTGTCGTCTTCTGTGTCCTCCAGCCATCTTAGCTTGGGCCTGCCTCTATTTCTTCTGCCCTCTGGATTGGTATTAAGAACCTTCTTGGGGATACGATCATCATTCATCCGGCTGTCCCAACCTAAGCAGTTTACGTACTTTTATGACTTGTACAATGTTGGGTTCGTCATATAATGCCTGTAGTTCGTGATTATATCGCATCCTCCAAAGTCCATTATCATTTACTGGGCCAAAAATCTTTCTCAGGATTTTAGTGGGCCAAAAATCTTTCTCAGCATTTATTCAATAAGGAAGAAAATGTAAAAAAAAACAGCCATTAAATAAGGTTCTGTTTTTTGACGTTGCTATCTCTTAGAATAAATAGAAAAAAGCATCAGATAGATAAAATAAAAAAGGCTAATAAATCACACGCAGTATCCTCGTTTAATTGACAAACTATAATTTTACATAATATGTAGATTCGAACCTACTTGGTATCCTTTTAAAATTTTCGCGTAGTCAGTATAAAGAAAATAAATATTTAGTTAAAACTTATATAAGACGAGCATGCGAGGTAATATTTGCATTGATATTTCATAATATTTGTACCGTCATACAAATGTCAGACCGGATATCATAAATATTCTACTTTACAAATTGACCAGCCGTATCCCAAAAAGAAAAATTAATCACTGTAATTTTTTACTCCAAATAAGCAATGGCTATGAGAATTTATCACATATGCGATATGATCTGGTGTTTTTTCTGCACATGTACTCGCAGGGTTTTTAGAAAAATTCTCGATTAAATGTTGGCGAAAAACTTGCGATGTGAAGGGTGTTTTTTTCCAATCTTTAAATATTGTTATTACGGAATAGATCTCAGATAAATTTCTCTCAAGGATAAATAAATCTTAAATTGTAAAAAAATTAACTTTTTAAACTTTTAATTAAACTTAATCTTGTAATTACATACTAATTAAATACTAATCTTACTTAATTGAAAACATATTACGCAACATATATTTAAAAAATAATACACCTAATTTTATACTTTAATAAATAATAACATACTAAAAAAATTCTGCCAAAGACGGTAAGAAGTTGTGATGAAAAAAATTAAGAAAATAAGCCTTTGCCAGAAATTCAAAAATATGATAAATTCACAAAGCATTACAACTATGGAAAATTTAATACTTTCATTATAAAGCGTATCGTTAGATTGTACAAGATAAAAAATATAATAAGTATATTACAAAGAATGAAGATGTCATTTCCATTTTCCATTATCTACTCGCAAAATATTATGGCGGCGGTATGGGAGCTCCAACAAATAAATTATTTTGTAAGTTCAAGGTATTACACAACGTCTTACAAAATGAACACTTGATAGTTGGGTACCACGTGAAGATATGATAATATTACTTGAGTATATACAGAAAACTATTTGTTCTGTGTATATTTTGACTCAAAACCTGGGGGTGTACTTACCTTCTCCTACTTTGCTTGTCCGAAGGTGGGATGTCGAAATGAAGATGACGCAAATTTGATGTCTTAAATTGAATGGCACAACGGGCGCAATTATGAGTGATTTTTCTTTATTTTATCTTGTTTATTGTTGTGTCCAAATCATTATTGTGACAACTCTTTTACATTTGCACTTCTCCGGCGCTTATTCGTTTGCAGCGACTCAGTATTTTTTTTTACTCCTCACTAAGCGGGATATAGTGGGAGTTATGAATAGGTTATTTTTTTATTGCAGATTATCAACTAGTAGGTACCTATCACGCTACCGTTCTTCGTCTTCTTCGATGGCGCTACAGGCCAAGTCGAGCCTTGGCCTCCTTCAACTTCTGCCTCCAACCCCGTCTGTCCTCAGCTGCCGTCCTCCAGTTTGTAATGCTTAGGAGCTGTACTGCATCCCTCCTCACCTCGTCCTGCCATCGCAACCTGGGTCTTCCTATCTTCCTTTTTCCTCGTGGATGATCAGTCATAATTCTCTTGGGAATTCGCATATTTGGCATTCTCTGAACATGTCCAGCCCATCTCAATCTCGATAGTTTTATATATGTTGAGATACTGGGTGTTTCATATATTCTGGACAGTTCATCGTTTTGCCTTATACGCCACTCTTCCCCATCCTTCACTGGTCCACATATGCGGCGGAGAACTTTCCTCTCAAATATGTCCAAAGCTTCAGCAGATTTTATTGTAAGTGTCAACGTCTCGCACCCATATGTAACCACAGTCCTTATAATTGTCTTGTATAGGATAATTTTGGTTTTCCTATGGACGTTTCGAGACTTAAACACTGGCACCAAGGAGAAATATGTCCTGTTACCTGCTGAGATTTATTTCCTCCGCTTCCTCATTGCATTCCGTGAGATAAGATCCCAAGTATGTGAATTGGTTGACTGATTCGAATGTGTGATTCTCTGCTAGCTGCACGTTTCCTCTTGTTCTATTAGGTGCGTTTCGGCTTTGTATCATAAACTTTGTCTTTTCGTTATCTTTAAGCCCACCTCATGTGCTGCAAATACCAAGGGGTCGAGAACTTCCTTAATGGCTGTTTGGGTTCTTCCAAGTATACTTAGGTCATCCGCATATCCCACTATCTGACTGCTTTTGAAACATATAATATTAGAGCCATTGTCAACTGGTGTTCTGCGGATAACGTATTCCAGGGCGAGGTTGAAAAGAATAGGAGCCAGACTATCTCCTTGCTTCAATCCCTGTGTGATTGCAAAAGTCTCTGTTAAATCACCCTGCACCTTAACTCTACACTGTGAGTTGGTCATTGTCATTTTCACGAGTCTTACTAATTTGGGTGGAATTTGGAATTGTAATAGGATATCATACAATTTTTCTCTATCTATTGAGTCGTATGCTTGCTTGAAGTCAATATCACGCTACCGTTATCCTTCACCATTCCCTCCGCGATGGTTTTGAGCAGACCCGGGTGTCTCATGTTATGGTCAATCCAGTTGGATTGTCGTTGGGCGATCCTTTTGAGGAGACTTGGTTGAGCATTATATAAATAAATCTTTTTTGTTTTTGACGACTCGATGAAATGTCATTTTTTGGCATATATTTTACATTTACGATGAGCATCCTTTTGCTAATATTTTATAAAATCTATCAACTATATGTGTGTATGTATGTAATTGGATTTATTATGTGTACCTTGTGTAATAATATATAATGTATAATGACACAGTTGAGCCGTTTGGCGTTACACATTAAACTATCACGAGTCTTAAAATCAAGGTGAAATATTATCGATCGTTTCAATATTCATGTACAAATACAATCACCCCTGGTACCTGCCTATGTGGGTTATAATCAGTAAAGTTTTAGAAATGAGAAATTAAGGAAGGAATTTTTGATGCAGGAAAATATCATTTAGTGAAAGAGTGTGCGATCAATGAATAAACTGAAAGAGCTACGTAATTAGCTTGCATTATAGAAAAAGTGATAAAATATGTTGTTTCAATGAACAATGAACAATTTAGACAAGAAATTTCCAAGGCTTTAAAATGTTCGTTTCGAAAAAGCGGTCGTATTAATGTTTTAATTGTATACATAAACAAAATTATCTCCTGCCCCTCAATCACAGGGCATCTGCGGTCTCTGTGAGATTTCTATTTCATACTTTAATATAATTGAAAAAAGAAAAGTAGGTAGTCTTTTCGTCCTCTCTCCACCCCTATGCAGAAAATGGATTATATTTGCAATATAAAAAATAAAAAATCAAAATTGACTTCGGAATATATATGTATTTAACTCGTAACTATACCTGTGTAAAATTTTTCAACAGTTAGGTCAGCAATCATTTATCAGAGGAAAATGGTATATTTTCTTCTTCTTCTTCTTTTAAGCATATATTGCATTCCATCCAATCAAGATGATTACTGCCAGTGTAAAAATGTTATTAAAATATTTTGAGACTTGAGGTAATTGCATTAGGTATAGATTGAATCTATCAATGCGAAGAAATTTTGCTATGTGGAAATAAATATGCAGGGAATTTAATGACAGAAGATGTGACATATTGATTGGCAGTGGAATCTTTAGGCCCTAGTGTCCTAATCTGATGCGACATATACCTATTTGACACGTGGGATCTTATGAAGGAAAAAGTGGTCTTCTATATAATCTTTTTTTTTAATACGGCGTAAATGATTATCATAAAAAGAAACGTACCACTATCACTAGCACTAATACTGAAATAATAATAGTATAAAAATCATCTATTTTGTAATTAAGTGAACGAAAAATGGCTTGGAATATTATGTAAAACTACTAAATGAATGTATTTATACCATTTTATTGTTTTCATATAAATAATTGTAATCTTTAACTATTTTGATAGAAATCGTATTTCTTAAAACTACTCATTTGTAGTTCACTAAATTATTTAATTCATCTCTTCTACTTTTTTATTTGGGTTTGTACAATGTACATGACTTGAAATACAATACATATGAACATCTATTTATTAATAAGATAATTTTCATTTTCTATGTAGGTATTGCAATATTATTCCTATATCTTGTTAGAGTATATGTACTTGTTAGAGTACCGTACATTTTTTGACGTTTTGTAATCTGTTTTATTTCTATAGAATATTCTAAGAGTTACGCTTTGATTTAGACGTGTGAACATCATTTAAATATGCATCACTCATCGAGTTGTGAGGGATATGTATGTGTTTTTCATATGTACAATAGTTATTATATATATGAACCACCTCATATATTGCGATAAAAAAACATCCTTCAAAAAAATATCACGGACAGTGGAAAACATTTGTTCAATTCCCATATGTATGATACTGTGAATCGTTGATAAATGAGAATAGGGCTTCAGGATTTAAAAAATTAAATTGTGATCTTGACACAGTAAATTGCGTTTTGTGTAAAATACAAACCTCCAAGGAATATCTGTTCAGTTTACGCGTTTCACATACGCTTTTTGATGATTTCACAATTGTTTCATTTCAACTGTAAACTACCTACTGTATAAGTCGTGATTTTTAAAAACATTTACACATAATTACTATTTTATTCATTCCATTTATAGACTGCTGAGAATCATATTTTTCCCATTTTTCATCAATAATCTATTCACAATCTCTTTATGATCATTTATTTAATATGTACCTATTATTAGAAGAAAAGTATTCAAGTTGTCTGATCATTAAAACTGTTATATTTATTACATTTCTTAAAAATATTACGTTTATATAATTTTTTTCAGATTCTTAAATATGAATCAAATTTCACAATGAAATCTGCTAGACTATGGCGTCTTCTATGTGGTGTTAGCCTATTAAATTTCACATAATATCATATGAAATACACACTATCGTCCTGATCAAGTGCTTTCTTGCCTCAATGAAATTACCACTATAACTGCTATAACCTCAACAAGTTTATATATCACGAACCTCAAGTCATTCTCAGCTTCCAGATACCAATAGTCAATACAATTCTATCACAGCACAATTTGTTTTTCTTGTCCCACAAATGTTCAACAAACTATCTTATGATATCAAGAATATTAAAAAATGTAAACAATTAAAAAAAATTACAATGTAGATGCTTTGTCACAAAATCTCTTTGCTTGTCGGCCTTCGTGACTCAGTTGGTTGGGTATCTGCCTGCTGATCCAAGGGTCCCGGGTTTGATTCCCGGTGGAGACACAGTTTTTAAAATTGTGTTTTCAGTCTGGATCTGTGAGACGATATATATATATATATATATAGTAAGTCTCCAGAATGTGGCAACTTGTTATTGGGTGCGTGTTAAATAATTATTTGACATAGCATCTGTTAGTTGCCCGAGAAGCAACAAATCGATGTCGACATTTTTCTGATTCATATCATCATATGGTAATGGGAGCATGTATACTGTAGATCATGATTATTGTTGTTGACTGTTATTATTCTATTTTACTTCTTTTTTGATGACTTTTCTTTTGCTTCGTTTTGTTTTATTTGTTATTTTATTGTTATTATCATTTTGTTTTTGTTTTTGTAAATAAAGTACCTTCCTCATCACGGGATTTAATCCAAGTAAAGCAGGGACTTATTAAAAAAATATAAACTTTTTTTACAAAAAATCTATATTTTGGTTTTGTCCCAATTTATCTATCAACTGTATGAAACTTAAAACGATCCATGAAGGACTATCGCATTATCACTCACAATTTACTAGTCCTTATAAATAATTAGTCTTTCATATTGACCGATATTTGCAATGACAGGCTGTTTATTTATTTATTTTTAATCGTTATTTACCTATACAAAAAGTGCATAAATGCGGGTTTATTTTCATAAGGCAATATAAATAAAAAAAAAAACAACGAATTGTGAAACGACATTTAGTTTAAAAATAAGATAATAATATCATAATGGTTATTAAGTTTCCCCTGTTAATACTTTCGTCGAAAGTTAGAATTCAGTGTCTTTGCTGTAGAAGCAGATTTCATTCCATGATGTTGTTATTTTTCGGCCACAGGAGGGGTATAAAATGAATTTTAAGTGAAATTATCATAGGTTGGCAATTAATATTTTAGTACTCGGTGTTTATAAGCTAAATTTATTCTGGAAACTTCTTTCATAAAATCATATGAAATATGATGAAAAATTCATAAAAGGATACGACCGCCCAAGTTCTCCACGGTCCATCTTTCAACTGAAATCGTTATGTTAAAATTTTACCCGTATATTGGTTATAAAGTTCATCCTAAAGAGGATGCTAATAAGATTGTCTGTTCCTAAACATAACATTGGATATTTTTTTTATTTTTTGAAGTTGAACGCGCACTCAACTTAAACATGCGCTTTTTAATGAAATATTTGTTGCATATATTTCTCGTATTCATCATATAAATTTATTAATCAAATCGAAACACTCTTCACTCTACCACGGCATTCGACATACGAGTTTTCAATTGTAAAGTTCTTATTTATTTTAAAAACAAACAATTTTAATTGAATTTTTTTTAATTGAAAAAATGAATATTACCTTGTTTCAAGTACATCTTTTTTAACAGATTTTTAATTATCTCAATAGAGACGAAGTTGGAATATTTATTGTAGGAGAACCGGAAAATCAAGGCACCTACAGGGCTTACGACCTGTCATCGGCTGGTTTACGTGATCACTTTATGCGCTTGCGCAACGTTCACCAATTATGCCTTTTTAATGAGATCCCTATCAATTCAATTTTGAAAGTTCTATATATTGTAATACTGAAATTCTTTTCGCTTGAAAATAAGGAATTTTTACTACAGCCATCTATGGGTGAAATTATGAACAACAATCTTATTATTTTTTTTTTTATTTATTTTGTTGTAACGCCATCTATTGAGAGAATTGGTTTTTTGTAAATAATGAAAGCTACAATTCTTATATCTGAGGTGACAATGCATTTTTCGCATAGAAGTCACCCCTGAATTGCGCCAGACTTATAAGGTCATTTTTGTCTTATTTACCTACTTGTACCAATCTGTCACCATAGTGATGTCTTATTTATAAATAGTCTCATGAGTTTAAGCGGTGTCCAGATGGTGGAACATTATTTTTACTCTTCATAGGAAAACTGTCAAACGTCGTATTTGGCGTCGTTTTCTACAAGACATTTTGCTTTTTTTTAAAAAGGAATTCTCGGCGCAGACAACTGAAAAGGAACAGTTGAAAAAAAAAGAAATGTGTAGTAAAAAAAACATTTTTTTTTCCTTTTTTTCCACCATTAGATTTAGATTTTTAATTATCTCAATAGAGACGAAGTTGGAATATTTATTGTAGGAGAACCGGAAAATCAAGGCACCTACAGGGCTTACGACCTGTCATCGGCTGGTTTACGTGATCACTTTATGCGCTTGCGCAACGTTCACCAATTATGCCTTTTAATGAGATCCCTATCAATTCAATTTTGAAAGTTCTATATATTGTAATACTGAAATTCTTTTCGCTTGAAAATAAGGAATTTTTACTACAGCCATCTATGGGTGAAATTATGAACAACAATCTTATTATTTTTTATTTATTTTGTTGTAACGCCATCTATTGAAGAATCGGTTATTTTTTTGTAAATAATTTTTATTTTATTTTATTTTTATATAGCTTCTCGGGAAAATAATGAAAGCTACAATTCTTATATCTGAGGTGACAATGCATTTTTCGCATAGAAGTCACCCCTGAATTGCGCCAGACTTATAAGGTCACTATGCAATAAAAAAATATTCAAGTACATCTTCGTACATTCCCTAAAATAAGCATAAATGCTTGTGCTATATAATTTGTTTGTAGTTTACACATTATGTATGTTCCTTTTCGACTGATGTATCGTTACTGTTATTTGAATTTATATAAGTTTTATTTGTCAAACATCCATGTTATTATTTAGAAATAAATACAATGAAAAGTAATGCAGCGTTACGATTCTTCCATTTTTCACGATTGTTTTGTTGCAATGGAAATTGGTTTCATAAAAATTTGCATACACAGATTTTAAAAACCGCTGTCTTTACAGAAAAATTATATTACAGAAGACATCAACTTTAGGAATTTTCAAATAAAGGTCAAATAGAAATGTATTGTTGTGTAGGTATAGAATATTGTATTAGGTATTTCATTTTATTCTTGAGCATTTCTCTTTCTGACATAGAAATTCTCTCTCTCTCTCTCTCTTGAACCACAAATTGTAGATGTCTCGTCGCGGTCTTATGCTACTTGTAAAGTGACAAGGGATTCCTGTATGTATATATTTGTAGGTTGACACCTTCCCATTGTCGCTAGATGTCACATGGGACCTCCATACCCTTTTTGGAAAAGTATAATTACGTGATATTAAATTTGCTGTGATACAAAAGTGCCCTGTATCTTTATTTAATTACATATAGAAATATTTGATTGATCTGATTTCATATAATTATTTATGGAATTCATAATATTTTTCCATGTATTTTATTCATTTATTTATTTTATTATAACTTTTTGAGCACATGTACACAATGGCGGGCTAATTGCCAAATGGCAACATCTTCGAACCAACCACATTCATTTGGTGAAGCATATTGTTTTTATGATACGTAACTACCAACAATTCCTACTAGGTTGCGGCTCTAAGGGCCTAGGCAGTAAAGGCGGGGGTGGGCGGCCGACGCTGTTGCGCCCTCGTCAATTCTGTACTTAGAGAAGAGCAGGACGAACGCCTTTAGTCTCGCTCGGCAGTGACTCGTCAACTGTGGCGAATGTTGTTGTGTGGTTCGGGCACACCGCCGGCGCAGACGTCGGGTCAGACATCCTGTGTTGACAACTAGACGTCATATCTGACAGGTGATGATTGCGTCGGATGCCCCCGGTGTTAGCCCGCGGAACCTTCGGACGCCAACACGAGGACCGAGGGGTCGGGGTACAAGCCCCTCCGACTTGAAACGGAGTGTTCTTAGCGGCCGATTTCGAGACCAATCGGAGGCCCTGACGTGTGTGGTTGGATTCTCGGGGGCAGTGGTTGAACCCGATGGATGGTGGATATTTTGTGTTTGTCCGATGTTGCAGCTGCGTCCGGTGGTGAACAGGGCCAATGAGCTCTATAGCGTCGCCGGCGTGGAAATGGATCGCGATCTCCCTCGAATTCCTACGAATCCCTCTCTCTTTCTCCTTAGCGCTTTTGTCCCGTTTCTATAGGGGTACGCTTTGACCATGATCCTGGAATTGGCGAGTCTACATAGTTATTACATTGAAGCGACTGCCATCTGACCTTCGTAACTTTTAGAAATGGGAACCAGACAAATTGGATCATGGCTACACATAGCAAGTGATATAAATCCGCACATAGATTTTTTAAAAATCCAGAGGTGCGTGCCCCGCCCGGATTCGAACCGTCGACCTCAAACATGTGAAGCGACGACCTTACCGCTGGGCTATCACCGCTCAACCACCAACAATTCCTACGAATAAAACATATAATGAAAATATAAATATATATAAAACAAAAACAATAAAGAAAATGAGAGGACAGGAGAGGGGGGACAAGGATCGGATAAGAAGACACATTTAAGTGTTATGTGTAAGGAAATGATTCCTCAGATTTCTTTTGAAAGCAGGAAGTGTTAATGAAACTCGAAGTTGCGATGAGATGTGATGTAATTTATTTTGTTTCAAGATTTTTTTTATATTTCTGACATACAAAATTAGTTATTTATTCGCAGACCCATTCATATGCCGAAATGCAATCAAACCAGTCAATAGCTGACCGCCGCGCCGTGGAAATGTTGGTAAGCCGTTTGGCTTCTGTGCGGGCGTCCTGAGTTCGATCTGAGCAGAGGAGAAATTGATTTAAATTCATTTCTCACGCAAATGTTGCTTCTATGGGATGGAAATACTAATTAGTTGGAATTAAGTTTTCAAGTTCTTAGGAAATAATGTGAGTTTTTGGGATCAGGTCGCTTGTTTAGGAGTTATTCTGGAAAGAGGACCGAGTTTAAAAAAAAAGAAAAATGCTTTTTAAAGATCTCACATATCGCCATGGAAAACTGGGGTTTAAAGATTCGAGTCTCTTGTTTTTTCTATAGGGCAGTTTATCTTGGCTTTGCTTGCTATGCGGCTGGCTGTTGGTCTTACACTTGTGAGCTTCACCAGGTACGTAGAATTTTGCTCTCAGGCCAAAAATTCCCTCTTATTACTTTATCCAAAGAATATGGAACAAGTCTTAGATCTATAAATGCAGGGTACAGGTGCTATTTTCAATCTTATGCGGGGCCGTTCTTCTGTAATTGGAAATGTTCTTCTTTTCCCTCCAGAGGGCCGAATATGTCACGCAGTGTTCTTGAAATTAGTGTTTACGAAAATTTACAGAATATCTGGCAGTCCCGTTGGACGGTTTGCTCAGTGGGTAGATTTTTTTTCTTGAGGTGAGTAATCGACTTAAATCTTTCTGGGTTGCCCCCGACTTTTGTACTTCTCATTTTTTCACAGGACACGGAATTTTTTAGAGTTATCTTCACCAATTTAAAATCATGTACCTCCTCTGCCTCATGTTAGTTCTGTCAATACCCAGACCAAACCTCGGAACATATTCTGTGGGATTGTTGCCACCCAATGGTGTCCTCTTATAGGTAGGAGCTCCTTCTGGCTGTCCGTGGGCCTTTTCAAGGTCCCATTGGTCACTCGGATTTTGTGATCTCGAAGAACAATTTTAAAACCTTTATTAAGTTTTGTCATAGTTATGGTGCCTTACTATTTTTAGATTCCCAGTAGGTCAATTTTTGTCAGAGATTTTGGTCATACCCCTGATATTCTTGTTAAAAAGAACATATTTAAAAAGATCTGAATTCTGAAAGATCTGAAGCCGATTGTTCTTTTGCAATATGGTGCCGAGATTGCTAATCTAGAGGGCTACACTTTCGTGCTATGCATTTTTCATGTCGTTCACTTAGCGTTCTGTGAAGGGGCCGTTTACAGTCCCCATATGCAGATCGGGTGGTGGTGGTAATAAAAAATAGTTGGATGTAATTTCCATATGGAAATAGACTCGCCACTTGCGCAGGATGCAAGAAAGTTTATATTAATATTTTCATTGATTTAAAATCATAAATAATAATAAAAAAGTCATTAACAATAAATAGTAATGAGAGGTTTATAAATAAAAATAAATCTGACAACTCATCGGTGTTGAAGAGAGTCGCAAGTGTGTAAAATGATGATGCAGATGGCCAATGATTGGATTAGAAATTAACTTGATTTAGCTTGGGCGAGTGAGAGTAACAATCGCATATATAATATTAATGAGTGAGTCAGATGAGAATCGATATATTTTTACTTAAAAATAATATTATGATGTAAGTCTTCAGATATCAAAAAAAAACTGCTTATTTAGTTGAACACCATACATGATGATACGGTATAATTTTTAAATAAGTTAGATCATAGTATGTACATGAAATTTTGATTTGTTTTAGAATATAATATTAATTTATATTATTATATTTGATTTGGGAACCATGTGATTCATATTAATTACACCAACATAGTTAACTTGTCTCTTTCTATGGCTCTGAAATAAAAATCGCGTTAGAGATTGGATTTATGACAGGTATTATGGCGGACATTGGGCTGCGGTTGTTCTGTTTTGTGTGAGCCTATATGTTTGTTATGGTAATGATTGTGATTGCAGAAAGTTGAGATTGTGTGCATATTTTGTGTGGAAAGGGAAAAATCACCTAGTTCACAATTGAATGTAATTGTCAATAAAAATTGTTAACTGCTAGCCCTAGAACATGATTTCCTAGTTGGGCAGCAGTAATCTACTTATTGTTGTCATTACAAATATGGTGTGATAATAGGTCAAATAAAATATATACAAAAGATAGAAATATAAGAATGCGTCCATTTGAAACGTGAATAATCTGAATAGTCGTCGAAAATTAACGAAGGCAGAAATTAAATGTGTAAAAACAGATTATGATACTGTCCGTTACAATTCCACCACAGACCTCATTTGCCGTTTCATAATAATAATATCTAGATACCTACGGCTAAAACTAGGTTTCTCCGAAATTCCCGAATATAACCACGTTTTGCGGTGTTAGCATCACCGTATTTCAGAACTATTGCCATATTTGCATGATATGCTGAATTCCACTTCTCCGGTTGCCCTTACATACAATGTATCACACATATACACACGCTGCTACTTTTACTTTATTTAACGGACGGCGACTAATTTTTACTAAGGTTCCTAATGTTTCCCAGATTAAAAATAATAATTGTTGAATATAATCGTACCGAGAAGGTACGGTGTGCCGAAAAATATGAAGAGCCAACCCCAAATATATATTGAACAAGGATGAGAGAGGAAAAGATTCGTGCATTCAAGTAAAAATTATCTTCGATATCATGAAGACTGTCGAAATTAACGTCTTGTTTTCTAAGTAGGTATATAGAATGAATAATATATGCATTAAAAACATTACATATATTCACGATGACGTCCCGTCTGAGGGTCAGCAAATACTATCGTCAAGGAATCCAGCAGCAAAACTCGGATGTGACCTCGTTGGAGTGGGTTTCAGCCTGAACGAGTCTTGGAAGAATGACTGGGAAAACTCCAACCTGGATGTTAATGGGTACATGGATACTCCAACGACGATACCTCTAGGTTTCGATCTGCCAAGAAGACTGTGGACCTCTCTAAATAGAATCCGCACTGGACACGGACGCTGTAACTACCTCATGGCAAAGTGGGGCATTGTTCCATCCGCTCAATGCGATTGCGGCCATCCCTCTCAAACTATGCAACATATTATATTGGAGGAATGCAGCGTCCGTGCAAATGAGGGCCCAAAGACGGATATTTGCGAGCTGACGCCTGCATTTGTGAACTGGCTCGGAGCCCTCGACCTGAGTGTGTGATCGTATTTTGTTTATGTTTAACTGTGTCATGTGTGTTTGTTGGTTTGATTTTGATGTATTCACTATGTCATACGATAAATAAATTATATACATCCTCATGCATTGACTATGCATATATACACAAATACAAATATGTATTAGGTGAACGATTCTAATAGCAGGATTCTAACCAGTATCCACTGGATTATTAATCTAACTATAACTTTGCAAACTTTACTGGTAATTATTTCTGAACAGAATCTGTCTAGTGAAACAGTATCTTTAATATATTATACCTACATTTCATATTTCAAACATATATTTTAATCTAAATAAATAAATATATCTAAACAAGCATGAAACTAGTGGGTTGTGGCCAACGCTATGCTCCTCACTACCATGTTACTCCTTATACTATTCAAATTTTGTATGGAAAAAAATCAGCATTTTCATGAAATAAGTTTGTTAAATTTTTTTGATTTAAATGTTTTATTATGAAAAATAGATTATTATTCAATGCAATGTTTGAAAACATAAAGATCAAATTTGAGGTTTCTTGAGCTTGGGGTCACTTTGAATATTTGACAGTTAAAAAAATTGAGAAGCACTGATCAGATATCCTTTAAAATCTAATGGGGTCTAAGCGAGTGATAGATTTTTAAATTTGCAAAATTTGAAAAGAATCGAATGAGTACTTTACTCTATAGTCGATAAAGTAGAATAAACATGCTGTGCATTGTACACAGCACGCACACACCGATACATTGCGATGAATATAATTGATATTAGTTGATAATCTGCAGTAAAAAAATAGCCTTGAAAATTGTGAAATTATTACTCTTTACTATATCCCCATGGGTTAGTGAGGAGTAAAAATATTATATATATTTTTATTTATTTCAAAATAAAATTTAAACCTTAGCATGCTGCATGACAGTCTTATATTAGATTCAATATAATAGTCATTTTTATACTGTTATATTTTTTTCTTATATCTTGAAATAGTGTTTCTTTTTCCTACAAGTTACACAAGTATTTAACAAGAAGTGGTTATTTAAATACTACTTATTATAAATTTTTATTCGTTTTAAAACAATTATGAGTTAACATCTTTGTTTTTTTAAACATTTATTTTGTAGTACGAATATAAGAAATAAAGCCTTGAATACAAATCGATGCTTAAAGTTAAAGCATGTGCCGATTCCTAATCGATTATATTTTGACCTAGAATGAAATTATTAACTTTGAAATTGCTGAATAACATTTTATAACACTGGAGTTTTCTCGTACATAATAATACGGGTAATATTTTTCAAGCGTTATACTTATCGTATTATTATATTTTGTGCTTGTTTTAATATTACATTTCGGCACATTGTCGCCCCCATACCGCCACTATAATTTTATCATTGCAAAGTCGTTTTGTTTTATAGTGAAAATTGCGAGGCGTACTTTTTTGAAAAAAAATTGTATCGTAGTAAGCTTGTAAAATTCGAAAGCGTGATTTAACCCCACAGTACGTGAGAATAAATATTATTACTTTCTGATTATATGACGATGCGGGACTAATTTTATTTCACAAACAGCACACATATGATAAAATCAGGAAAATATTTTATTATATTTAAAGAATAATGAATAAATATATTTTTTTTGTTGTTATCCTTTCTATTAATTTAAATCTCCTGTAGGTACCTAATATTTACTATCCTGTAGTACCTAATAATTAATAACTTTTTATATATGGTCACATTTTTATAAACGAAGACGTAATTATTCAAGACGAGTAAAATTACTGCAAACTGTTTTGGTTCAACACTTATTTTATGTGATGTATTTTATTTGACTGTTTGTTTACTTAAAAAAATTAAATAAAAATAAATTTATTTATTTATTTATTTATTTACTTATAAAAATTAACAATATTTTTTAACATGTCATTATATTATATCCACCTCACTAGGCTTTGCCTGTACCGGGGTGGAATAATTCACAATCACATCAATACATTTATATACAATATTTTCAATGTATTTCGTACAGTTTCCAAATGTATCCAAACAAAAATATATCAAACAATAAATAAAAACACAAAAAAAAATTAGTTATATCAGACATATTATGGCCTGTTATGCACACACACACACACACACACACACACACACACACACGCACACACACATACACACACACACACACACACACACACACACACACACACATGCGCGCACACACACACACACACACACACACACACACACAACACATCACGTTCATGTCATTATATAAGTTCCTTACCTACTTTCATCAAGTTGGTTGTGTTGGTTATGGCTGGTCTAAAATTAAAAAAATTCCCCATTGCACAATTTTTTTTTAATTTCAACTCAACTTTAATGAGAAAAGCCGTTTTTAGTACGATAACCTTTGTAAGATCTACATATTTTTTTTAAATAATTAAATTTCCATTCTTATAAGATTTTACGAGAACATATGTTGCTAAGGTGTCCTGAAGATGCATGTTGACTAGTAAGTGAAACTTCGGTAGACGTTGGTTATTCCTGGGCAACTGGGGTAGGTAAAAGTTTTAAAATACGATGTGTCGTTATAACTAACGATGGGATCGAACCTATCTATTTCACAAACTTGGAATGTTATTGCCGGTAATTCTATTTTTCTACTTGAGAACCACGATTCCCTTATTTCAGAGCGGAGAACTTATGACGGCAATAAACAGCCTTATGTAATTATTTATAGTCATACGATCATCACTCATTTGTTTGATATGGTCAAATTTTAGGTTACATCTTTATTTTCACACCACTCATATTCTCGTCTAATATTCCCATTTTTTATCCATTGATAGGTTGTTTTACCACCCTGTTGTTTAAAATATCTGTTTTCACTGAGTTCATTCTATTTTCACGCGTCTATTGCATTATTCATGTCTCAAGATAATTCACTATAGTCGTCTAGTCGTCTAGAGAATTCACTATAGTAGTAGTCTAACGATTATTGCATTATGTACGGCATTTTTTTCTAAATTATCGAGTAAATTATTAGATATATCAGTGCTCTACTGTTAGCCTAATTTAAGTATCCTATTACAATCTTCGCCGTCTCTCATTAAACAGATACATATGTCATAAACTATTATTCAGCGCATTCCATTTCATTCCGAATCCAATATCTTTAATATGGCATATTACATAAATAATATGTACAATATGTACACATGCTATTCCATCTTCAATTCTTCATTATTTTTTACATATTCATGAAAACAATCTCATTTTTACAGCATTCATAACTCTCGTATATTTGTCACTTCAGGTTCCACGTGCATACGTCAACGTCCATAATACTGAACATTAAATAATATGTTTTAAGTCCATAATAATTTACGTTAAATGGAGAGCACTAAGAAAACTTAATTGACTACTTTAAATTATGGTGTATTTTTTGCTTGAGTTTTTTCCTGTGTAACACAGTAATATCTCACAAAGCATTTTAAGCTCAACGAATACGGAGATGCATTCGTCTCGTAAGAGGCAGTGAAGCTTTAAGTTGAAGATACATATAGGTATACTATACTTGTATACATACTTGTTTACCATCACATATATTTGTGGTGGCAGCTTTATTTTCTAGGACTGGATCGTTTATCTCTACCTCAGATGTATCAAGGGAATGTTGAAGTGTTTTAGTTTGGCATTGGTAGGTGTTGGACACTAATATTTACTACTGAATTATGTCATGGCTGTTGTTTGGATTGCTACGTATACAAATTGTACCCACGGGATTCTAAAGCTTTAATAATGATATTCATTATACATAAGAGTCCGAATGCTGAGTCCGACCTAAATACTAAATTCTAAATAATAACCATGTTTTCATTGCACAGTTTCTCACTTAAGTTAGGAGATCACGTGGCTTCTTAATTGGAGGATGCAACATAGTTTTCGATCGATGATGATTTTAGCGACTTCGTCAAACATGTATTCAGCGATCTATACGAGATGCCGAAATATCGCTGGTTTTTTAGAAAAATTGAGACATCGAACTGTCAATATGAGCTTGGTTACATGTGTTTGTATTGTTATGTCAAAAAACATTTTTAACGTCAGTCTAAAGTCTATATATAAAAAACTATCTATCTCTTTTCTTCACACACGATAATGTCAAATGCTACGCCATCGACCTAGAGTTTAGCGTTGTATTTAGTTAGTGATGAATCTGGAACGTAAATGCTAACTTTTACAAAAATAGTCTCAAATAGAATATTAAATACTCGAGTAAGGTTAGGAGTTAATATTTAGTTACCTAGGACTGAGCGGGTTTATGACAATTAAAAGACGTACATATGTAGTCTATTTATTGTTGACTTGAATGTTTATTTTGCATTCATTCCATAGCATAATGTTTTTTTCCCTGTACTATGTATAGGTACGTATTTTTTGCTTTTGAAACTTCTTAAATGCAAATTCGGAAAAATTTGCATTAAAGGAGTTGGTTGCTTTTATCTTTTAATGCATTTCGATTTAGTCAAAAAGATGGAAGGATGCCGGCATCTCAGGAGTAAATTAAAGAGGAAGACAGTATTCACTCTCTATATACATAGAGAAGAAGAGGAATAAGAAGAAGTGTTTGTTTCGATGTCGAATACGTAAAGTGGATCAACTAAAATTGATATTTTTTTTCCGAAGACAACGATTATTTTATTCTATACCTATGTTTTAACCAAAGATTTTCATGTAATATACTAGATGGAGTACTCCGTGCAATGAGTGAGTCATGTTTTTTTAAATTCTCTCCCATTTGCAAAATTGAGTTATTTATTTTATTTTCGAGAATAATGATACCTACTCAATATGAATGGGCTCTGTTGGTTGAAATACATTTGCTATGAGACATCGGCTTTAAAAAGTGGTTCTACTCTTTTCTATAATCAAAGCTTTTAGGTGTCTCGTTAGAACCGAGTGAACGAGAGGTATGATAACATCTAACACAGTTCGGCAATGAGATTCACCACCCATTCTGAATTTAGTTTTCAACGGGTTTCAGGTTTTCAACGGAGTTTTCAAAGCGATGGGCAAAAAAATAGAACGTGTTCTCTTTTCAACGCGATTTTCATCCTTTTTCGTAAAACAGAAATCTATAAAAGTATTCGCTGCCGTCGTTACCGACGAGTCAACATGGCTGCCGTTTGCTTTGACTTTTGCGTGTGACATTCGCTCGCGATGTATTTTGTTTATTTGAAAAGTGTCGAAACATTCGATATACATTTATCTTATATTAAACATGTATTATATAATTTTTCGATATACATTTATTTATATAAAATTAAACATTTGCACATAAAATTGTGTAAACTGTGTAAAATACAGTAAAATACTGGAAAGTGATGCTCGTAGTAACCTATATTTTGGATGCTGTTTTAAGCGTTGGAAACCGGGCTGCGTTGAAAATAGTGTCCGTGTAAAGTGCACTAAGGGGCCTACACACGACCAACTTGGTTGACAACCTTGTCATCAACATGCCATGTTGACGACAATGTTGAACGTCTGTGGGCATGTTGACGGTTGATATTTGTTGTTGACAACAAAGTTGAGACAATATCAAATCGGTTTGATATTTAGTGGGCGGAGCTTGATGTTGGTGACGATGTTTAGCGTGTGTGGGGTGGTTGACAACCAAGTTGATCAACATCTCATGTTTCAATTTTTTGAACGCGACGGAACAGTAAAGTACGTATGTAAAAGTTTAAACTTGCACAGTGTATTTATTGCCTGTTTATTTATTTTATTTTTTGTTCGTATTTGTTGATGTAAATATTTAATAATCTTATATGTAGGTACCTATGTGATTATCCTATGTTTAGTTAATATATTTTATTTCAAATATTATGTGTAAGTACTTCTAATTATTAATTATCGCTCACTTTTTTTTATGCTTATAATAAAATATATAATTTAATTTTAAAGTCTTTTAATTTGAAAATAACCTAAGAGTATATCTTGAAATATGTCCAGTATACCAAATATTCAAAGTTGGGTGGATTTTTTCGAAAATTTTCCAGATTTTGTGGAAAATAAAGTCTGAAATAATAAATTAAATAACAAATTCATTTTAAAAGAAGCAAAAGATTCACGCACCAACTTGTTGATTCAATAGAAACATCATCGGAAATGATGTTGATCAACTTGGTTGTCAACCTGCCGTTCGGTATTCAACATTGTTGTCAACAATGTTGACAAACATTGTTGTCAACCAAGTTTGTCGTCTGTAGGCCGCTTATGTCTTGAGACGAGAATGATGAGTGTGTGTCACCGCTGATTCATGAATGGACGCATATAAAACTAACCAAAAATTAAAGATAACAAAGAAAATATTATTTTATTTATTTTTTATACAGGTATAATTATGTTGCGCGTTTATTATTTGAGAAATAACGACGGTTTTCATACAAAGGAATTCAGTACAACAATGGAGAGTGCTTGCATCAAAACACGAGTGGTATGGATATTGAAAAGGGGGAGGGAAGAACTAATGATTTCTCTTGGCTCTTCAATGTTCAATATAATAGAGAAAAAAAAATGAGATAAAAATTGCCTCCATTCATAGATTGCAATATAAAATGATCTCAGTTTTGATTCAAGCAGTTCCTTCATTGCGTCACTTCAAATATTGTTGATATTTATATACATTTATTTGACTTCATATGGCGGATTTATTGCCACGAGGTAATTTTTTCTTACCAATCAACGCAACGTGAGGTCATAAATAGTTTAGTAGTAGGTACATTTAATTTATGACAAAAAACATACAGAAAGATAAACACGTATTATTATTAAATACAAAATCACAACAACCAAGAAAGGAGGGAGATAGAGGTTGTGAGAGGAGAGAGAGGATGGGGAAGAAATGTCAATTAAGAGCATTAATTAATTATGTATTAATTTTGAAATGGGCGTTCACGTGGACTAACTTCACGTTCACTTAAATATAAGAAAATGTGGTTTATTTTTTTTTTTCTTAATCTCTTATATATTAAAATTTTTTTTTTCTTATTGTGCCGCTCCTAACAAAGGTAACGTCGCATCCGGAATCTCGAACCACTGCCTGAGATTTTATGTCACGATGTTCTTTTGTACCCCATAGTCCGTATTCCCTCTACCTTTTCGTCCACTATGAATTTTAGAAGAGCATATATATCACCACGGAATATGTTACCAAAGTATGGGGCTTTTGCGTCTCTTGACAGAAGTAAGTAAATTTATCACTTTCTCCATTATATATAAAACAAAGAGAAAGACGAAAAATATTTGATATTATTAATAATAATCAACAAATGAATTGACTATTTTAGTAAAGTAACAACGTTTTTTTAGACAGTTTTTTTATAATATTCAGAAAATATTACATACTATGATGAGTATTAGAACAATAAAAAAATAATTTGTATAAAATCGATACTCTTGAAATATACTAGTATCTTAGAAAGATAGGTTAGTATATACTTTATAAATGAATGAATAAAAAATATATTTCCAGAGGTACAAATACAATGCAAAAGTAAGATACTATATAAGGACATGAAATTCACAGTACCTACCTATTACATTTACAATTACTTTTTTTTCCCAATAGGTACACATTTGGCAATTTTACTAGGCATAGTCTGTTCTGAGTAAATACTAGCTTAAAATTCACATGGATACTCTACGATCATTATACATAGGTACGTTCATATAATATGTATTTATTTTTATTTTGTATTATATTTTTGTTCTGTTTTGCATTGCTTCTCGATCTACTAACATGTAATATGTCAAATATCTATTAATAACACGCACCCAATAACAAGTCGCCACATTTTGGAGATTTATCGTCTTCGGATGTTTATCATCTCACAGATACCAGACTGAAAACACAATTAAAAACATGTGGCTCCACCACGAATACAATCCGAAACCCTTAGCTCAGAAGTCAGATGTCTAACCACGAAGGCCAACGAGGGCTGTGTTATAATATATTTTTATATATAACGCAGGGTAACATATTTCTCATAAAACGTGAGCAATATTCCTTAATTTATTTACGTTAACAAGTTACGTTTAACGCACGAGCGGAGGATACTGTGAGGTATAAGATATATATGAGGTATGTACCTGAGTATATAACAGAAGATTTATGAGTTTTCTTAATTTTTACATAGAAATTACGTACTTATGTTACGTTAATTAGATTTACTTCATAGTTTGTTTAATCAACCATCTGCTGAGTGTTGAAATCATGATTCTCTGACGTACTTACATAAACTGAAAAAAAAATCTTTTAACATTTCGGTGTTAGCGATTGAGACAGTTTTAATTTAACTACAAAATAATATAATGTTAATACCAATTTAACTTTTATGTTAATACTAGTAAAACCCGACAGACGTAGTCCTGCCTGTTTAATTATTTATCTCCAAATATATAAAAATGGTTGTTTGGTATGTTTCCTTTTTATCACTTAACATTCTTATCTAGATTCGCTAATTATAATTCCGTATTTTTTTCCCTTCCATCCCTACAGTCCTTTCCGTCCCATTCATTTGAATCTTATTTAATTATTCAAACAAATATTGGTACTTAAACCTTAAGCATTATTCCAGTTTTATATAATATACCATTTTATGTATGGGAATATATGATTTTTGCTGAACAAACCCACTAAGTATCAATTCAATACCAACTTTTTTTTTTCAATTTTTTTTGTGAAATATCGAATACATAAATAAATAAATTAAAATGCATTAACCTTCTCCGAAATGAGCCAAACAATTTCCCAAAGTTTCATCGCAATCGGATAGTTGGTTTGGGAGTTCATCGGACACATGCAAATATACGTACATCCATTTTTATATATATAGATGTAAACAATTTATTTTGTATAAAGTTGAAATGTGGAAAATCGTCCGATAAGTACCTACCTACTAAAAATAGAACTATTTTATTTTTTTCCTATCTAGAATACCTTTGAAAAAAATCTAATAAAAATAATTCAGGTTTCTAAATCTTTTTTTTCGCTTCTTTTTCAGATAGTCATAGGTTTTACTGACGTAAATTTTTCCTTCATTCATAGTCATGCATCACGCGATACATGCCATTCTTTTATCCTGACTTTTTACATTTCCAGAGGTAAAGATTATTTCTGTGGTTGTAAACATTTCCTTTACTATAAATCCCATTCCTCCTCTAATAGCTTTAATTTTATTCGTCAATGTATTTATCTGTTTAATTTGAATTTGATAACGATAATTCTGTTATAATATGTGCCAATAATATATATAGGTAACACAATCTTCTCTTTGTTCTCATTTGTCTATATTTTATTCACGTTATTATTTTTTCCTCAGTAAATTTTATCAATTCTTTGAGACGAATAGTAGTACTATATATTATGTTAAAAAGATCGGGAATATAAAAATCTTGTTATCTTTTAACAATTGAATGAAACTTGTACATTGTTAAAATGAGATAAAATAAATATTTTACGAAAAATGACAGGGAAAATATTAAATTGCTCCGTATTATCGTATAGAGTACAAATTTATTCTTTTCTATTTGGTACACTTTCGATAACATAAAAAAATATACTTTATGTTAGATTTATTAAATTAAACAAGAAAGTTATAATAAAAATGGTAATGACTTCTGACGTATAACTAGTGATGGACGAACGTTATTTTAACATTGGTCCCGGAATTATTACAATTTCTATTTTGCTTTACAAAGTGCTCGTATAATAATGATATGTAAATACATACCATGATGCTGTATCCTTTGCAGAATGGGCTGAGAGAACCGAATGTCAATTATTTTGAAATTGGCGAACGTTTGTCATCTTGTAGGTACTTCATTCCATCGTTTTATAATAATAATATTTTTTTACCGCCGTTTTATGGTTAGAAACCATTACAAAGGCATTTTTGCTTATTTGTCGGCTCTGCGAAACGGAGAAGTGTTGAGAAATTTACTGATCTACTTATGCGCATTTCAGAAGGCAATTTATTCCACGAAACTACGATCAAAGTATGCCGCTTTATTAATTCTATCCAATTCCTTTAAATAATTGGTATTCTGTGATTTTGACGATTTTAATGTTAAGAGTCTATCTGATGGTACATTCCTCTGACACAGTTCTGTATATTTCTGAGTTTACAAGATCAATAATAATATCATTCCGGTAGTGCATCACCCCATCACTACCAGCAACATTGGAAGCGATAGGAAATAATATCCCGCGCTTCAAAATTTGATTCTAAAACAGTTTCATAAAATTTTGTTAGAGAAAAACAAGCATCGTATGCCTGGAATAATTTTATCGGATTGATCCTTATGATGGGAAACAAAAGCGATGCGATGTGAGAAAATCTTTCCCAGAGTTCACTGGGGATAACAGACGATTGATGCGAAATTGAATTCCGTTTTCATGAAACTTTTTACTGACGATGGTAGCTTCGACTTTTTTTATTATTTCATCTAATTTAATTTCTTACGAGAAATCAGTTACATACGTTGCAATTTCCAATGTCGAAGTATTTGTACAACGTAAAACGTAAGGCGTATTAGGAATTCTATCGTTTGAGGGAAATAAATTTATATTACGACGTTTCTTTTTGTTTTGTCGTATAATTCTTTGATTTCTTCCTTGTTTACTATTGTTTAGTCTTAAAATGAATTATTGTGGATATAATATTACGGACCAAATTCCACGGTCCATTAGATTAAATACATTTAATTTAAATTGATGATTAAAAAATATCCAACACAATGAATAGAAATTAACACACATAAGTAAGTTTTTAAAAAATCAGTCCTGTCCGTCCCTTCAGTCCCTCCCTCCGTCCCTTTACTTCAATCTCAAATAATGCATTTGGGAAGTGGTTTGAAATTAGATTGAATATAAGCATAATAAAAAGTGTATTGTTGGCCATAATTCATTTGTACATAGGAATATATTATCATCAGAAGCAAATGTGAATAAAAAAAAAACAGAAAGATTAGACTATGGGAAATGGTTGTGTTATATACGTACTTAGGAATATATTATCATCAGAAGCAAGTGTGAATAAAAAAAAACAGAAAGATTAGACTCTGTGAAATGATTTAAATATAATTGATTGAAAACGTTGGAAAAAGTTTAGTGTTGGCTCCTTATACATAGATCGTTATCGAAAGTAAATTTATTTACAAATTTTCTTTCGATTAACTTAAATTTTATTTTTAATTATCCAACTATCAATGGCAATAGTATGTGCATAAAAGAGAACATATAATCAAGCGCCTTAATTTTTTTCCTTTTTTTATTTTTGTATTATTATTTTTGCTATTTAATAAAAACCTTTGAATTTCATCTTTTCTTCATGAAATAATATTGTATATCATAGATTGGGCGATTTACAATATTTGTACAAGCTTCATGCATTTTAAGGTAATAAGTGTGCATATTTGTGTACATCCCGGTTATAGGCGTTAACATAGTCCATAAGATATCTATATATTTTTACTTGATTTATTTGTACAGGAAACTCACTGATAACCTTTAGGCTAGTGAGATCTCAATTATAATGTTCATCCTTTTATTGAATAAATAAAAAAAATAACATTTAAACTTACCAAATTTCAATTACAATCCAAAATTTGAAAAATTTCATCACTATAATATGATGGGTACGGGGAACACTGTAGGGCAAATCGATCGTCTTATTGAGAAGAATAAAATTTTGTTGAATTAATACACATACATAAATAAGTTAATTTCACGTATGCAGAAGTTATGACGAATCGATCCATGAGAAATTATAATAATAACTTAATACTTTAGTTAATATCGAATGCAAACATAAGGCTTTGTTAAACATTTTAGGTACCTACAAACAAAAATAGTAATTCTCTTTAAAGGAATGTTAGCACATATCTGTTACTTACATAATGTACACTGGAGACATTAAGAAATAAATGGGTAAATATAGAGTCATAAAATGTATGTTTTGTTGAAGTCGTTTTCAAATAAATAAAAAAATGTCGATTGGCGAATTTAACCTATAATTTGCTCTATACAAAATGTTCTGATTGATGTGAAGTATTCCAAAGTAGGTAGGCATAAAATATAATATATTTTCTCATATACTCTATATTTCTCACATTTATTTTGGAACTGTCTGCAAGTTTGGAAAAGTACCAGTAGTGGATTTCGATCTTTTCCGGAATGTGATAATAAAAGTCTATTAAAATTGTTCTTTCAAGTTCTTCGGAGATTTATTTATGAAACAAAATGTCACATCGTTTCCTAAAGAATAGGTATAAAGCTAAATAATCTTTAGCTTCAATTTCCTTTTATTTAGCCATTTTGAGTCTCAGACATATTATTCATCTGATAACGAAAAAAATTTTTTTTTTAATTTTATAAGCCTACAGTCGTGGAATACTCGACTTCTATTTTGGCATCCTAGATTCGATTCTTAGCAGAGAAGATTTATTAAGTTGTATGTAATACATGAGATACAACTGTCGATAGCGATAGTATGTATAAATAATTGAAGAATACGTACCAAACTATAAATCCAAATTATTGAATATTTTAAGATATTTTGTTTTCTTTACAAAAAATGTATGTATGTATGTAAGGATGAGATAGTAGGAAGGTCATTCATTTTTCCTACCCAGAATATGAAACAGCATGATGTATGTATGTATGTATGTTTGGAGAATATGTATCAAACTATTGAGAGTCCCCGTATATATTGTGTAGTATATACTGCCATACAAATCGTATGAAACGATATCATAACTAAATTCAATTGTTATAACAACTGTTTATATAAGTGTGAGATTTTTTTTTTTTTTTAAATGGGTAGTAACACTATAATGTACACATTTTTTATAGAAAATTAAATTATATAGTTGGGATGTATCGGGGTATTTTGATATTAAAAAAAAACTAAAATAATAATAAAAAAATAATAAAAAAAAAATTTCATAATTAAAAATCTGTGAGAAACTCGGTAATTTTTTTAAGAAAACGAATTTGAGATTTTATTTTTTTTATATTCATACCAATTTTCATCGTTTATCAGCTTTATGGTTTTTAAGATGAATGGAAAAAGAAAAAAATGTAAACTTGATTACCCCTGACTGAGACAAAAAATCGATATTCTGAGTATAAAAGTTTTGTAGGCTAAACATTTTCTATACTGTATGCAGTTTTAGGCTCTGTGAATCAAGCGAATCAAAAGTTATAAGGGACATACACACACACAGACATACTAAATGTTCTACTCCAAATTATGAGTGAACCCATATACTATATAGAACATAATATATATACTGCGAATCCTCTAAGTTGGTGTTGTTTAACATCAAAATAAAAAAAATATCTTGGCTCTTATACTATGTCGATACGTTAAGAGAAATAAATAATCTTGAACAAATCGACATGAGGGAGATCGCGATACCACTTCCACACCGGAGGACGTTATAGAACCCATTGGCCCTGTTCATCCCCGGCGTAGCCGCAACGTCGGACAACACAAATATCCACTATCTATCGGGTTCAACCACTGCCCCCGAGAATCCAACCTCAAACGGCGGGGCAACCGCTCAAGATCGGAAGCAGGGGCAAGCCCCTAAGCACACCGATCGAACGGAAGGGCTTGTCCCCGCACCCCTCGGTACTCGTGTTGGCGTCCAAAGGTTCCGCGGGCTAACACCGAGGGCATCCGACGCAATCATCATCTGTCAGATATGACGTCTCGATGTCAACACAGATGGTCTGACCCGACATCTGCGCCGGCGGTGTGCCCGAACCTCGGGCTCTTCTCTAAGTACAGAATTGAAGGGGGCACAACAGCGTCGGCCGCCCACCCCCCCTTTACTGCCTAGGAACAAATCGACACTTGGATTAATTGTCTCGCAAATCTTTCTTCTACGGCCTGGAAACACTGTATAGTTGAAAGAAATTGTCGTTTCGCAATTGAATCGCCACATACACAGAGTGTAAGGAAATATAGGTAGTTTAATAAATAACAATGATCTGGACATTTTTATGATTCTAAATATATGACATCATTTGAAAACAAATTAAAGAAACATAATATTTATCTCTCACACACACATACACTTTGTTATTCACTTTTATACGCGCGCTCACACTTATTTAATGTTTTGTTATAAGTTTGATATTTGGGTATTCTTGCTTCTGATTACTATTGTTATAAGTTTGATATTTGGGTATTATAGGTAATAATAATAATAATTAAAAACTTTTATAGTAATAAAACAACGTGGCGGTTATTGCCCGCAGGGAATTTCTACCAGTCAACCACCATAGTAAATTCAATCAGTTCAAGGAATAATTAACAAGGGAACACAAAACAAAAAAATATAAGAAATTACAAATTCAAAATAAATATAAAAACTAAAATAAAAAATAATAATACACCAGATAGACTCACTCAGCGGTACTAATAACATTTTCGCTAAAACTCGTTTTAGCCAACTAAACCTCGCACTACGTAAACCACGTATTAGGCACTAATTCGTGGTTTAGTGGGTTCTGACAAATAATGTAAAAATGTACAAGGACTAAGTAGACCATGGAATACGGAATGAATGTTGAGTGAACGCAGCCATTTAACGGGAATTTCGGAATTTTTCTTTACTTTATGCTTTTTTTGTTGGTTCTCTATGACTTTATTAGCCGTCATCTATGACATCTATCGAGAATTGTATTTCTATGTTTGCCATTGTTTGTTTACTGCATGGTTTTGATAGTTTACTGTTTACGTATCGGTGATATTTTTCCTCCATTTCTGGACATATCTTCATTTATTAGCCTTCTTCCAAATAAATCTACGAGATGTCTAACTCCTGTTTTTGAAAATCTGTACTTCTAAAATTAATGTCAAACAATATTAAATAAATTAAATAAATAAATAATGTCGTCATAATCAACAAACGGATTACAACGCACAGTTTTGCGTCTTCGAAAAACTGTTTCCACCTGCTCTATTTCTTGAAACGATCTTTCAAAATCGCCGATTCTATAATCAAACAGATTGTTGTCCATAATATTAAAAAATGTATTTTTTTAAAAATGACAAAATACAATACGCGCGGTCTACTTGATGTTTGACAGCTCACGAATTCACTATTGCTATTCCACCACTAAATTAGGGGACCGTATGGTTTAGCGTTACCATGGTGATATAAACCATGGAATAAAATAGAAGTTTTAAAACTTGGTTACTAGTAAGATTTTTGGCCGTTAGGTTTTAGTCACTATTCCACGGTTCAACCTCGCTACTTTTTCGTTATAAGTACCGCCGACTATGTTTGTTGGATGGGGGATAGGAGAGGGAATATAAGAGAATAGGTGAGGATAGGTACTTACGTATGATATAGGCGCATGTTTAAAAATAAAGAAAATCAGTTTGTCATGTTTTTCAATAATTGTATGAAAGTATTTACGATGACAGTAAAAAAAGAGTGTGTTGTGGCCCACACCACTTACAATGCTTTTGTTCAATTATTTTTTTACCATTTGCCACCGTTTAATATTGTAATATTTTCTATACATACTTGTTTCCGATGACAATACATAAAAAATGTGTGTCATGGCCTACTAAACTTTTTACCATGCTAATATGAAATCAAATTAAAAGCCATTTACATCATCCAATAGTTTTAAAATTTTCTATTCACACTTACTTCTGATGACTATATTGAAAAAAATAGGGGTTATGGTCAACACTAAACTCTTTACAACGTTTATAATCAATCATATTTACAACCATTTCCCATAACTCAATCGTGCAGATTTATGGACACTTAATGGCAATTTATAAAAAACGAATGATTTATGGCCAATGCTTAACTCTTTACAACGCTTATAAAACTTAAATTCAATAAAATTTTAAACCACTTACTAACTTATAAGAACGATTACTAACTTATCCCTTCACATATTTAAATGTATTGCTAACGGCGGGGTAATGAAACCAGTTGTAAATATAAATGGAAATAAAGTCTGATTTTAGGTAGTTAAAAAATATATCAAATAGTAGAATAAATATAATGTTTATTTTTTAGTACCAATGATTTTTAAAAAGCATGATAAATTAAAGAGTGTGGTTGAATTTAACTGTTGAACTGTAAAACTCCATTCGTATTATTCTGTTATAAATTTTCATTTCTTTCCCCTTTTCTCATCCGTAGCGCCATTCCTCACCAACCCTCCACAGTAACGTAAATCATTTTCTTTTGTCACCGATTCCTTTTTATACCAACTTAAATTTACTAAATACAGGTATGTATATAGGTACATATCAACACGCTTATATTGTTCCTTAATTTACAAGTATAAAAAGAAACAACATGATACATATATCACGATAGTTTGGTTTATAATTGTATCCTTCATCATTTATTGAATGCATAGGGAACATTCACAATATTTTAATTTGATTTTTTTCATATGTATGTATTCAAAATGTTTTAAATAATAAATATGTACATTTAGATAAGTAGGTACAATAACATATGTGGAAAGTTCAGTGTTGCCATAACCCACTAGTTTTGTATGTAAATTGAATAAATAAATAAATAATAAATAATTCCATTTTGTATAATATATCGACTACTAGCTCTTTTATACGATATTTAAACGGGATTCGTTTAAGAGTAAGGCACTGACTTACATACCTTTAATAAATCTAAACGATAGACTCACGATGTCCACATGTGAATATTACAGATTAGGTGTACTTATCTTGCAAGGTCTCTTGGAAAAACTGCCGAGGTGAAGAAGTTTTTTTTCATTATTATTAAATGACAGCTTAAATAACCACAAATTATCTTTTTTTTTTTGTTTACCTTCCATTCCATAGCGCTGAGGATTTCCGAAACAAGCGGCCTAATAGAACCCTTTTCACATCCAAAACTTTTTCTCATATATCACGGGGTAACCGGATGTAACAGACCTGTCATTGGAATAGCTTCTCTCATTGGATCATCGTTACAGAAGAGAAATTAAATGAATGCAGTACCAGAATATGAAAACTATTAACATCAAAAAACAATGAAAGGTTAAGAAACTGTTTATCAGTTTAAAGGAATAAGAGTAAATTTACCTAATAGCTATGTTCACCTCCACCCGCTCCGCATATGGGGACTGAAAACGGCCCCTTCGCAGAACGCTAGTAAGAATGACAAAGAATGCATGGCACGAAGAGTAGCTCTAGAAGCTCCTCTAGACTCGTGATCTCAGCACAATTGTGCAAAATATAACAATCAACATCGGTGAAGGTAATATTCACAGATATGGATTGTCACGAGAGTACTGCAAGCCTGTTCTTTCAACTGACATGAGTTTTTACTATCATTATAAAAATGAGTGGGTTGTGGCCAACACTATACTCATCACTACCAAGTCACTCTTCAAAGTAATCAAATTTTGTATGGAAAATTTTTAACATTTTAATGAAATGAGTTTGTACATTTTTTTTTATTTAAATATTTCATTATGAAAACTTGATATTTCATCAATGTCATTTTATGAAAGTGATGTACCTTTTTACCAATATGAAAAAAAATCATATTTTAAGTTTCCTGAGCTTGGGGTCTCTTTAAAATATTTGACGTTTAAAAAATTGAGAAGCACTATTCAGATATGTTTCAAAATCTTATTGGGTCTAAGCGAGTATTAGATATACATATTACATATCTGCAAAATTTGAAAATAATCGATTGAGTAGAATACTTAAGTCTATAATTGATAAAGAAAAATAAACATGCCATACATAGAACACAATACATAGCACAGCACACAGCACATAGAACACACACACATACACACACACACACATACACACACACACACACACACACACACACGCACACACACGCACACACACACACACACACACACACACACACACACACACACACACACACACACACACGCACACACACGCACACACACATACACAGATACATTGTGATGAAATATTCAGAATACAATCTCAGTATATACTAGTTGATAATCTGCAATAAAAATAGCCTTAAAAATTGCGAAAACATAACTCCCCACTAAATCCCCTTGGGTATGTGAGGATTAAAAATCATTCTTATAAAAACTTGAAGTCATTTCACAAATCAGTTTTATCGTTGAATTTAGTTCGCACAAAGTGGGGTAACCAGTGACAGGTGTGCGGGTGTGCACAATCTTATTTTATTCATATTTTTTACATTACTTCTCTGGCAACTTACAGATACTATGAGAGATATAAATTTGACACGCACCCAATAACAAGACGTCACTCACAGACTCGAATCGAACCCGGTATAATATAATGCACGACACATGCTTGAATGCCCACTCACTAGTCTCATCTCACCTAAAAAGATTACATTCTAAGTGTGTTGTGAACCTCATTGCTGAACTTAGTAAGATTTTGTATACCTGGCTCTTACGAGACACACGATTATAATAAAAAAAAGGTACTATTCTTAGTCGGTGCCTCACAGAAAGTGACCTCTTCAAGCTATTTTATTTTTATTTTGATCTCTCAATTCTCTTATACAAGTGGGTAAGTAATAAAGAATACTTATTCTCTATAATATCACTATTTTTTTATGCATTTGTATTATTATTTGGTAGGTATATAAATTGTAAATTTTTTATTCTCTAATGTTAGGAAAATAACTTTGTGGCGACATTATAAATTATTTATAATATACTATATATAAATAATGTAAATTTTATAATATTCTATATATAAATAATGTATATTATAAATAATGTATATTTTTTGTCTTAAATATGTATGTTTAATGCTTTTAATAAAATTTCAACCCAATATTTTACAACTAAAATGTGATTTGCTTGGCTGTACACCGCATGGAGACTCACAGTGCAGCTGGTTTTCAGTAATGTTGCAATGTGGGTCTTCGTTATATTTTTTTTCAATACTAAATTTTTATAGATAAAACAGTTGCTTGAAAACATTCAAACGAGACACCGTAATTTGGATTAAACAAAAGGGCAGAGATTTTATAAAAATTATTTAACTAATCAATGAGATTATATAAAATAATGACCAAGATTATATAAAAATAAAACATTGAGATTATATAAAAATAATAAAAGAATAAGTATTTTTATATACCCATGGTATACAAGGGCCTTAATGTACGAAAACATAATAATACAAAAATATTTTTTACTCATACCACGAAGAATGCATCCATTTATTTGTTACAAATATTGTGTTTTTACTCATACCACGAAGAATGCATCCATTTATTTGTTACAAATATTGTGTTTTTTTTCAATACATATTTATGGTCCGTTGCAATAACTTTTGATATATTGAATCTGTACTTGTTTTTGTAAAAAAAAAGAAAAATGTTTGTATAGATTAAAACAGAGAATCGATTATATCAAGTTAAACTATATTCTGAACGCATCGAGTGAAATTGTATAATGGAATATGCAAAATGCATTCGAACATATCATGATGAACAATCTAAAGTGACAGGTAACAAAATATTACATTTTATTCACATGTCCACCATTTGAAAATCACTCATATTGTGTATCACTCATACATACCATCAATATTTCATGAATAAACCTTTTGAGTCCAAAATAAAAATTCCATCGTACATAGTACCTACATATTATTGTATTAGCAAAACCCGGCAGAAGTTGTCATGACTGTGTCTTTTTTTATATATTCTTTAATATTGACATTGTGTATTTTATAACTTTAATCGCATACTCCCCAACCTCACTTGGACTATGCCTGTTTCGAGGTTGGCGATTTCACACAATTAGTGCGACATCATTCACAAATATACATGTTGCTAGTTGCAAGTAAACACAGCCAGGTATATCACACCTATTCAGCAATAATAATATTGTCAACACACAAATGAAAGGCACCCATTCAGTGTACTACCTACCAATGTTAATGGTACAAATATTGTGATATATCTGTATCACAATAATTGTAAGAAAAACATGTGAATCATGTATACTGCCAGTGACAACATATGCATTGGATAACATGGCCCTTACAACAAGAAATGTAGAAAAGCTCAAATGCATACAGCGATCCATGGAAAGATCCATGCTTGGTATAAGCCTAAGCGATAGAATAAGAAATGAGTAAATTAGGAAGAGAACATGAGTAGCGGATGTCATGGATCGCGTAGTAAGATTGAAGTGGCAATGGGCGGGCCAGATTGCAAGACAAGACCCCACAAGATACCCCACCCCCGTAAATATTAAGATGGAGACCTTGGGAAAACAAGAGAGGCGTCGGAAGACCTCAAAAAAGATAGTCCGACGACATAGCCGCTGTGTGGGGGGAAATTAGCTGCAAGCAGCAACCGATAGAAAAAAATAGATGGGTATAGAAGAGGTCTATATCCAGCAGTGGAGAACAGAGGGCTGAAGAAGAAGAAGATAAGTATATACATACGTACATAGAACAAAAAAACAAAAAAGTAAGGTGACCATACAGTTAATAAATATATAAAATTATTATATTATCAGTAATAACTTAAAAATAAGTAATTCGGATTCTCGAGTTTAGTTTCTGTAATAATTTATCTAGAATCTTTAATTATAATTCAGTCCCTTCGACCCCTCTATTCTTTTCAGCCCCCCAGTCCTTTCTGGCGTTTCTGTCCTTTCAGACAAGTCTATCCCAACAGAATCGTTGAATGTATTCCATGCAGATTTTTTTAAATTCTTATATGAGATGTAAAGTAAATAAATTAATATTCATAAACATTGTCAGGTGTGCACTAAGAAAAATGCCAAAGTTTCGTCGCAATCAGATGAGTAGTGCATCGGTTACATACATACATATAAGCCAACATCCGTTTTTATATAATAATAAAGTTATATTATTTTTAACAGTTTCATATTTCGCTGTCACGTTGGCATTGATCATTATCACTTGTTCAAATGTTATCTTGAATCAAGAATGTAATTTTTGATTGAAACATTATTTTTTACGTTTATATTTATATACAGATATTACATCATAAGGATTTTTTTACGAACTTATTACAGCACAAAGCTATAATGTATTACGAAAGAATATTTCGTATTAAAAAAAATATATGTAACCCTATATCTAGTGTTTTCTTCTAATGCCTCGGTTTCTTCATTTTCAGTCAAAATTAAAGATATTTTTATTTTATTTATTTGGAAAACAAACAGGAAAAAATGTTATAGATGTGAGCGTATGCAAACCGTTTTTATAGAATAGGTTTGTTCTTGAAACAAATACCTACATATAAATCACTCTATGAAACATGATAATTTTATACAAAATCTGTGCTGGTTCATCAAATTTGATTTTTTTTTCAATGAAATAAATAACATATGACTTCAAAAAAATATATCCTACCCGTAAAAGAAGAAGACACGATTAAGTACCTAACCAAAAATAATATTAAATATATAAACACAAGCACTCAAAAAATAATTTAAAGATACGCCGATCGCCGTGACACAGTTGGTAAGTCGTTCGGTTTCTGTGCGGGCGTCCTGGGTTCGATTCCCAGCAGAGGAAAAATTTATTTAAATTCATTTCTCACGCAAATATTGCTTCTCTGGGCTGGAAACACTGGTTAGTTGGAAGAAATTGCCATGCCGCAATAAACTCGCCACTTGCGCAGGGCGCAAGGAAGTGTTTGTTATTATTATTATTAAAGATGAGTGACGTAAAGCAGCAAAATTATGCAACTGAATGGTTTTTGTTATAGCGGTCAATAAGATAGGTGATTAACGGTCTTAATTTCAACGAATTGACATTGATTTTTTTCTGAGAACAGGATAACTAATACCCTTCCTTAATTACCTAAAATTTCCTATTTCTCAGTAATTGGGTTTTTCACCTAAAGTAGCTCGTAATATTGCGACCGGGAACACTGTGAGGGGGTCCAACTGTCCTTCCATCTCTTCGCAGGTCTTCTGGATAATCTTATATCATATACCGCGTGAATAGTATTCCAATTTGCTTAAAAAAATAATGATTATGTCGTGAAAACGTCTGAATATCCTGAAAAATAGAAATGAAGGTTTCGTTTTCCACAACAGAGCGTACTTAATAATCAGGATTCGTATTCATTTATGTATGTGTCACAGAACTCTTTCTGCGATGAGTAATGGTTAGCAACCGCTCTTTGTGTTTAGTTTGAATTTGTTTCGATCCTCACACACGTTTTTCTTACCAACAACATAACAGAAACACTTTACCGCAGATTCTCGAAACAATATTAAATGTTTCGATGTTTTTCGCGCGAATACCTCATGAAACTTTAATTACTAAACAACACTTATTTGGTATACATTTTTATCTTTATCGACTAAATTTAAAAAAAATACATTTCAGTTACTATTTCTGCTAAGTAACATATTATTATTGTGTAATAGTTCAATGAAGGTTTTATAATTTTTATTTATATATATTTTTTAAACTTAATTAGGCATGTGTCCTTTTATAAGTCATCTTTAGGACAAGTGAAGAGTGAGCAAACGGGGCATGTCGTGGTAGCAGTTATGGGACCAAGGGTGAACGAGACGAGACGACACAAGATGAGACAAGAGACGTTACGAGGTCGAGGAGAAACAGTAAAAGAAAATTATACGAAACGACACTTTCTGGTGACAGGTTTCAGATCTGAAAGACGTCGAGTAAACTCGATAATTATTTTCGCTTTGACGGGCTTTTTTGTAATCTTTTTTAAACGAATATCTGCTGAAATGGAACGCAGAAAAAATATTTTTAAAATGTGAGGATATTTTTTTTATGTAATTGAGTATATTTTTTAAATGCTTGTTTGTGGTCGTTACACAATAATTTGTCAGTCGTTTGATTTCTGAACCGGCGTCCAAAGATAAATTCGTATCCATTTTAACCCATAATTTATCTGGAGATGTACCAAAATACGATAATATGAATTTGAACAAAACAAATGTTATTATTTTGATCAAACCATATTATATACTGATTTGAACTTGCGACTGGTTATCAAACCTAAAACTTCATACAGTTCTTTTAAACGCACCGTCACATTCTCGTTAGTTAAAAATCTGCCTGAGGAGGGAACAGTTACTTCCGAAACCGGTCGCAAGTTCAATCTTTATATATTAATTCTTATGTATGCGGGTATGTCACTAAACTCCTCCAGTTGTTCCACTCCACAGATTTTGTTAACATTTTTTGTGTGTATTTGAATAAGTCCCCGGATGGTATTGATTCAAAATTCGAATGCAAAATTATAAAAGTAAAAGTAAAAAAAATAATAAAAATAACGGCAATTAAGTGAATGTCTGGTACTATGCAAACAGTATAACTTTTGAGATATATAATATAAAATGCGAAACAGGAGTTTCATTAGTATCTTTATATATAATATGTAATTCTTCTGTACGTGTGTATGAAACTGAACTCCTAAACTGCTGGACCCATTTCAATGAAATAGCAGGCAAGTCAACGTTCGGGCAGGACACCGTCTGTCGGGTCTGCTAGTTCAGTATATTATATGGTATAAACAATTTTAAAAACATATTTTATTAATTTCCGTCAAAATTTACAACTAAACATTGCGATATTTGAGAAAACAAATGTTGTTTCCCATTCAAAGTTTACATATATTGATTTTATATTTTATATGAATAGGTTTGCGGAATACCCAAGGATTACATTCCATATTGGCTCTATTAATGCTTCATTACTTTAATCCCCTTAAAATATATCAACGAATTGAACCTGACAATAAGTACCTACGCTCCGATCTTACCCCTTTAATTTTTTGTTTCTGAAATTGGACAATTTCTTTGTCAAATTTTGGCTTTCTGGTAATTTAGTATTTTCTTTTCATCTTGCAATTCTGCTTCGTTATCTTGGATGTCAGAACCATGCAGATAATTACACTTCTCCCTTTTGTAAAAGATTTCTTTGTTTAGCCACTTTATATCTTTTTAACTGTAGAAATCTCGAGTATTGGATTTGAATGGAGTCATCTTGTAATAATTGAATTTTCCTTAATATATTTTTAAAGAGCTAACTAATTACTACCTTAAGTATTTTTATTACACTTAAGTAAGCGATTTAAAAGTTTTATTTTATTACGGTTAGATATAAAAATCAACTTAATCGGTGGAAATAAGACAGAACAATTTTGACTTGTATTATATGTGATAAGTTCAATGTAATGTATTCAGTGGGATACAATGCCATGAAATGGTATGTGGTACATTTTAACAAAAATTAACTAAATTTTTTACACCACGTGAGAATTGAATTAGCGACCGATTTCGGAACTAACCGTTCCCTCCTCAGGCAGAATTTCAACTAAACGCAGAATGTGACTGTGTGCTTAAAAGAAAGCTATGTATCACATAACAACAATATTTTCATCCTATTTCATTCAATTTTCGCGACATTATGTATTCTAAATAACAACATGATTTATATAAGTACATGATTATAGATGTACATACGTATCTACTGTTGAATGTTTTGTATTTTGAGTCATAGTTCTTTCTACCTTTGAGCACGGTGCTATGTGTGTATTTAATAGAAAATTAATTTTATGTAATGTGTGGAATATTAGAGTAACTGCTGTGATAGTTGCCCGGGAACTTACCCACATTTGAATATTTAATAAGTAAACCACAGAAAATTCACATGGGGAAGACAAACTACACATGAAATAATACTATGTGCTAACTTTTTGATGTATGATGAAACAGATCCTCGACGTATCAGAACGTGATGTGTATTTACGCTGTACACTTATTTTGTGGTCATCATTTTTAACACAAATTCGATACATGCGTCCACTTTGTTGTAAAGTCTATATTCATATATACAATATGTCCAACTTGGTCATCGTTTCAATATGATTAACCTGGGGGCAAGTCTGGTCCATATCATAGATATAATTATTATATGGAGTTCTATAATATCTTTTGATGTTATAGAACTCCATATTATATCCGTGATATGGATAATCACGAGGGTTTTGATTTCGCCGGATGGACCAGACTTGCCCCCCGGGAGGAATATAAATATCTTTATCTTAATATGAAGATTTGATATTATTTGTTTTTATGAGAATACCTACTTTTCATCACCATCATCCGTGACGCTACAACCCAAAGTCCTAAGTCCTGGCCGTCTAACTCCTGAAGCAGTTGTAGCCATTCCATCTTATTAATTGAAATATTATATGAAATTATTAGTACCTATTATTTGGAATTTCTGTCAAGTTATCGTTAGACTTTTAATTATTATTGTTGAGTGATGGCGATTAGGTTATGCGGGTTATAAACACATATATTTGTAAAGTTTATTTAATATCATTTTATTCTGTTTTTTTTCCAATGGTTTTTGTTCTTTTATTTTTTGTGTGTTGAATAAAGTTGAGTTATTAATGTAAAGGAGGCAATCTGCCTTGCCAAAATAATGCTTTGCCTTTTTGGCGGGAAAATATAATCGTAATTATTTTTTTTATAAAAAAAAATTATAAGAAAAACCCTGTGACGTCATTTAACGAATTGCAGAGATCGCGAGTTCCCGCTGTACACAGTCATTCGATTATAGGCTAAAGTACTTATAAGATTCTTTTCAAATTTATATATCTTATACTCATTAGAGCCCCATCCGATTTTGAAAGATATAGTCCTTTAACCATCGCGGAGGGAATGGTAGAGGGCTGCAACTATAGAGGCCGACCAAGAAAGAGCTACATGGACCAGGTGATTGACGACATGTGCTGTAGTAGCTCTACGTGGAGATGAAGATGCTGACAGAGGACAGGGAGGAGTGGAGAAGAAGAAAGGCAGCAATAGCTGTTGCAAACCAATCCCAGGATTGAAACTGCTAAGAAGTGCTGTAATTTTTTTTACTGTTAAATATTTCAATGTGACCCCAAGCTCAGGAAAATGAAAATTTGATATTTTATTTTCAAAAGACACTTCACTTTCATAAAATGGCATGGAAAAATTATCCAGTTTTCATGATAAAATATTTAAATTGTGTATTTGTATTGTATTTTGTGTATTAATATATTTGTATTGTATTTATATTGTTATGTAATTATGGCTTATGTTATTCTTTTTTATTTGAAAAAAAAAACAAAATGATTAAATTTATGTTTAATTTAATTTAATTAATTTATGCTAACAAGAGCTGACACCGCCAGAACAAAAAACCTCCTTAGAACCACTGAGACGAAGACTCTACGACCCATCGCAGGCGTAACACTTCGTAACAGAGTAAAGAACTCGGAGATAAGAAGAATCTGTGATGTCGAAGATGTTGTGCGATGGGGAAGAACACGAAGACGATTCTGGAGAGATCATGTGGGGAGAGCGGGTTCGGATCGAGTGGTGAGGATGGCAGCGGATGGGGAGATAACAAATGGCAGACCCCCTGGAAGACCACCCAAACGATGGAAGGATAGCTGGACGTCCACTTCACAAAAGCAGGTTCCGAGAATAACAGGACACAGTCCTAACTAAAGCAGAAGAAGAATTTATGCTAAAAAAAATCCTTACAAAAATTGAATACTTTGTGGAGAGACTTGGTAGTGAGGAATATAGCGTTGGCCACAGTCCACACGTTTGTTTAATGGGTTTTCGTTCGCTTTAAACTTTTCAGGTTCGTACTTTGTTACATATTTAATTTAATTATACTCGTTTTTCCATACCTACCAAGTACGTAAGTAGTTATATGCATTAGGTAAGGTCGGTACATAATTGCAAATGTGCGAGGCAATTACTGTTTCGCTGATATTCATTAACGGTATAAGTACCTCTTTACTCGGGGCCACTTAGAACCAGATTAAGATTCTACTTGCTAGTGTTAAACGCCATTTGTGCAGCTATTTTCATAATGGTGCCAAATTCCATACCCCAAATCCATAAACCAAATAAATCTACCCCCAGGTATCCAGTAAATTTTAAACAATCGTTAAAGGGCAATTTCTGTGATATTATAATTTTAATAGCCCCAAGTATTGATTTGCTCAGGAAACATGTTAAATGTTAAATCTAATGCTTCATTTAACCTAATGGCTTCAATTTAACAAAGATTCGGTGATTAAACATTCAATATTTATAATTTATTACTCGAGGTAAAGGCGTTATATTATTATAAAGATTTCCCATGGAAATTATAAATTCCATCTCGAATGTTCGAATTCGCCAAGATGGAAAACAAATCGGAAGTTTAAATTAAAAAATCTCGATTACATTATTTTCATCGCTGCTCCTGACAAATGAAAATTTGTCAGGAGCAGTGGTAGGCCAATAAAGCTCAGAAATAACTTCCATTAATTGCATACATTTGCAACGTGTTTAATATTTATCAAAGGGATTTTTTGGAAGTGTATAATATAGCAGCTTAAGATCTCAATGAAGGTAAACAAAGCGATTGGCATGCCTTTAACGTTATGTAGTTAAGAATGTCAGTGATTAACAACCTTAGTTGTTTTTATTTTAATATTTATTTTGGTATTTATTACTAACAAAAAAGGCAAATCTATGTTTTTATCGATTTTTCGTGAAAAATTTTGTATGAAGATTATATTGAAAATAAACTTATATTCTCAATAAAATTATATAAAGCAAAATTATTTTTTTCAAATAAAACAATAATAAATTATAAAACTATAAAAATATGTCGGCCTTAGTGGATCAGTTGGTTGGATATCTGACTGCTGATCCAAAGGTCCCGGGTTCGATTCCCGATGGAGACACAATTTTTAATTATGTTTATAGTCTGGATCTGTGAGACGATTAATATCGTAACTCTCCAGAATGTGGCATCATGTTATTGGGTGCGTGTTAAATTAATATTTTACATAGCCGACCGCCGTGGCACAGTTGGTAAGCCGTTCGGTTTCTGTGCGGGCGTCCTGGGTTCGATTCCCAGCAGAGGAGAAATTTATTTAAATTAATTTCTCACGTAAATATTGCATTTCTAGGCTGGAAACACTGGTTAGTTGGAAGAAATTGCCATGCGGCAATAAACTTGCCACTTGCGCAAGGTGCATGGAAATGTTTATTATTATAGTACGTGTTAGTTGCCCGAGAAGTAATATAAAATAAAATAAATAAATAAAAATGGTCATCGTGTAGTTAATTTCAAATATATCAATTTTTCATACTTGTCAAAACATATACTGAATACTTCAGCAATACTTTTTTCCTAAATGATTTATTTTAGATTTATTAATAGATTAATCCTTATGCATAAAGAATTTATGAATTTTTAAATTTATTAAAAATGGAAGAATACAAAGAATATTAATTGTTTGATTCGAAGACAGATTGTGTGTCTCATTGTATATTATAGTGGAAATGTGTTATACATATATCGATATAGTTTACATATTTGCGCGGGAACAGGGAGAGTATAAATTACATACCTAATACTTATATCACTGTATTATAGGTACAAAATTCCCATTCTTGTGCTTGTAAACTTATGAGAGAATCGTAATATATGGCTTGATTCCGTGCTGGATCGAAAGTAATTTCAATCGTCACGTTTTTACATCGACTCGGTTCAATTTAATCAAATATATATATCCTGATGATCCTTTCACAGAAAACGCAAAAGGGATATCTTCTCTATAGATTTTCATGGGAAACGGATCATTTTTAATTAATCAAATGCTTGTACGAATCTTAGTTTAATGCATATTTATCATACAATATTTTCTAATCATATTTTTATTTATTTATTTCCATAATACATCAAATTAATACAATATAATTGAACTCAAATATTATGGTGAAATTTATTACTTTACTATGCGAACAAAATTTACTATACAATAAGAAAATAAGATGGATAACCAATGGATTTGATATTTTGTTTTAATGAAGAAAATTAAATTTATATGTTCTGTATTTTGTAATTGAAATTCAATTAGTTAGTTTGATATTGTTTCGTTCACAGAATAGAAACTCATGATGAATATTATTATATAATAAATACGATAAAATCAAATAAGGTTACAATCCACGTAATGAGTTTTGGTTAAACACTTTTGTCAGTTAAAACTATAATCCTCGCAGGCGACATTGAAAATTATTTTATTTTTTCACATCGAATATTTTTATATTTGCATAAAAAAATGGATTTAATATCTCAACAGAGACGAAGGGGGAATATATATTATGTAGGAGAAACGAGAATTCTGGCATCTGCCGGCTGGTTTACGCGATCGCTTTAAGCGCTTGTACATCGTTCATTATTTTTTCATTAGTCGCGTCCTCTGATGACAGTAATCGAAAGTGCTCTGGCTCTTATTACGAAGATGTTGTTAATTATATCTTGTTTATTTCATATTATAATCAAATTCTAATATTTTGTATCGTTAATCAAAAATCGCAAAAGAACTAATAGTTACAATAAGTTTCATAGTGCAAAATCAATTTTCATACAGTTTTATTTATTAAAATATTCTTACTTATTTCTGATGCCGAACACCGTGTCACAGCTGGTAAGCAGTTTCGCCTCTGTGCGGGCTCGTTTGCTGGGTTCGACCCTCAGCAGAGGAGAAATATATTAAAATTGATTTCTCTCACAAATGTTCCTTCTCTGAGCTGGAAACATTGATTAGTTGGAAGAAATTGCAATAATACATTGAATTTTAGTGTTGATTATCTAGGTATTATTATTATTTATTTATTTATTACTTACCGGCCGCTTACATGTACTATGTCAAATATTAATTTAAATATGTGTGGAATATATGAATATGTAATAATTTTAGGTATATTTATTTGTTGTATTGTAGGTACATACTTGTATGATTATTTAATGTACATCAATTTTGCATAAAAGTAATTGGTCTGTCTTTTTTCATATCATAGTGTATTTTCTGTTTATCTTATAAGACTGTATTACTGTAACTATAGGAAAATTTTGTATAAAAACTCACCCTTGGTGTACACAAAAGAAGAAGAAAATGAATAAGACTATTGGAAATAGTTTGTATTAAAACTCTCCCAAAAGTCTACGTAAATGAAGAAAAAGAATAATTAGACTAAAGGAAATAATTTTTATAAAAAAATGACCCTAATGTATACATAAAAGAAGAAAAAGATGAATTAGACTATAGGAAATAGTTTGTATAAAAACTGTCCTAAAGGTCTACATAAAATTAAGAAGAAAAAAATTAGACTCCAGGACCTGTCGCTTCAGACCCTTCAGTACCTCCCGTCTCTTGAATACCTCCCGTCCCTTCAATCCCTCATTAGTCCCTTAAATAAATAAATAAATAAACACGCACCTAATAACAAGTTTTGGAAGCACACAGATCTAGACTGAAAACACAGTATAAAACTGTGTCTCCACCGTGAATCGAACCCGAAACCTTTGTATCAGCGGTCCGATACCTAACCAACTGAGTCACGAAGACTGATGTAATTTGTTTTAGTTTCAGTGATTGAAACATAATTTAAATTCTAGAGCTTCTAACTGGTAAACATAGCTCACAAAGATGTAATATATTTTTAATGGCTGAATTATTTAAGTTTTTCATATCTTTTCAATTCTTATCAAAATAGACTAGTTGCATGTAACACATGATATCAAACTATAGATAGCGATAGTGTGTTTAGTTGAAGAATACGTACCAAACTATTAACCCATAAATCCAAATTATTGAATATTTTAAGATATTTTGTTTTTTATACAAAACATGTAGGTAAGCATAGGATAGTATGGAGGTCAGTCCTTTTTTCCTACCCAGAATATGAAAACAGCATGATGGTAGGAATGCATGTTTGGAGATTAAGTATCAAACTATTGAGAGTCCCCGTAAATATTGTGTAGTGTATACAGCTACACAAATCGTATGAAACGATGTCGTCACGAAATTCAATTTTTATAAAAATTGTTTTTTTTTTTAAGTTTGAATAGTACTTTTATGTACAAAGTTTTTATAGAAAATTAAATTATTATCTATTACTTTAATAATGTAAATATAGGAGGTTGAACACATAAATTTATCATAAAAATTGTTTTTCTTAATAAAAATTAGTACATAATCTTATAAATTTCTGAACAATCATTGAGCGTGTATGAATGAGATGGTTCATGAATGTTTGGTTTTCTCCTTTTGACTAATTAGAAACAAGAGGTGGTGTTGTGATGTGTGCATTATCAAAATAAAAAAAGATACTTCAAATATTTAATCTTGCTTATTGTTTTGTTTCAGATATATTTCACATGCTGTTGTACCTGTTATACAAGTCGCTACATAATATATTGCAGCTGGTAAGTAAATTATGTTTACACAAATCAATAACCAATACATAATTAGTTATATTACATATTTAGTCCAAATTCCTCTCACTTGACACAGCATAAAATTATATGATTTTTTATTGTTGGCCATGTTATCAAGTCGGTTCTCTCAGCCGTCGAATCGGCTGTTACTTGAAAGTGTTACTAAATAAAATCTCTAAAAAAACGTTGAATGATTCATATACATACGAGTATTCGTATCTCTTTCGAGCAATTTAGTTAGTAATAATATTAAAATTTAATAAATATTAGTGTTGATTTTTCTATATAACGCGACTCCAAAAAGCGTGAAATCAATTCAATATTGATTAATCTCTATATAATACAAAAATAAATGTTTGTAAGTATGGTAGTATGAAGGTATCGTATGCGCTCCTAAACTGTTCATCCGATCCGATCCGTGCCGTGAAATTTTGGTAAGTTGTCGAGAGTACCTATATCCGGAAATGTTTCTGGGTTTAAACTTTTTAAATCCTGAATCCAGGAGGGACTGAAGGGACGGGATAGACTATAGTGAGGACGGAAGGGACTGAAGGAATTATAATTTGAAATTACATAAAGATCGACCAATTTTAATTTTATACCTAGAGGCAGTGCATTTTTTGCCGTGTTTTGCTGGTTTAAAAATAAAAACAAATTTTTTGGCCTTTCCAACAGGTTCTACAGGGCTGCGTTCATAAAAAACGCCGAGTGCATTTAGTAACGCTCTAAGCCGAGATTGGTGTGAAAAACGCCATAATCTGCAACTTCAGGTACATCCTACGCCCGACATCGAGCGTAGTATCTGAACATGGCCCTGATTCAATAAATAATTTAGAAATAAAATCCCCCCCCCCCAAAGCACGCGTGAAACTCTATTTGGGGATATATTAATATACATATTAAAAAAAACAATGATTGTTGTCATTTTAAAAATTAAAATAGAATTCCATAAATTATACGCCTAAGTTATATTTTTACGCAAGTTCTTAGATATAATAAGGTTTATTTTATTATGATGATAGTATGCTTATATTAATTGCTACTGGTTTTAAAGTCAGGAGATATTCTGGCTAAAATTTTGCGATTTATTCCCTTAATGTTGGAAATCATTTCGTCCATAATTATGTGGGAATGCCATCATTTGGCAAACCCCGTGAATCAAGTCACCGGCAGCTGGCGTTGGTTTATTTATTTTTGAAATATGGAAATAAAGTAAAGGCAGTTATACCGTGTTACGCTGCGGTTAATACTTCTTGGAGTTTGTAGACATTTTCTATAGGACGAAAAACACATTGCCACCGAGCGCTACTTTTTTTTACCAACCTCTCGTAGACTGGATCGAATTGAAACGATTGCATTTTCAGAATTACATTTTAATACGATTATGATTTGGAATAACATAAGAAGATTGCATCAAACAGGTATATAATTTCAAGAAAGAGATAAGTTTAATTACATATCAGGAATACACAGTATATAGAGACGTAGAATAAATCCACGGAAAAGTGGTCGTTTAAAAGATATAGATAAACTTGTCTTAAGTACGGTAATATACTGTATTTGAACGATGAAAAATATTAAAAAAATAAACTATGAACTTGCTATTAGATAGCATGGTTATTTATAAAACCATTGACTATCATTTACTTCCGAAAGGGAAACAAATCCAATGTTTGAGTACCAATACGCAACTTAAAGAAATATTCGATTCTCGTACACATTGGTACAAGCAAGTAAACAAGCCAAAAATTATCTTATAATTCTGGCGCAGTTCAGAGGTGACATGTGTGCGGGAGCATTGTCACCTCATGTATAAGCACCGGTGCTTTCATTTTTTACAAAAAAAAAACAATTTCTCAGTAGATTCATAGATGGCGATGGAATTTTTCAGCTTGTTTTCAAACGATTATAATATTTATTTATTTATTTGGTCGATAGACAATTCTTATTGAAACACGAAATGATGAAATTATCACGATAATAAATTGTAAAGAAGTAATAGTCAAAAGAAATTATTGGCAAATGTAATTTATTCATTAGAAAGGAACTAGATATAACTCGATAATGTAAATGAGATATTGAAGTAGGTAGGTAATAAAAACACTAGACAAAAATAAGATTATAAAAGCAACAAAAATATAGATACGATAAAAGGTATGAGACAATATATAGTGGAACTCGGCGTACGAGCTTGCATGGTTCCAAAAATCAAAATTTGTGTGTGGGTTTCTTCAACACAAAGTATTATACACGTTGCAATGGCTATGGTATATTAAGTCGGCTGCACCACGTTTCAGCGGATGTATCATTCGTTTTGTTGGCATAACGTTGTACCTACGAAACATGTAATTTGAGCGATATGAAAATACATATATTCACATCCCCTTACGTCATTAGTTTCATGAACACGCAAATAAAATTACACTTCAATTGTGTTTTCGTATGGTGAACATATTCATTCTAAAGTTTACGATGCGTCATGATATGCCCCCCAGTAATGTCGCTATTCGAACATAGGTACTTGTTTTTTTTTTCTTATTTTCAACAAACGACACATAATCAAAAAATACGTACCTACATAACTCCATTATTTTAAATAAGCCAATATAAATTGGGTGCACATAAGAAAATTAGATTAACGTGCATTTGATAACGGGCCCGAAAGTATGTAATTGGATGTCTTTCTGCAATACAAAGAACGATAGATGTGAATGTTATGCATAGATTTTCATATAATATTCACTCAACTCGTGACCATACTGACATCAAACTCTTCCTCCCACTCATTTCAGTCTGTACCCACCTGAAGAAGGGAACGGTTGGTTCCCGAAACATATTTTGTCATGAAAATCACTCATCAATTGTGGAATTGAACGATACCAGACTTGTCTTTTATTGAATATTTGAATAAATATTCGTTCATGTATGTACTTTGTATTTTGTGTCGAATTTTGTATTCAAGGTTAATCGATAGGTAATTTGTATTAAGTTCGTTTGGATAGAAAAGAAACTGCCAGTATGTATCTCAACCGTTTTGATTTAGAAATGAGATTAAGGAAAAACATTGAAAGTTACTGGTTAAATGTATGCCAATCAGGCAATGACACAGAGAAAAAAAAAACAAAGTTTTCATAAAACATAAACAATAATAATTATTAACGCTCACTTTTGTGCGTGCATCAGAATATAAAAACATAATTTATCATTGAATCGCGTGACGTCATCATACTAACAAAAATACTCTTTTCAATTTTGACCGTAACTAAGCAAAAACTTATATAACATGGAATTAAGTCATTTCGGAAAGTGATAATTTCATATCTATAAACGTGATAACTTCCTAACTGTTCGGAAACAAAACATATTTTGTTTGTTCGAAATGTTATGTGTTGCCGATAAAATCTAAAATATTCATACCTACCCTGCACACATCCCGAGTCATTAGAAAAATATAATCACTTAAATCAAAATTAATGCGTAGGTATAATTAAACTAGTTTCATGTAACACACGAGATCCAACTGTCGATGGATCCAGTATGTATAATTGAAGAATACGTACCAAATTATAAACACTATGTCACGATAGGATAGTATGGAGGTCAGTTTGTTTTGTATGTATGTAGGTATGTATGTTTGGAGATTAAGTATCAAACTATTGGTTCTCCGAAGATATTGTGTTGTGTATACTGCTTTACAAATTGTATGAAACGATGTCGTCAATATATTCAATTTTTGTAAAAATTGTTAAGAAAAGTTTGAGATATAGGTACTTCTACAAAGTTCTTATTTTTTATAGAAAATTCAAATATCTATCTAAGGTGTTTCGGGTTTTTTCGATATTTTTAATAACTTTGGAAATATAGGCAGTTAAACACATTAATTTATGATAAAAAAAATGTTTTTCTTAAAAAGATGTGTGAGGTACTAAGCGGGTTGGAGAGACAAGGCAACTTATGAAAATAATTGTCCAACAGAGAACAACTTGGATAGACCATAATATCCGGCACCCAGGCCTGCTTTTTACCATCGTGGAAGGAATGATTGATGGGGGCAACTGTAGAGGTCGTCCCAGAAACAACTATATAGACCAGATAATCGGTGACGTGCGCTGTAGCAGATACAAAAAGATGAAGAGACTGGCTGACGATAGAGATAAGTGGAAAGATCGAGTGTTTGGTGCAGACCAATCCTAGGATTGTGACCCAGAAGAGAGAGAATTTCTGGAACGAGCTTTCGTAAAAGCCCTAACAAGGCGAAGTAGGCCTATCGCTTAAATTAAATTTATGCAGAATCACAAAATTGTTTTACTTTTAATTATAGACATAATTTATAATGGAATATAAACTTCGTCAATTATTAAAAATTCATTTGATATCTAAAATAATTTAATTAAAAAATATAATTTGAGTCCCAACAGGGAAAAATCCAATGTTTGCTTATGTGCGGTAAAAAAATTGATATAAAATAATGCCTTATCAGGGTGTATTTTACCCATGTTTAAAATACTAATAATACAAATACATTCGTTATTGTAATTAATATCTCATTTCGTATTACACTGCATATTAAGAATTCATTTGAGGCAAATAAATGTAAACTTATTCGTTTATCTACCTTTACATTAATAACATTAATTATTGAAAATTGTTGAAATACACTAATATTATGATAGAAATGAACAAACTATAGAATAAGTTATTAAATTTGTACATATATACTATTTCTGAAGGTAATCCTAATTATCTCTTAACGGCGTGTCTAGATTAAAAATATTCCCTTGTGAACAATGTATTTAAGCACTGTCATAATATTAAGTGGGGAAGACACCTAATATTAATTAATCAATTATAATTGCTGTTACTTTTTACTTAATTAATTTACCTTGAATCAAATCTCAACAGGGAAAATGAAATAAGTCAGATAATCGTCAGGCGAATAATGACTTGTTTACAACCAGTAAGTGGCTATTTAACATGATCACTTTGGACGGAATTGATAATGTTTTTTTTATATATAATAAACCTATTAAATTTTAAGACAGATCAGAAAAAAATCATATAGGTACTAACCCGTCTTTTCAACCAAAATGTATAACGTCCAGAAATAATCCGAATCCTTAACCATAAAATACAAGAGTAATGGAATCGTACATTTTTATTTATTTTTGATATGTAGAAATATGACAGCACCAAACCATATCGTGCTGCACAATCAGACGCACGGAACTCGCCCTCGAGGCTGCCTAAAAGATGAAGGGATAGCTGGAAGTTCACTTGGCAGGAGTAGCAGACTTCTTGGAACCGAACTAATGGTTCACACAGAAGAAGAAAATTTATAGAATTTATAGAAGTTTATAATGGTATTACAAATGTTTTAATACTTAAGATTAAGATTAATATTATAAACCGCTTTGGAGCATTTGAAATGTGGATCCACCGCAGAATGGTGAGAATATTATGGACTGACATGGTCAGTAACACTGAGGTACTACGTAGAGCCAATAGCAACAGATAATCATTCACCAATGTTTAGCTCCGTAAAGTGTTGTACTTCGGCCATATTCTGAGAGGTGAAAATTATGCCATCCTTCAGCTTGTCATGAAGAGAAAGATTGATGGTCGTAGAGGGGTCGGAAGAAGGCAACTTTCCTGGCTGCAAAACATCCGGGAATGGACCGGTATGAGAACTGTTAAGCTGTTTCGCACTGCACAGGACAGGGAGGCTTTCTCTGTGGTTGTCGTCAACGACGGGGGGACCTGACATGACACAAGAAGAAGAAGAAGGTTATTTTAGTAGTTTCATTTAGTCAAGTAAAATATTAAGCAATCACTAGAGATAAAGAGATGTTACAAAGAAAAAGAGTAAGAAAATATGTTCAATTTATAGTCATTTATATTCGCATTTGTGGTTTGTGCCTATGGTTTCAACTTTTCATGTTAAGAGACTTCGATGTTATCAATCAATCAATCCCTCTAGTGATTATCCTGCATGGTGAAGGAGTCTGCTTCGCTTTGTCCTTGGCTTCATCCTCGGTTCTCAGCTAACCTAACCTAACCACATCGCGCCGGCAGTGTAAAACTCATTACCTCATTGGCAATTTATTCAGGTTGTCTTCTTTCTAACATGACCAAACAATCTGAGTCGATTTTCTTTGAGTTTGTCTATGTCATGGACGTCAAGGCTACCTCCTTACATAATACTCGTTGCGGTTTCTGACATTTTTTTGTGATTCCAGACATCCATCGCAACATCTTGATTTCGGCAACTTGCATGGCTCGGGTGTGGCGTCTAGTAGTACCATAAGCTAACACAGGTCTCCCTCTTGTATATGAGAATCTTAATTTTGATTGGAATTTTTTGTCACATACGCGTAGTAAACAGATCATCATCATAAGCTCGACAGCCCTGGGTGATCCTTGGCTGAATCAAGGAGTCTCCTCCATTCCCGTCTATCCGCTACCTTCATTCTCCAATTTCTAATATCTGCTGCGGATGCATCCGCATCAACACTGTCCAACCTTCGAGTCCTTGGTCTTCCTGGTCTCCTTCGACCTTGTGGCACAGAGAGTGATTGTGAACTGATCTAATATAGCTCCCTGTTGTATCAACGTCGCCAACCATTATTCTCTCTTATTAAACAAATATTGTATAAGATATTAAGAGACTGCCCCCTAATTTTTGTACCTATTTTTCAATTTGATATTCCATCATTATTATTATTAATCAAATCGTTTCGAAGAAAAAATAACATAGATTGTTTGGATATTATTGAAAAAAAAATATTTCTTAACTATTCAATAATTTTCTGTACCTATAAAGAAAAATAATGGCATACCTCGATTTTCAACGTGAACCTATCTTATATTTTTAATTTTATATAAGACGAAAAGAAATATTTCTTTTTTTATTTTCAAACTGGTAAAAAGACACATCACTTTCATATAATGGCATTGAAAAATTATCAAGTTTTCATAATAAAATATTTAAATCAAAAGTAATTTTATGAAAATGCTTATGAATATTTGAATACTTTATGGAGTAACTTGTAAGTGAAGAGTTTAGTGTTGGCCACAACCCACTCGTTTTATATATATGATATTATGAGTTACAGTCGCGTCGATTCTCGTAGTTAATTTATAATTTTGCTCTACTGTATTTAGGATGGTAAGGGTATAATCCTTTTTTGGGTATGTTACAATTTGGATGTTTTATCTAATATTAAAGCAACTAGACATTCTGAAATTTATGACCGAGCACATTGTATACCTACACGTACCTTGGTACATTCTTACTAGCATGTTCACACTTCATGTACGTTCTTAAGGGATTTTCTATTTCCCATACCGGCACTGGAATGATGTGCAAAAAGCTCATCCCCGGAAGAATTTATCCTCTATCATATAATCAATTTCCGCCTGATATCGTTCCCTCACTCACACACACACACACACACACACACACATACTTTTTATCAGATTTCACTGGCAGTCTCGCAAAATGTTCTCCTCAAAGAATATCGAATGCTCTGTTTTCCTGTTCGTAATATGCTGCATTCTTATAAGAATGTAAAGTTGTAAATATAAACGATGATTTTACAAAATTTAAAAATCGTAAATGTTGTTTTCAACTAGAAGTAATTTCAAGAGATGAGCTAGATCACATTTAAATTTTTTATTCATGTTACAATATAATTAATTTAAAAGTAAGTAATTCAAGGCAGAACACATAAAAGCGATGATTTTATTATCTAAATTAAATTTGACTCAATCTTTAACGGTATTTTATTTAATATATTTCTTATTGAGTATTCTAATAATCAGCAGGGCTTACTCATGACACAATCAATGTTTAGTATGAAATCGTCAAAACAATTAATTATTTCGTTTTAGTCATCAAGATTTCTAATGTCAGAATGATCTTCATGAATATCCCTGCTGATTTCAATTTTTACTAACGGTTTTCGCTTAATATATATTTTAAAAAGCGTGTATTTACTACCATTTCACTTCATGTCCCTAATTAACAATTCAAATATAAATTTATTATATACTATCACGCTATGTCCCTCACATACCTATTAAGCAGAGGAAATTGAACATTTTTTATTTATATTTTTACTTAAACTTTTCTTAATTTTCATAATCCATTTTAAAAACATTAATCGCTTTATAAAAAATCGAAAATGAAGAAAATTCATACATTTTTTTTAAATTATGGAAATTTTGAAATAATTGATATATTTGGGAATTGGAAAGGGATTCACGATCCTCGTCAACACCAAAATGTAAGTAATGTAGAACTTACACGGAGAAAACTTTACACTATAGGTACTGTTGTGAAACAAAGCGTTGAGTTGTTGTAGGTTTAAATACTCGTGCTAGGAATAATTTAAAAGGACCATAGGTATGCCAGAAAGGCATATTGTCAAGATCAAATAGATCAAGTGTCATTTACCTTCAAATACCTTGATCAAAGGACACGAATATCCTTATCAACAAGACTGAAAATAATACAAGTTATATAATATAGGTATTCTTGTATACATTGCATAATCATGAAATATTTAAGTAAATATTTTTTTAGGTTATTATTTTTGTTAAGTGAAAGGTCAAAAATTTATGTACTTGTTTTAAATAAATTACCACACATTATTAAAACAATGTCCAAGTTGACTTTTCAGTTATTATATAAATAGCCCAATACTAAGTAATTTTATAACTGTTTATTCATCATAAAAATATCAATGAAAATTGTTGAATAATTGGTGTAGGTATATAATATTATAACCAATATAGAATGTACTTATAAACAATTCAATTTTGTCAAATTCACGCAATTTCGTACCCACAAGCTATTCTACTGCTGATAGAAAACTTCGGCTGGGTCAAATGTTCGGGTTAATTTTGGTCGAAGCCAAAGTTATAAAGACGCTATTTTTGGCCGAACCAAAAGTATTAAAGGAGCTATTTTGGGCCGAAGCCAAAGTAATAAAGGCGCTATTTTTGGCCAAAGCCAAAGTAATAAAGGCGCTGTTTTTTGCCGAAGCCAATGTAATAAAGGCGCTATTTTTGACCGAAGGCAAAGTAATAAAGGCGCTGTTTTTGGCCGAAGCCAAAGTTATAAAAGCGTTATTTTTGACCGAAGGTGGCCGAAGCCAAAGCCGAAGGTTCGGTCGAACACTACATATAAGTGTTATATTGATCAGATATATCACAGCTAACTTCTTTATCCTTTGACTTTCTTCCACACCTGGGGGACAAATTAGGTCAAACAGTGAAGCCAAACCCTCATGATTGCCCATAACATGGATATAATTATCATATAGAGATCTATAAAATCTTACGATATTATAGAACTCCATATGATAATTATATCCATGATATGGGTAATCATGAGGGTTTTGATTTCACAGTTTGACCGGACATGTCCCCCTGAATATTCAATGCTGATCTGTATATTACAGTTTCTTTTTTGGCTTACGTCTGACTACTACAACTACTCCACCACCGGAGCACCAACCAATATGATGGTGTTCCGGACACGGAAAGTAAGTAAGTAACTACTGGAAACTGGAAACACGTACCTTGCACATAGACGAGAAGTACAATTTATGTCAAATAAAGGAGAATTGATGCATTTCAGTCTCTGTGTCCAGAACATAATGTAAAATTCATCTTCTATACCGCATTTGAAGTGCATTAGAATTTTATAGTACATAGGTATTCCGGAATCCTACACTTCAGGTATCTCTTAGTATTCAACAAAAAAGAAGTTATTTAATGTATACATATGTATTTATCAACTTGAACGTCTTTGGATATAAAATAATTTTCATTTGATTTTGACGTGTTTTGTTCTCGTACTATTAGAGTATAAGAATTAAATTTCACAAAATAAAGATCTCATCGATTAATATTGTCGTTGGTTATTAGTAAATAATGATATATGTTGGTGTATAAATTGCATTAATAAATCAAGCCTTACCTGATTCTCCTCGGGATATCATTTACAATGAAGGCAGTGCCCAATGAGTGGGACAATTTATAAATTCTTCCAAGTAAACAATGTATCCTTTGCATTTCAACCCCGATATATTTCATTCTTGGGTGTGTGTTTTTTATTCCCTTTGCCAGTATTCTTCGCTTATCTCCTCTGGTCATACGGAGCTTTTAACAACTGCATTGAATTAGTCTTACAGAGTTTCTATGGCGGCAACATCATTTTTAGTGAGAGGATTTCCGAAATTCAATTACTAATCTCGTAATACAGTATACTGAGAATACAATGTTGCAAAAACTTTTTCGTCATTGTTGCATTTTCAAGTTTATTAACTCCTCACGACCCCATGGGGATATAGTGGGATATGTGAATTTGTATTTTTATGTTATTTTTTTAATTGCAGATTATCAACAAGTATCGTGCTGAAATTGTATTCTGAAAGTTTCATCACAATGAATCTTTGTATGCGTGCTGTGAAGTTACTATGTTCTATGCACTATGTACGTCGTGTTTATTCTACTTTATAGATTATAGACTAAAATACTCATTCGATTCTTTTCAAATTTTGAAGGATATTTGTTCAGTGCTTCTCAATTTTTTTTAACCGTCGAACATTTTAAGGTGACCCCAAGCTCCGGAAACATAAAATTTATTTTCAAATTGCCAAACAGGCACATCACTTTCACAAAATGGCATTGATGAATTATCTTTTTCCATAGTAAAATATTTAAACCAAACAAAAAAAATATCACTCATTACATGGAAATGCTAAAATTTTTCCATACAATACTCGTTTAATTTATGCTATAATATGCTTGTAATAGTATTTTTGTTAATCCATATACCCATAATTTCTTAAATGATTTTATAATATCATTATTATTATATATTACGTATCTACTGTGTTATATACAATATTATAATTAATTTTTACGAAGCTCAGTTAAAGAAAAAGAAATGAAAACAGTTTTATGTTATAATAGTTTTTATTTCGAATATTTTTATTATTGCATATGCGCAAACATTGGATTTTTTTCCCTGTCGGGAGTCAAAGATATTTTTTAACAGATTTTTAATTATCTCAATAGAGACGAAGTTGGAATATTTATTGTAGGAGAACCGGGAAATCAATTCAGGGGTGACTTCTATGCGAAAAATACATTGTCACCTCAGATATAAGAATTGTAGCTTTCATTATTTACAAAAAACCAATTCTCTCAATAGATGGCGTTCCAACAAAATAAATAAAAATAATAAGATTGTTGTTCATAATTTCACCCATAGATGGCTGTAGTAAAAATTCCATATTTTCAAGCGAAAATAATTTCAGTATTACAATATATAGAACTTTCAAAATTGAATTGATAGGGATCTCATTAAAAGGCATAATTGGTGAACGTTGCGCAAGCGCATAAAGTGATCACGTAAACCAGCCGATGACAGGTCGTAAGCCCTGTAGGTGCCTTGATTTCCCGGTTCTCCTACAATAAATATTCCAACTTCGTCTCTATTGAGATAATTAAAAATCTGTTAAAAAATAGCTTTTATTTCATTGGTGGGTGCTTTTTCGTGAACCATTATTTGACATTTTAGCATTAATTTATTATACTTGTTGCATGTAACACATGAAGAATACGTTCCAAACTATAAACACATAAACACAAATTTATAAACATAATAAGATGTTTTGTTTTCTATATATAACATGTAGGTATGTATGTCAGGATATGATAGTATGGTGGTCAGTCTTTTTTTCCTACCCAGAATATAAAAACAGCATGATGGATGTATGTATGTATGTTTGGAGATTAAGTATAAGTATCAAACTATTGAGTCCCCATAGATATTGTGTAGCCTATACTGCCTTTCAAATTGTATGAAACAATTCCGTAACTAAATTCAATCTTTATAAAAATTCTTACAAAAAGATAGAGATATACTATTACAATGTTTTTATTTTTTATAGAAAATTAAATTATCTATTTGGATTATCCATTTCGATATTTTTAAAAACTATGGAAATATAGACAGTTAAACACATAAATTTATCATAAAAAAAAAATTTTCGCAATAAAAATATTTGAGAATCTCTGGAATAAAAAAAAAACAAATTTTAGAATTTGTATTTGTCTATATTTGTACCAATTTTCAGCATTCTAGCGTTTTGTTTGAGAGAAACAGTTTTTAATAATCATATTTTAAATATATTTGCTATAATTTTTTAGTAGCTTTTCTGCATATATTTGTAGCCCACATTTGTAATATTATTCGATTATTCGCATCCCACCAGTATTATTAATACAAGTAGTTTGTAAGAAAAATGATTGTTGGAAAAGAATCGTCGGGAAAAAATAGTAAAATTTCATCCTGGGGGCTGTGTCAATTCATTTTCAGAGGAATAGAATTTTATGAGCAAAATTACAATATATCAAAGAACCCTTAGATATTGAACAGTTCCCAAAGTGCCTACTTAATATGATATTGGTTTTAAGGATATAAATATTCTTCCATGAATTCAAACGAAGCTAAAAACGTTTACTCGCATTAATATATTTGAGCTTACTGCCGGACTGTTATATTATTGATGAGAGAGGAATTCGAAGGATATTCCCAGATAATATAAAAAATTTGGAGAAAAATACAGAATCCACGATTATACCTAAATATACAGCGTATAATCTTTTTTGACCTTTCTTTCAATTCACGTTTTATTAATCCCCGTGAAAAAGGTTAACAATTTATACTTTGCGAATCCTCGAGATAATTAATATCTATCTATACATAATTAAAGTCGCAATTGTGAACTAAAGACCGAAACAATTCAGTGTAAAATTATTGATGGTCGTAATACCTACTTGTTTTTATCTTTTCACAATTATGAAGTTGTCAAGAGTTTACATTTCGCAATTTTCCAATGAGTTTCACATTTAAAATTCTTGACGGTTATCATGAAAATAGTGTAATCAATACCCTAATAATGGGTATTTTAAATCAAACAAATGATTTGGTCTACATATATATTTTTTCCTGAATCCAGGACGACCGTTTTAGCTTATTAGGCCCTAGACCAGTTGATGAGGGCCTAATAAGCTGAAACGGTCGTCCTGGATTCAGGAAAAAATATATATGCAGACCAAATCATTTGTTTGATTTAAAATACCCATTATTATGGAATTCTACATATTCAACACCGTCAGTATTGACAAAATTAAATAATCAATACCCATTATGACTTTAGTCTTTTTTGATCATTCCAGTCAGCACCGTAAAATTATTTAATCTTTCTTTTAATTTTTAATCGTTTTTAAATCAATTTGTAAATCAATCGCCCACAAACTATGAGTTCGTCATGATGATATTGTAGGTATGGTATACATAGGATTACGAATCCCGAAACTTTATATTTTCTGTTGAACCCAAACTTATGGTTCAATAAATCTATTTATAAAATGTAGACTTATTAAATGCCGATAAATTTTCTGCGTATAAAAGTACATTTTTGTATGATTTTTTTTTTACCAAAACATGTTCTACTTATGGGTTCTGATAATGGCCCCTTGCAAAAATCTAAAAAAACACATAAAAAACATAAGAAGAGTCCGGAGAATTCTGAAACCTTGCAGACACTGCACCGAAAGTGCCAATGAGAGCTAATTATGAGGAAACAGCAGACTCACCGTTCACTGAGAGTGAATAAGAGTGAACTGTTATTTTGAAAGGAAGTCCAGAAATTTCTTCGAGGCTACAAGGTCCTCATGTCCATTAGGTCCAATGAAATTCCTTCACTAAATTAGGTTCAATTTTATATTACATCACTCGACTTGGTATTTTTCTTGACCGATGTTGGACTTACCCCCTCTGTCACTCACACTGACGAAAACTTAAGTTTTTGGACTATTTATATTATTTTTACTTTGTGGATGTACAATTGTATGGGGCGAAGTTATACGAAACCGTTTTAGAAGAAACATACCAATTTGAGTGCTGTTTGCATAGAATAACAAAAAAAAATCTATAGGAAAAACTCCACATATGATATTTGGTATTATTGAATCTTATAGAAACATAATTTTTATGATATCATAATAATTATTATAATTACGGATTATATAAAAGGAATAAAATATATATAAAAATTAATATGTAAAATTTGGCTCTAGTATAAAACATATTATAGGTACATACATACATACATACATACATACCATTACGCCATGTCCCTTGCGGGGTAGGCAGAGAGAACCGAACGCCACATCTTTCTATCCTGGCACGCATCCCTCGCCTCATCCACATTCATGCATCGTCTCATACATGTTCGTCTATTGCTTACACTTCTAACATTTCCGTCTTTCAAAATTTCATTCACATGGTCGTGCCATGAGCGTACCCGACCTCTCATTCCATTCCTTTCCGCTCTGTATATTTTCTTCGTCAGGCGCTCCACATTCTTAATTAAATTTTTTTATTTTTTTTTGGTGTTGAGTTGTGTGTACTTTTTTTTTTGATGATATGTTATGTGTATATATAATTTTTTGATGTTGTCTGTTATTATATAAGAAATATTGATTTTGTTTTTGAAGAGTAATTTATTTGAATTTGTTCATGATGTAATTAATGTATTTTTATTGTATTCCAGTTTTTGCGGTTAGTGGTTTTTGTTTCGTGACGGTGGACGGTGAACGGTGAATGCCTGCTAGTGGGGCCCTGTGAACGGCAAATGCAGTTCGCGGTTCTCAGTATGCGCTTGCGTATACTAGAGTATGCTCCATTGGTGAGGGTTCATCCGTAAACTGTTCACCAGTTCGCGTAATATTAATTTAAATATATGCGTGTTATTTTTAGTAATATTATATGTTATTGAAATAAATGAACCGATAAAATGACTGTGCTCCTCCCTCGAACACGAGATTTGATCTCAACTGAGGGATGAATAGATATTAAATAATTTAATTTTAAGATACTGTTTATAATTCTTTTTATCATTATTGTATAATTGTTAAAATAAAAAAAAATAAAAATAAAAAAAAAAATTCATTCTCCCCATGTGACCAAACCATCTCAATGTGTTCACTTTCATTCTAGTAATGACATCTTTCTTCATCTTACATTCATTCCTTATATCCTCGTTTCTTACCCGGTCATACATCGTTCTATTACAAATCATACAAAACATATTATAGGTTCTAGTGTAAAACAATGTCTTGTAATATGTGGTGTTAGAAAAATTACAATTAGTAATTTTCTTTTTTAGTTCATCCATAAGTGGGTTTTCTTTGTGTGAAGATGGTTATTTCTCATTTTCTCCCGCTCTCATATAATTGTATATTTCTCGGTTTAATAGTATGTATACTTACATATGCATACCAAACAGGATATTTTCTTTTTCATCATAGTTTATACATATGCATGTACATAACGTCTCAACATTATATATCTTTGTAGAAGAAAATTAATTTCGATCTTACTTATTTTATTCATTAAATTTATCATCACATTAACACCACACTACATTCAATTCATCGTCATGCCATCTTCTCTATGGTCTCCTTACACTTCTTCTATTACAGCTACACAATATCGTAGCAATCCAAACAAACTTTCCGAACAAAGAACCATGATCTCGAATTGTAAAACAAAACTACCCTGGGTGAGTAGAGTTAACTGTAGGTACTATATAATTAAAATTGAGATCATGAATGATAATTATTCAAGGGAACATGATATAGTCAATTATGCGTCTTAAAAAGGTTGTGATTTTAGTCTATTAAACGGACGTATAAACTCATAATTAGTGTGCCAAATCTAACGGCTTGTAGTTGTTTCCTTAACTAATTTATTTAATGGAGTGTGCAATGGTGCCCTCGGAATGATCCTTTTGGTGCTATATTAATTTTTAAAAACTAATAAAAGTACCCACTATTTTATAATATTATTATCTACACGTTTTCCTTGGAATCAATTTAACATACACCTCTGTGTATTGTTTCGTTTGGAATTTTGAATTTTAAAATTATCAATCACAATTTTATTGTATAATTTTATTACACATTTGCTCTTTGGGGATTTCGTATATTTGCACGGGTTAGCTACTTTTTCAAATAGAAACCTTTTTTTATTTTAAGTATTATCTGTACAAATAACAAAATCTTTTTGTAGTCGCAGAATAAAACCTTTTTTTACAATAAAGCCATTGTATGTATTTCGCATTGAGCTATCGTATCTTTTATGTTATTATCTGTTTGTATGTTGTGTTGTTAGCATATCCATAGGATGAATATATATTTATATTTATTATGCAGAAAGTGAAAAAATCTGTATCAAGGTAGGTACTTATTCAACATTACGTCGAGCCGCCTTTCGTGTAGAGCGCCAACCAGTACCTATGTACATGAATTCACACAATAATTAGTGTTTATGATGTGACTTCACGTTTTATGTATATCTACTTGAATAGTAGGTACATAAAATATGAGTTTTTATTTAATGAATTTAGTGATGTATCTATAATAACAAGGTTTTATTTTCAAGAATGTGACAGTAAACGTGGGATGTGCAATATGTTGAGTAAGGATTCATTGTTTGATCATCATCATCTTCATCCTCAGCGTCATAACCCTTGGTGGGCCCTAGCTGCCTCCAATAATCTTCTCCATACTACTCTATCGCCGTCTGCCACCTTCCAGTTCTGCTACCTCATAGCCCGACAATGACGTCCAACCATCGTAGTTTAGGTCTCCCTACGTTTCTTATACCGGTTGGGTCATTAGACAACATCCTTTTTGGGAGCTCCAGATCATCCATACGGTGTAAATGTCCCAACCAGCGTAGTCTGTTAATCATGAACTTGAATACGCTGATGTCCTGGTAAAGATCATCGAGCTCGGTGTTATATTTTTTATCCCATGTTTAACTTACGCGTCGTTAATTAATAGGTCCATATATTCTGCGTAAGATTTTTTTTACAATGGCGTCCAGTCTTCGAGGCATATTAGGCCCTATTCAGATTCGACTAAAAATTTTATACGGAATTTTAGTACATGAGAAATGCATTTATATGCATTTATACGGGACTCATTACGTCACACCGCGCGGATAAAATACTTTTATCCACGGTTATCCGATATTTTAGACTTCTTCGTACTCTGAAACGAATCAGAATTGGACATAGTATGTTAAGAATGGTCTAATGAGTGAAGGATTCATTGTTTATTCTCATTATATAAAACTACCTACTAGTTTCACAGGTTAAACCTTTCCTTATTCTTAACAATTTTTAATATTAATAAATATGAGATTTAAAGTTTACTTAATATTAAGTTCTGTAATTATGACACAATGGTAATAAAACAATGAAATTTTATTTTCAATGTTTATTTATTCATGGCACTACCCGTTCAATGTATATGAGTTTTCATTCTATGTTCAATACTATTGTTGTTTTATAAATTAATGACAATGCAGTATTTTTCTATTGTATTAATACAAATCAGACAGTAAACAGTGAAAAATTGTGCTTTCACTGAGATTCGAAAATACTCGGCAAACTTGATTATGTGCAGCCAGTTATATTATTAACAAACGGAACTTACTTTCAAATGACTGTTAAGAAAAAAAAAATGAGTGTATGAAAACCTTCATCTTAAAATAAATAGTTACCTCTACTCAATTAACATTTGGGGTTAAAGAAATCTCTTTAAACTTCTCAAAAACCCATGCATGCTTAATTGAATTTTGTTTCTTTGAACGGAAGCACCGTACCTAACAGCAGATCTATCGACATGCTTGAAGTATCTATATATAACGAACCAACTACACTACAAGGGCTCTATTGAATCTTAAGAGAAACTTTTTCCAAAATATATATAGAGCGCTTTGTTATTTTACAAAAACCCTTTTTTATACTCAAATAGCACAAAAAATAGCTGGTTTCAGGGCAATAATATTAAGGTAGTCAAGTGGCCCGGTAACAGCCCAGACCTTAATCCTATTGATAACTTGTGGGTCAGGTTGTATATCTCAGTCTCCAAGAAGAGATCATCGAATAAGAAGGCCCTGCTTGAAGCTGTGATAAAATCATGGTTCAAGGTCATCAATAATGAAGATCTAGAGAGGTTGGTGGACTCGAGATCGTGATAAACAATAAGGACTGCCGAACTAAATATTGAAGTGATTTGTCTTGCAATCCTGAAGTTTTCGTTTTATTGCCATCAACAATTTCCCATAGCTGAACACAAAGTTTATATACACAATTATGACAATGTTTACAATATACAAAACTGTTTGTTATATCTTAATATTTTGTTTATATGATATTAAATCTATATTTCACTTCTTCTCAGAACACGGATTGTCTCTTCGTTCAAATACTGAAAGAACGCTCACTATCCCTGTACACAATACTTCCTTTTTCATCACATAGGTATTTCTCCGTTTAAGCAGCCCGACTTTGGAATCACATCCCATCGCAACTTCGAGTTTCATTAACACTTTCCGCTTTCAAGATATCTGAGGAATCAATTGCGTACACATAACACAATTTGTGACAAATTTGTATCCTTATCATATCCTTGTCTCCTACTCTCCTCTCCCTCCCTTTTTATTGCTTTAATTGTTTTTTGTTTAAAGGCCCCCATTCACGATCGTGCCATCCTTCCAAATGGCTTGCTATCACTCCAAAATGCGCTCGTGAATGTCAAAACCCGCGCAGCCCAATTGGCCTGACACACCAAAATGGAATTCCAAACGATCGAAACTCCATAGTGCCGCGACAAACGGCGCGGCGCATCTTGTCAGTACGGCATGCTCGTGAGGGCGAAAACCAGCTGTACATTGCGCCATCCCATTGCGCCGAGCTGTTTAACACTCTCGTGAATGCGAAAATACAACATTTTCTCTTTGGTTTTTACTTTTTCAATATATAAACAAACCGCTACAGCAGTTGTATAAAACTCATCATCAGAATTTCATACAACTCATTTTTACTTGAAAATTTCAAAAAATAGAAATTATTAATGCGAATACGCCGACCGCTTGTGTATACTAATTTTGAGCGCTCAATGGTGCGATGGCGCGCCCATGTGTGTGATGAAAATTTTACAATGCTCCAAATGGAGCCGGTCCATATGGAGCGACGCCGAATGGCACGATCGTGAATGGGCTGCTTTATGTTTGTATAAATACATAATATTTTTTCGCATAAATTGATACATTTCATAAATACAAATACTACAAATGGATATTGTTGTTTGGAAGATATTGCCATATGGCAAATAGCCCGTCATTGTGCATTTTTATGTCATGTGTGCATTTTATGTAATTTCCATCTGATAGGACACGTTTCGTTGCCATACAGCATCACATTCCAGACAAGTGTTTTAATCATGTTAGTAGTATCAAATATGATCGTTTTTTTTGGTGAAGACAAATATTGAGTTCTACTTATTATTTCTGTTTTTGAGTGGCCATCTTGAGGAATTCTGTTGCTTAGACAAATAAATTATTTGATTTGCTTCATTGCGGTGTCACCCAGAACAATATTTGCCGTCACTTCTTCAGCAACCAGATGTTTGTTTCATCTTTATTGTCATGTTATATTTGGTTTTCGTGATATTTTCCTTATTTCTCACGACTTTTTTCGATTCCTGTTCCGTCTACTTTGGATCTTTATACCGGATCAGTATCATTTTTTTCTTGACTCGCGTTAGTTTGAACATCCTTGTGTCAATTCTTAACCGACACTTGCTTCAGCGCTGCTGTCTCCGTATAATATAACAGTAATTTCATTTTCATACATATATACTCCATATCGCTAGTATGTCTTTGTAGCTTATTTATTGAGCACTTCAAAAAGCTGCTTCTTGTCTACCAAATCAAACTACCTCTGGACTGGCACTCCCAATACCTACTGAATACTCTTGTTGCTATTCAAAAGCGTTCTGTACTGATGGATTGCAATCATTAGAAAAGAGACGGAAGATTGGTATTCTAAGTATATTGCATATATAGATACTACCAGGAGAAATTATCAAAAGAACTTGTTGGTCCCTTTTACACCCATTCGCAAAAGAGTAACTAGCTTTACATTGTCGCAATACCCATTCACAGAAAACCTTCAACATACACGAATCAGACGCTTCTCGAAGTCCTTTATTGACATAAGAACTCGACTGTGGAACGATATTTCGAATTCTGTGTATCCACCTTTTTTTACCGGGGTCTTTTTAATATCCAGATATATATTTTCTTTAGCATATTGCAAACTCTCCCCAACGCTACGTAGTGCGCTTCTTCGGAAGAGTTGAATGGACCTAATTCCTAATAGCTGGTGTAGGTACCTTACGTACACATGTTACTGGCTAGTCTAGTTTACTGCCAATTTATTGTTTATAATTATAAATGTACCTTATAGATTGGTTGTATTCGTTAAAAAAATAAAGAATATTTTTTCTATTGGCTATTTTGCTTGGGAAAAGCACAAATATATTATCCTCTATATACCTATTTAGTGTGTAAAGACAGATCCCTTCTCAAAATCATTTATCAACATGACATCCCGGCTATGGAATGATTCGCAGAATTATGTTTCTTTATACGTTAAACAAGTTTGTTTAACAGTTGTACTTTCCACTATGATCCTCTCATTTCTACTCCTCAAAACTTCTCAACAATAGCCATAGATAGGTCTGTGTGTATTAACGTTTTTAACAGAATGTCATTGTTTGTAGATTATGTTGAGAATCGTAATCATTTTGATATAATTTAAGAACAGTTAAGAAAAAATAAAAGTTGTATAAAACAATGTAGGCAATTTTGTTTGATTTACACTCATAATTTATATTGCTTTTTAATAATTTATATTACTTTTTGATTGATGTAATCCACGACTGTTTGTATTGATTTGTGGTTAGCAATTTTATTACAAATTATTGATTAAGAGGGTGACAGCTGCCAACGTACCTTTTTTTTCAATTTGATATATCATCATTATTACTAAACGAATCATTTTGAAAAAAATAACCTAGTTAGTTTGGATATTAAAAAAGAGAAATATACCTTAACTTTTTGATTATGTTCTGTATATATTCTTGTAGGAAAATAATAAGCATACCCCGATTTTAGACATTTATCTTAAATTTCTAAAAAAATATTAGGTATAGAGCAATATTTTTTTTATAAATCAAAGGAGAACAAAATACCTGTAAAAATATGATATGACGTTGCAATAACGCATCGGGTTAAGTAAATAAACCAAAAAAACTTTTATTACGCAATGGCGCTGAATGGAAAATAAATGTTTTTTAGGTTTATTTACTAAACCTGAAGCATTAATGCAACGTCACATCATATTTTTCTGGATATTTTTGTCTTCTTTAATTTAAAAAAAAATATATTACTCTACGCCTTATAGTTTATTAAAAATATATGACAAACCAACGTTGAAAATCGGAAATGCCATTATTTTTCTTCAAGAATTTATACAGAATATTATCAAAAAGTTAAGGTTTATTTTTGTTCATTAATATCCAAACTATCTAAATTATTTTTTTCAAAACGATTTGATAAGAAATAGTTATGGTATATCAAATTGAAAAATAAGTACGTTGGCAGCAGTCCTCCCCTTAAAATGTGCTTTGACACGAAACTGGTCGTATAAAATAAATCAGTCTTGATTGATAAATAAAACGATTTAAAAAGTGCCACAAAGATATTCAAATTCCGAAAATATAAATCGTTTGTATTATTGGTATAAATCAATATTTTATAGGTATTATGAAAAAAATATTTATTCGAAGCAATCCATTCGTTATTATCATTGAAAATAATTAGCTACCTAATAAAAAAATGAATAATTGTTCTCCTTTCTCGAATTATATTGTATGTAAGTGAAGTTATCTAAAGAATCGAAAATTATACTTGTCTCGTGTTGTTGAAAAGTGTGAAGAGAATTTGGTACCTACCAAGAGAATTGTCGAGAAACTTTGCGATACATAAATGTATTATTTCCGTTGCGATATTTAAATGTTTCCGGTGAAGTACACAACGTCTATAATTCATGACAAAATAATGCAAAGATTCTACAAACAATAAAGCGGCCTCCTTTGTCCACAAACTAATTCTTCGCTTGTTTTGGAAATTCCTTTTTGTGGGATCTGCCGTTTCAGAGGTACTCGCCAAGTTGATAACTAAATACCCACCTCCGCAAGCAACCAAGTATTGTCGTGGAAACAAAATAGGCATTATTATTACGTTTTTTGTATGCTCGCGGTTAAAAATCTTTACTAGAAATTCTAGCACAGTGCTAATATTAGCATAGAAATATTCCGTATTTAAATCGGATGGGTTTCAATTCCCCAATCAACTCAAAACTTATTTTGGTTATGTATAGCAGTGTTCGAGAGTAGGCACCAAAGTATCTGGTTGTAATACAATCGATCGATATCCGTCTTAGAATGTTCAAACCGCTTATCCATCCCACTGTCAGAATAATGTTTATATTTCTTCTTGTATTTAAACTAAGTCGTAGGACTTAAACAAAAGACCTTATTTTAAATACAAGTTGCATGTAACACATGAGATCCAACCGTTGATGGCGATAGTATATATAGTTGAACAAAACGTACCAAACTATAAACCCTTAAATCCAAATTATTTAATATTCTAAGATATCTAGTCGGCCTTAGTGGCTCAGGTGGTTGGGTTTGTGGGTTCGATTCCCGATGGAGACACGGATTTATTTGTGTTTTCTGTCTGGATCTGTGAGACGATTAATATCGTAAGTCTCCAGAATGTGGCAACTTGTTATTGGGTGCGTGTTACATTAATATTTGGCATAGTACCTGTTAGTTGCCCAAGAAGTTATATAAAATTAAAATAAAATAAATGTATATTTTGTTTTCTATATAAAACATGTAGGAATGTACCTATGTCAACATAGGATAGTATGGAGGTGAGTCCTTTTTTTCCTACCCAGAACATGAAAAAAAGCTTGATGGTATGTATATGTTTCGAGATTAAGTATCAAACTATTCAGTCGCCGTAGATATTGTGTATTGTGTATACTGCCATACAAATTATTTGAAACGATGTCGTCACTAAATACAATTTTTACAATAATTATTAAAAAGATTTTTTTGAATAAAAAATATATATCCTTTTTAAACAAGTATATATATATACATCTTCCTACGTTCCCTAAAATAAGCATAAATGCTTGTGTTATAGGTGAACGATATCGGTCGAGGCAGGATTCAAACTCGCTACCACTGGAATACTAACCCAAAATCGCTAACCGCTCTGCCATCGACCCATCTAATAAATACATGATTTTTAAAGAAAATTAAATTATCTAGTTGGACTGTTTTGGCGTTTTTCGATATTTATAAAAACTTATAAATAAATATAGGCAGTTAAACACACAAATTTATCATCTTCTAGCTTATGTGGTATTTGAGATATATGGAAAAATAAAATAAAAATTCTAAAGTTGATACCCCCTAAATGAAACGAAAATTCTCAGTTACAGGAGTATAACAGTTTTGGAGGTATTTAACTATCTATATTTAAAGGTTATAAGGGACATACACCGTTATAGATATATAGAACATACATGTTGCGAAGCGTATTTTTTTTTTTCTTCGATGGTGCTACAGCCCAAATCGAGCCTTGGCCTATGTTAATTTTCGCCTCCATCCAATCCTGTCCTCTGCTGCCGTTTTCCAGCTCCTCTCCTGGAGAAGCTGAGCCGCAGAGAATGATGCGAAGCCTCTAAGTTGGTGTTTTTTGACTTCAAAATTGAAAAAAAAACATGAAAGATATAGACCTGACCATACAAATCTCGCGTATCTTTTCTTGATACTATGTCGATATGTTAAGAGATATATGTATATTCTCTTGAACAAATCGACAGTTGGATAAATCATTTTGGTACCACAAATTATTGAAAACGATAAGTGTTCAAAGTTTGTCACAGTAATATACTACTTACCAATATGTATTAGGGACACGGAAGGAGCCTCCACGTAGATTGAGTTTCGGTTAACTTCGGAAAAGCAATCGGGCGTCCCTGGAAACGGCAGAATGCCGGCCAATCCTTCCACCACCGGAGCACCAACCAATATGATGGTGTTCCGGACACGGAAAGTAAGTAAGTAAGTAATATGTATTTATTGATTTTTTGTTTAGTCTTCGTTGAAGTACATATACTGGCTTACTGGCTACGAAAAATACTTGCTTGATTTTACTTTGTGGCGAATAATTTACGATGCAAGTATTGCGATGGTAAGTAAAGTCGACGAACATGATGTTGTGTGAAATATAATATACAATGTTTCGAGTGTTTGGTATTTATGTTCAAGTAAGAAAGCATTGTTACCATTTATTTGTTTATAAATATATATACGGAGACGACGGTTTTGGTTTATAATACATAAATTATCACTTGCAACCTATAAACATACAGTGAAAATGGAATCTTATATTTTTAGTACAGCGTAAAGACGTTTTTCTTAAGTTTTGTTATGGTTTTAAGTTTTGTTAAAGTAAACTCAAAAACAGTTTCATTCAGCAATACAAGACTGATATTATTAACGCTCTTAAGTAATCCTGAATCAAAAATGGCTTATAAATAGTAGATACGTAATATCAATTTATATTGGTAAATAGTTTATATCTCTGTTGGAGTCTTGGTCTACTTTCAAATGGTGCAAGGAAGTGTTTATAATACAATTATCTATACGCGAAGCGAAAACTTCGGAGCCCTTTTTAAGCAAACTGATAGATTATATGGAGGAGTGCAGGAAGCATAATATGTATAAATATAGCAGAAAGCACATAATAAGTTATATTATATATTCTTCTTCTTGGCGTCCCGGCTCCTCTACGAAGGTTGGTAACCATCAGGGGAATCTCCCGAAACAATGACGCAGTTCTCTTTCTGAACCACTATCTCAGGTTACAGAGCCATGAAATTCTTCGCCGTGCTGGTCCTCTTTTTCCTTGTGTCCTTTCTTGGATTACAAGCTACTTGTGTTGGTACTTTTCCCCTCTTATTTTATTCCCCTTATACATTAAATTAAATAAAAATATATTTCACGTCTAATGTCGTCTAACCATAGACTGTTTATATTCATACTGCCAATGTAAAACACGTTTTTTCAAACGCAGTTGTTTCAAATTCAAATACAGATCATGCTAAAAAAAATAATCTACTGTGAAACAATATAAATTTTACTAAATCAATATTATAGGTTGCAATATGTGAAAATAAATCATTATACCCTTGATGAATACATGATTTTTTATCATAGATCTGGGGGGCAAGTCTCGTTCAACCGACGAAATCAAAACCCTCACGATTACCCATATCATGGATATAATTATTATATGAAGTTCTACAATGTCTTTAGATGTCATAGAACTCCATATGAAAATTATATCCATGATATGGGTAATCACTAGGGTTTTGATTTCGCCGGTCGGACTAGACTTGCCCCCCAAGGGATCATGTCTGATCAACAGGCGGAATTATAAGCATCCATGTGTACCTATATCATGTATTATATTATGGAGTTCTATATTATCTTGAGATATTGGTTTTGATTCCGCCTGTTGGTCCAATGACTTTTTTATGTAAAACTGTTCATTGCTGTTGACAAAACATTAAATAATATATATATTGTATATAAATTTGTTACATATGTTAATTTTTTTCTAAAAAAATATGACCTTTTTTCAGTCTAGAAATTGCACTTGGCGTGACTCACAGACGGTTTTTTTGTTGTTGTAGGTTTTTACTATTTTTGATCATTTTTCAAAAAAAATACGGTCGTATTTTGACCTCGTCACTTAAATGAACAGGGAAGAACACTATATTTTTTCCTAATTAAATATATTTTTGTTAACACAGTGGAAGATGGTGTTATTATGTACGATGGGTTGATGGCAGGGCGACTAGCGTACTGGATTGGTAATCCAGAGGATACAGGCTCGAATCTCGCCTCGACCGATTCCGTTCACCTCTAGCACAACATTGTATAGGTACATTATTTAGGAAATGTATGAGGATGTGTATGTTCTTGTTACATGGATCGTTTATGTTACACATACCTGACGTTCATTGTTCATATATGTACCTACATAGTCAAATATACAATATTCTACCTTCATTTACATACATAGACAAGAGTACATTGGAGTGAACATTTTTGAAACACATTTCAACCGTCTCGATATTTTCTTTGTGAAATGTATTCTCTCTACACGTCATGTATTACGTGCAGAGTGAAAACTATTGACTCGGTAGAATTTTCAATGATTGGAAACGATTTACTGGATAATCTCCTTAAATTTTCTGGCATCATCTGTCTGTCGCATCACTCACTCTAGCCGCTGGCATTGACAGACGGTGCTCAACCCTAGATAGGCAATACATTCAAACATAATTGCCATTCACAATGTCACTCCCTAAATACTTAATCATATTGTATATTATTGTTATGGTGACATAGTTTTCATAAGTAATAATTATTTTTAATATAATCAAAAATACTCAACTGTACATCAATCCAGTATTATGTGACATAATTTATTTATTTATTTGGATAAGTATAGAGTAAAATTATAACAAAAAAAATTACCACAAGAATATAGAAATATAACGATTACGAATGAAAAATATTATGTTTTATTTAGTTTTATTTTATACGCATGCATTAATATTGAAATATTCATACACACAATCACGCCATAGAACTGAGGGCCATACTCTTCTATTTTTGCACACCATAGAACTGAGGGCCATACTCTTCTATTTTTGCACACCATAGAACTGAGGGCCATACTCTTCTATTTTTGCACACCATAGAACTGAGGGCCATACTCTTCTATTTTTGCACACAATCCTGACTTCCTTTACATCTATTAATCGTCTCATACATGCTCGTTGATTTCTCAAGCTTCTTATGTTTCCTTTATTTTAAATATCATTCGCATGTTCATGCCATCCCTTTCTGTGCCGACCCCTGCTATTCACTCCATCTTTTACACCCATGTTTATTTTAATCGCTCATTATTTCAATATAACCAAACCACCTACCTAGATATATATTTAAAATTTATATTTTATATATTTAATGTTGCAGGGAGGTATGGATGTGAGAAGGATTAGATGATAAGGATGGATGAGGAGGAATGAGGTAAACTTATTTATGTAATAATTACTGTATACCTATTTATAATTTTACTCAACCGATTTCTGTATACCGATGGGCTACAATCAAACATGTCCAGGAGTGCAAAGTTATTGATATATGATATTAATAAGAAATTGATCGCACTTTTATTGTTGATTATACATATGACACGAAATTCAATTGAAGGGTCTCTAATTCATACGTGATAGAATCAAAAATAACAGAACAGAACTCATGGTTATGGCACTCGTTGAGAAATCGATGTAACAACAATCATCATCATAAAAAATCCTTCACTATTTTATAGAAATGAAAAGTAAAAAAAAATGTCCAACGTATGCAGCAGAGAGTGCCCATAATCCACTCTCCTTCAAAAAGGTAGGTAATGAATAGCTTCTAGCAGTAAGAAATCCTTTTAACAGCATCCACGTAAGAACTTTAAAGTATAATATGTTGTACAAGAATGAATGTTTCTATAATAATACATATACAACGCGTGCAGTAACGGAAATTCCATAAAGTGTAACTCTTCTAGAACTGTTCTCCCGTGTTCAACTGACCTACATTTGGGTACTTAAAATCTTAAGTGGCCCAAATCCACAGATTTAACTCTGGCGAATAAAAATCCCAGTACGCTGACACTGTACCTACGTAGGTAGGTACCCACTTGTGAAACAGGCGATTTATTCGGTTTAATTACAAATTTAATTTTTTTTTAAATTCAATTTTTTCGTCATAAACAACAACCACATAATGTTTTTACCGTCGAGCGCAGTAGCGGGATTTTTGGATTAATGTGTAGGTGATAGAATAACAAAGCTTAAATGGTATTTGTTGGGTGAAGTATCTCTTACTCAGTGAAATGATAAGCGTCGGAGCACATAATTATTCAATGGAATCCCCTTTAAAGGCAAGTGAAGTATGTACAGTACAGTGGGACATTCGTCACATCATACCACTCGGACTGTCAGAGTGTTAAATAATAATATCTCATATATAATTTGTTATTGTGCAACATAAGAGAAGAGAGAGTAAATGACATATATGTATGGGAGCGTCTTCATATAAGAACACCATATCTCATCTAGAGGGAGCGTTCGCGAAAAGATCGCCAGTTTTTTGCTCGTCTGTGTTTTCTGAGAAATTGGAGAACTGTCTCGTGTACTCCAGAATATGAATTCCTTAGTAACTGACGGATACTGAAGAGTGCAGCGTCATTGGACGTATATATAATAATAATTTAATTTTAAATCTTATATATTATGTAGAATATGTAGATTGACTGCAACATTCATAATATCCTTGTACTTGCCAAGTATTGTTGCTGTCGACTGCGGGTATGATATTTGGTAGGACCGCTGTCAGTCTGCTGTTTCATATATACTTATCGATGTTTTGTATATAATATGTGTGTGTATATTTGATATCTAAGTGCTTCCATTAATAAGGTATTACACACCCGAACATCTGTCGCTGGTTACCCCGCATTGTGGGATATGACGTGACGGTATGAATGAATAAATGTTCTACAACTCATCGTTTAATATAATCCTCCATGTTTGTGCAACATTCACTGGTACTAGGATTTTACGCATAACTCTTATTTAGATGTGTGGTGGCAGAGCGGTTAGCGCGCTGAGTTAGTAATCCAGTGGTCGCTAGTTCGAATCCTGCCACGACCGATTTCGTTCACCTATAGTACAAGCATTTATGCTGTTTCAAGGACATATTCATTCTTTAAAAAAAAAAGATTCACAGCGTCTCCACAGACTTTGCTATCAGTGTACATGCCACACACACATATGATAAAACGATTATGTTGATTATTTCTATTTTCTCGACTGCTAATACGTGATGAAATTCCATTATCAATATTATAAAATTATTTACAAATATCTCATATTTCCATGTATAATATTTAGTAAAAAAAAAGGTTTGCTAACAATGATTTTATGTATATAAATAAATGGTCCACTATTTCTAAAGTACCATTCAGTAGATGCTCTTGAGCGAAACGCGTCAGTGGTCAACACTTTAAATTAGTGGAATAAAGTTAAAATATTGTGTTTTTACTTATTTTTTTAAGTAATTTTATAATATTGATTATGTTGATTATTGTCTGTTATATTATTGATTATGTTTATTTTGGTGTTATTACGTGTATAATCTGAAGTGAATATGTTCCGAGTCGATTTTTTTTAACCATGGTGTATTTTTTTAGTTTTGTGATGTATTATCTGATATAAAATTTAATGAATTTGGTAAACAATAGTCTTATTATTTAATGTCATAATATTATAAACATTTTAACTGCATATCATAGAATAATAATAAAACAATAGAATACTCATTCCCATACAATACCTCGCTGAAAAAGTGAAGCCGATTTATTGGCCGGCTCGTGTCAATATATGTATGACTATGCTGGTAGACATTGTTCGTATAGTACCTACTACTCGTTATGACTGCGTAAATAATTTTGCAAGCAGTTTAAAAATATCCTATTTGGAGAACGTATCACGTAGACGGCCAAATGATAACTGAATGCTCGCAGCAAAATGTTGACCAAATTAGTCATAATAAAGCAGTCGCGTTTAATGCAGACTTAAGATTATTCTATACATTTATTATTCTATGCTACATAGTTTAATATTATTTCATTAACACGGTAGAAATTCGTGATAATATTGTAATTAAACATATAAAAATTCAAACTTCGCTTTAATTTACGTAATGTACACACATATTGTTGGTAGATACACGTCTTCAGTACGTAAAAAGACCTTCAACAGGCGGAACGATTGCTCTGTAAAACGAGTGGGTTGTAGCCAACTCCGAACACTCCACACCAATAGTAAGCGTTCATTTTTTTTCTTGAAAGGTTGACAATCTCTAAATGCATTTTTATGAAGTACATCAATATGAAGTTGATCACTCAATTTTCCCTTACAAAAGCTATTTTACTTTAGTTATAAACATTTTTCATACAAATATGAAATTAACTTCACATTGATATGGCGGACCATAGATTTTTTCTTTTAATTGTGACAACCCTTGAATGCATTTTTGATGAGTGTATTTTTGTTGTATCAAAACTTCAAACATTATAAAAATAACTCGATTTTCCAGACCATGAGAGCATTTTGAAAATTTTGACAGGTGAAATCATAGAGAAGAAATTAACGGATATCTATGGAAAACTAATCAGCTCTAGGTCTATGCACTTTACACATAATATGCTGTTAATATTAAGTCGATCTGACTTATAGTTTGGGCTGTAGAGGGGACACAAAAATGATAATCCGTACGGCATACATACAAACAAATCACAACGAAACTCACAGTGTGCACTCTCTACATGATACCCGTTGAGAAATTGATGTAAAACAATACGCTAAAAAAATGTGAAATCATGACTCTCCATAGTGTGGAGAGTAAAAATCTGACATCATAACAATTGATTCATACACTAATTCTGTGTTACTCGAACAAAGATTAAAGTAAAAGTATACTCTGTTTGTAGATAGGTACTGACCAATCAAGAAAACTGTAAGCTCAACCTTCTACCTATATAACCCGACAGAAACTCCACGCCGTCAGTCTTGAAGATGTCCTAGCAAGGCGAAATAGATATCGACGAATAAACAAATATACGTAGAATTTAAAACAAATTGTTTAATTTTAATATAATAATAATTAAAATACTTTAATTTCATAAAATTGTTCAATAATTTTGGTTCTTTCATTGTAATCTTATACCGTAAACGACTCAGTTTTGAACAATTTTACGAAACAAAAGTATTTTAACTATACTATTACCCACACTTTTGTTGAAACAACTCAGCCTGTGTTGCCAAATAAATAATTTATTGGAAATATTTAATGATTTCGATTAATATTTGTAACAAACGAAAGTTTTTTTAATGAAGTGCTTTTGCGATTTCATTAAGTCAAAATAGTGAAGTTTCCAATTAAAAAGAAAAATGGAGGTTTACAGAATATAAACATGTTCCACAAACATCCGGCGCGGCGGAGTGAGTTGGAAGTGCTGGGCGTGAGGTAGTTTAGTATAACAAGCCTGGCAGCTTTAGACTAGGACTTCCAACATACATACATAATATATTTATGTGTGTCTGTCTGTTTAGTTAACGTCACATTGTTGTGAAAGCTTTTTCATCAATTTACTCCGTACACATATTTAAAACACATAAACGTACGTAGATAAATATTTTGAATATTTTTTGTCTTAATCTGCCTTAAGCAGCAATCGTAGGACCTCATATTGTTGATAACGCGGGATGTGATTAGGGATTGCAGTCCAGCAGCGTTTAACTAACAAATCTAACTAATCGGGAGTCAAATGATATTTTTATTGATAATAACATCTCAGTAGAGACGAGGTTGGGATATTATAGAAGAACCAGGAACTCAGGCACCTAAGGACTGTTACTATCATTGTTTACAAATAAACTAATTTCTCAATTGATGGCGTTACAAAAAAAGGTTTATTCGTCACCTCATAGTTGGCAATAGTATACTTTCGTATTATTCAGGTGAATTGCTTACACATTATTCAAATATATAGAACTTTCAAAAATTACATTTATAAGGGAACTCAATAAAGACAGAATTGGTGAACGTAGCGCAAGCGCATAAAGTGATCACGTAAACCAGCTGATGTCAGGTCGTTAGCCCTGTAGGTGCCTGAGTTCCTGGTTCTTCTATAATATCCCAACCTTGTCTCTATTCAGATGTTATTGTCACTGAAAGTCACCCACCGCGTACCCGGGTATCTCAGGCGCGTTAGCACCTCTTTACCCGCACTTACTTGCAAATCTTTTTACGCAGGCGGGCTCGGAGTTTGCCGGATGGGCTCCCCCCAAAATGTTATTGTTAATAAAAATACCTACTTATTTTTTAACCTTTTTTACATAATATAAACTGGTTGGTTGGAAGAAATTGCCTAATTGCAATACGCCCGCCAGTGTACAGTATATTTGTTTATATTATGTACAGAAAGATGTATAAATAAATAAACAAATACAATGCACACTGGCGGACATATTGCCATTTGGCAATTTTTTCCAACCATCCAGACTTACATCGCATTTATTTACCTTTTATCACACCATATTTACAATGTCAACATTAAGTAGATTACTGCTGCCCAACTAGGAAATCTTGTTCTAGGGCTAGCAGTTTACAATTTTTTACTGACAATTATATACAATTATGAACCAGGTGATTGTTCCCGTTCCACACTAAATATGTAGGTACACAATCTCAACTTTCTGTATTAAAAATGAGTTTTAGAGATTTGCAAGTCTAGCTTTGGTTTATTAAAACTAAGTAGTAAAATTGGTTAAATGATGCCGACATTACATACTTGATTTGCAAGTCTAGCTATTGTTTATTAAAACTTAGTAGTAAAACTGGTTAAATGATGCCGACATTACATACTTGATTTGCAAGTCTAGCTATTGTTTATTAAAACTTAGTAGTAAAATTGGTTAAATGATGCCGACATTATATACTAGATTTGAAATTTTTAATTATAACAAAGAAATAACTGCGTTGGTTCCCTCTTTACATTAACATTTACTTGTATAATATTAGTTAGGTATTATTATATCGACAGTCAAATTCCTATTTTGGTCAACATAATAAGCTTAGGTAGATACTTAAATTCCGTGCCTAGTTTTGTCTGTATATATATTCGTATCTCGTACCTTTATTGTCACAAAGTTTATTTCCCTAAAATGGATATCAAAAATAATTAGCAAAATTTAAGGTTAACCCTAAAACTAACGCTTTCTATAAGTATACATTATGTAACATTTTCCAGTGTCCATACCTTTTATAATATACTGACACCTCTACAATGGACCGTGCTGGGTGCGGTCAATCTAAACTGACCCTTCTCAAACTTTGAATACAAAATGTCCAATCTTTTTATGAATAATTCTGAGTCGTATGCACAAGACACCTCAATCGGCACAATGGAAACGTTTCACCATTGTCGCCAAATCACCAGGGATAATGGCAATGTCTTTGTATTGTAGAATCATTCAGTTAAAATAAAATTAAATAAATTAATATCATCAATCTCATTCATAAAGATATCACAGTTTCTGTTATAATTTAGAAGATGATCAAACATTTAATAAGAACATGAGAATGAACTGTTAAATTATCTATTCTATTTTCAAATACGCTATCGCTTCATACCATAACTGATGTGTTAAAAAAGTAATTTTCGCAATTTGCTTCTAGCCGTAGGTATGGTCAATATATATTCCACCATATTGAGAAACACTTTCGAATAACCATATCGTATACAGGAGAGCAGTCGCGGATCAGATTTTTCTATTCAAAATTATTAACTCAAGAGTTAACTGTCCAGATATAAAGTAAAATTAATTTCTATGCGCCGTTGGGAAATGGCAGATCGACCAACTTGTTCTACGTTCTTCGAAGCAATATCAATTCAAATCAAAATAAATTTATCCAAAGGGCATGTCACTTCTACAATGTCAATGTATAATGTCAATCTCTCCACCAATATCCCACATTCTGTGTGGGATATTCTGAGTATTGTTAAAAAAATTCATTTGTGTACTTATTTTGATTTTTGTTTTTATCTATCAGATTCTGTTATGTTCACAGCAGTAACAAATTAGGTCCTCCCTTCCATTTTCATTGCCTTCCTTTCCTGTCACGGGCAAATGAGTGAAATATAATATATGAATATGTAATAATTTTTAGTTGATATGTCATAAAAATATAAAAATATTTGGTAATAGTTCTATTGTATTTATTAGATTATCGACGCGTTTCGAGCTAGGCACATCGTCAGAATAATGCTCTACAGGACTGACACTACGAAACGCGTCGATAATCTAATAAATACATTAGAAATATTCCAAGTATTTTTGTATTTCTATAAAAACATACAATGGAGTTCTATCAAGAATTGTCGATCGACAAACTAAACTTGGTAATAATTTTAAGTTTATTATTTTTCGTTGTAAAGTAGGTAGGTACATACATCTATGATTGTTAAATATACATCATTTGTGGACAAAAGTAATTGGTCTGTCTTTTTTTCATTTTATAGTGCATTTTTTCTGATTATTTTAAATAATAAATATTATAGTCACTTATGAATCGAAATAGTTTTATTTTCTATTTTTGAATATCCAAACCTCTGATCCGATAAATTCTTGTTGAGTTCGACCTTTTGCTATTTTACTTGAATCTATCGTCTTAACCACCCGACTTCCTACTCCAACTCTAACACAATATTGTTTGTCGAATGTGTTTTGCGAAGTAAACGTGTTTACGTGTTTAGAGTCAGCCTCTCAGAAACCTTTTATTTTATGAAATTTTGTATAAAAAATATTCTAAAATTAAAATATATTGTACAATAAAGTTGCTATGATTTACGCATTGAGTTTCGTAAAACGGCACTTACACGTATGGGCAAATTTTCTCACGAACGGCTATACACGCTTCTCGGCACCGCGTTTACCATCTAAATGTGTGATTTCATTTAAAAAATGCAGGCTCCTAACGACTTCTTATCGTATTATACCGACATATGAGCTAAGAAAATCCATTATTCTTAGCTCATCTTTTACAGAAATCTGTATCATTTGTCAAAAACGTTGGTTAGCCTTTTATTTATTCTGAATATTTTCCGTCGCCAACTATTTATATTCGTAACATTCACCTATTGTCATTACTTTATAAGATTATTATTTACCCCTATTCATCACAATATTTAAAAAAAAAACGTCATTTTCCTGTTAAAAATCACGGCCTACCCCTTCAATCTGCTGAACGTATCACATTACCCATTCACAAAACAGCAGTTTTCAGCTATTCTTTTCAAGTACATTCAGCTAGACTATGGAATGGCCTAAATGATGAAGTTATGTCATCCCGATCCATACAAATATTTAAGGTTAAACTAGAAAAACATTCTCTGTCAAATACCTAGTTGCTGAATATTCCTTCTATATCATTCCGTACCGTCCTTCTTTTCCTCATTGCTATATAAGGGGTTATTATTTTTTTCTTTTTTATTTATTTCTCAAAAAATACCTTCAATTAATCAATTTAACTTAGACACTTCACGGTGTTCGGGTTGGTTGAAATTTGCCCGATGGCAATAAACCCGCCTTAGAGCACTTGTAAAAAAAGTATATAAATAAATAAATATTGAGACAAATATTGATTATGGTTCAGAAAAAATATTTTATTTTATATTAGGTAGGTACTTCTCGGGCAACTAAGAGGTACTATTTCAAATATTAATTTATCACGCACCCAATAACAAGTTGCCTCATTCTGGAGACTTACGATATGTATCGTCTCACAGATCCATAGTGAAAGCTCAATTAAAAACTGTGTCTCCACCGGGAATCGAACCCGGGACATTTGGATCAGTAGCCAGATACCTAACCAACTAAGCCATGAATGTCGACAATATATTAGAAAACCAATTTGTGATATATTTAAATGAGGCACAATTGATCTTTAATAATACACAAAGTAAATGTATTTATAAATCAACTTAATTATAAGCAATTAATGGGCAAGGTTATAGATAAGGTGGATAAATTTAAGTACATTGGCAGTATTCTTTCGGAATCCCTTGACCCGGACCTGGAGATCAAGTGCAGAATTGAGATAGCAAGAGCTGCCTTTAATAAAATGAGATCTTTCTTCTGTAACGAAAAGCTCAATATGGACCTGAGACAGCGGATGATGAGATGTTACATATGTGTGGTCTGTGTTACTATATGGCTGTGAGACTTGGACATTGAAGGTTAACACCATGAACAGGCTGGAAGCTTTTGAGATGTGGTTGCATCGCAGAATGCTCAAAATCCCTTGGACAGATCTGGTTACGAACTCAGAAGTCTTAAGTCGAGCCAGAACAACCAAGAAACTCTTGTCCACAGTAAAGGTCCGCAAAATCACATATCTGAGTCACATAATGAGGGGGGAGAAGTATCACTTCCTCCAACTAATACTGAAGGGCAAGATAGAAGGTCGCCGAGGGACTGGAAGGAGACAGATGTCCTGGCTGCGCAACATTAGGGAATGGACCGGCTTCAGGACCGTGGAACAGATATTCCGGGCAGCACAGGACAGAGAGGGATTTGCCAGAGTGATAGTCGACGTTGGGGGTTCCTGACATGGCACCAGAAGAAGAAGAATTATAAGTATATTTCAATATTGCACACGTAAAAAATCTATAAAATAATTCGAGAACTAACAGCGTGTCTATGTTGTATCGATACCAATATCGGACTGGCTTCAGACTATTCGTTTCACGAAGAGACACTCTTCCTTCGGAAATATACATACCTATATGTATAGCTTTGTGTATCGGTAAAACCGTACCCCACAAAGTATAAAATAGGTATTGAAAATTATTTGTAGGTATAGGTATTGACAATTAAGTTAAATTCAAATAGTATATGAGCCCGCGATTCTAGACAATTTGTATAGTGGCCCAATTTTTTTTTTTTACTTATACGAACTTACGTCATAGTAAAAAGGGTGATTTTTTTTCTGTAAAAGGATAGGTACCACATTAGGTAACAATGATTGCATAATATGAGTAGTGCTGCCTTTCTGATATAACAGGCTTCAAAGTGTTGAAAAATTCTATATTAAAACGTCAGTTATTAGTATGAAGCGTTATAGTATAAAGAGTGATTTTTTATAATCACTACGGAAGACTGTTAGAAATCATGCCTTCCATTGACAGACACTTTGGTTGATGGAAACCCTCCCGACAAATACCTTTAAAGAGAGCAATTTATTGATCTTTATTTTTTATGCCTGTTATCTTCGAATGACAGCACTACTCATATCATGCAATCGTTGTTACCTAATATAGTATCCTTGTACAGAAAAAAAGCCTTTATACTATGATGTGAATTTGGCTGTCACCGGCTCTTGGTCTAAAATAGTACACTAATAAACAACACTAATTTTTGATGTGTGATCTTTTTCATAGTAGGTATTTTGAAATTTATATTTCATTGAATTTGTGAGAATTCCTAACATAAGATTGCGGGTGAGTATTTTATGAAAATTATGTTCAGAAAAGTTCATATTTTATTCAGCTTTGATAATAAAGCCCTTGTCAATTGGTAAGCGCAGCAAAATAAAAAGAGAAAAATTGAAAAGTGTTGTCCTATTTTCATCGAACACAGAAAGTCTGGAAAAGAAATAAATTCACCAACCACATGTTTATTTATGCACAATACCGGTATTTTCCTACATTGGAAAATAGTGAAATATATTTATAAAAATGTTTCATTCGCATTTCTGTTCAAAATAACGTTCATATTAATGACGAACACAATACGTCCGATTCTATAATTTTTTAAGAACGTTCCGGCTAAAATACGTGAGTTTCTATTTATCTTAGTCCAAGTTAGACATTGGAACTTGTACAAAATTCTAAATTACATAATTGACTCAAACATAACTGACAAATGGCATTATACAAAATTCTAAATTACATAATTGACTCGCCCGAAATATTAAAATTAATTCCTTTTCATGTCCCGATGCGAAGTGATTTTTTTAAATATATAATGCAACTGGCTCACGCCAGTCGGAATTATTGCTACAAACAAACCTAACCAACCTTTTTTTACCAAACTTTTGTAGGTTAGGTTTAAAAAATCGGTGTACATCCTAGGCTATCCTGGCTGGTTAGAGAGGCAGTACCTAAAATAAATGACTAAATTGGTATTTTTACCAAACTTTTGTGGGTTATGTTTAAAAAAAATGGTGTGAAGACTAGGCTATCCCGGCGACACGACATAAATAAACATGGCCGGACAGTGCGCAGTACGCATGCGTAGTCTCCACCATAGACAATTCGAGTTCAAATTACTATCTTCGGTGCACTAATTTTGTATATTTTAGTTATAGGAACTACGTCAGTTAAAGAATAAGTAATCAAATTCAAATGAAATTGATTTTCACTACCATATCTACATTAACACCTGGTATTAAATATATATAGAATATTTCGTAAATAACAAATAACATAATTAATATATCAATAATATATTATTTACAGCTTTTATTCACAATAATTAAATAAACAATATTACACAAGATGAGTTAACTGTCGCGTGAGAGTTTTCAAATAACACTGCCCGTCTTTGTTGGTTTTCCAGTATTTATAGGCTCTCGTTTTCTAGAACATTTTGTTTTCTTAGTAATCGTTCCATGTTTCAAATTATAAATATTCCGCCACATTATTGTACCTACATTTTTCATAGGCAGCAAAAATTTTATGTGACTACCTAATTTTTATTATAATTCTTTTGAAATATTTGTTTGAGACTTTTTCGCTAGTACTTTTCTCGTTTAAATACCGTACATTGAATGTGCGCAACCAACTTTTTAGCAGAAGGCAAACACATTTAAAAAACTGTTTGTTCATTAGGCTGTCCCGTGGAATGCGAGCTTTTTGTATTTTTTCACAACTATTATTTGTTTTGGTAAGTAATTGACATTATATCCAGCAAAGAGCCCTTAACAAACCAAGCAGGAAAAGACCTAAGTAATGTTTTGCATGTAAATTAGTTACGAATAATTTACGACATTTGTTACAAAAAAGGGGGAAGGTTAATGAATGTTCATTTGAAATGTTTTTTTCTTTAGATTTTGCGGTGAAATTGAAAAATTGTATTTTTCTGCTACGACGTATAACAGCATAATGTGCAGAATTTATCAAAACATAATAAAAAACCCACATCCATGAAACATATTTTAGAAAAAAAAGAATACCTATTTCGTACATTTTGAAGATATTGTTTAGACCGCTCTTATAAAAGTAACTATATCGAATCAACGTAGGACTCGCTTAGTAGGGGGCCATGTTATCAAAAAGTTTGCTAAATTTAAATATTGTAATTTGATATCGTCGTAGAGTCGTGTAAGATGTATAAAAATCATCCTGTACATAATTTTTTTTTTACAATATTCACAAAAACCATCACGTAATTTCCTTATTGGTATTGCCAGAGATGACTGAGCGCCTCTAACCACTTTTTATTTATTTCTCTTTTTGTACATATATGTAGTACATTCAGCTAGACTATGGAATAGTCAAGTCCTGATATTACGTCGTCTATCTAACTAAACATCTTCAAGAAAAGGTTAAAGCAAAAATATTTATCTGACAATACCTGATTACATCTTCCTCTCCTCTTCCTTTTCTTATCCTATACTTTACCTTTCATTGCTATGAATTGTTCTTTTATACTATGTTCGTTGTATTTTTTTAATTTTTTCTGCTATATTTGTTTATTTTTGTAATGTAATTAAATTATTGCCATAGTGCACACAGTTTTATATATTTAACATAACTCTGGTTGGTTGGAGGAAATTGCCATTAGGCAATAAGCCCGCCAGTGTACTAATTATATGTACTGAAAGTAAAAATAAATAAGTAAATGAATAAAATAATAAAAATATATTGCACACTGGCGGGCTTATTGCCATTAGGTAATTTTTTCAACCAACCATAATACCTACTATTGTTTAATTTATTTTTTCAAATTGAAGCTTAATATGTATGAAGGAAAAATTAAATACAGAATATTAAATAACTTGCATAACCCACATCATCAATTATAACTTAATCAATCATCAATTATAAGTTTAAAATACTATCATGATAAGTAATATATTATTTTATAGATACATGTATGTATATCTGTGTGTCATGATACTATGTATATATGTGTAGTGTGTATGTGTGTGAGAGTGAGTGTGTTATGTGTGTATGTGTGTGTGTGGTGCGTATGTGAAGGTACATGGATATGTGTGGTTTGTCATGATAAACTTATGATGTAAGTGTTTTTTGTTGTTGTTGAAACCCATCTCAAAGAAGAAGAGGTAGCGTAAAGCTGGCAGACGACCATTCATTTGAAACAGTTGACCAATTTACGTATCTGGGATCTCTCCTTACGGAAAATAATGAAGAGGAAGTAGAAATCAAAAAAAGAATATCAGCAGGCAATAAAACTTATTTCTCCTTATTGCCAGTGTTCAGGTCTCGCAACGTCCACAGGAAAACTAAATTGACATTATATAAAACAATCATTAGGACTGTGTTGACTTACGGATGCGAGGCTCTGACACTGACCGTGAAATCCGCTGAAGCATTAGATGTTTTCGAAAGGAGAGTCCTACGCCGAATATGTGGTCCTGTGAAGGAAGGAGATGAATGGCGCATAAAGAAAAATGAAGAACTGTACAAAATTTATGAAGCACCAAAGATCTCAACCCATATAAGACTGCTTAGGTTGAGATGGGCTGGCCATGTACAGAGAATGCCAAACACGCGACTACCCAAAAAAATCATGTTTGGTCACCCGGGAGGTAAACGGAAGATGGGGAGACCAAGACTGAGATGGGAGGACGACATACGGAGAGATGCAGAAAAGCTCCTGCAGGTCCCTAACTGGAGAACGGCGGCTGAGGATAGAAGAGGTTGGAGGCGCGTGTTGAAGGAGGCCAAGGCTCGATTTGGGCTGTAGCGCCATCGAAGAAGAAGTAAGTGTTTTTAACTATTGACGAAATTAATTTTTAGTTTCTTTGAATAAGTATAAGTCTTATTGTTATAAGGATATGGATGCGTTACTGGTCTTCGAAAGAAAAAATTTGAGAAAAATTTTCGGTCCCCTCTGCGATCAAGGCACGTTGAGAATCAGGTTCAACCACGAACTACAGAGCCTATTCAAGGAAACAAATATCGTTCAAACGATAAAAATAGGGAGGCACCGCTGGTTAGGACACGTGCATCGCATGGAAGATGACCAGACACCAAAAAGAATCCTCACAACGCGTCCGGAGGGTAGAAGGGGTGTGGTAATGCCGAAACTGCGATGGATGGAGTTGAGAGGAACCTTCAAATAGCCGGTGTGCGGAATTGGAGAGAAAAGGCCATGGATAGGGTGCAATGGAGACGATTCCTTGAGGAGGCCAAGGCCCATCCTGGGCTGTGGAGCCACTGATGATGATGATGAAGTCTTATTGTTGCTTTCTTTACACTCTTTCATATTCATGCGAAGTTTATTTATTTGTATGTAAAATTTCATAAAACTTAATACATCCAAGATTCAAGCCTTTAAAGCGTTCTATATAAAATTATGTTTACATAAATATGGATTGTAGGATTTTCTAAATATATCTAATAGATACGGTAGATGAGTATTTATTTCTTCTTATAATATATGGTCCGATTTGATAGCGAAAAATCTAAAAGGAAACGTTCAATGTTCTCGAAACTCACATACAGGAAATTATGTAGGTAAGATGTATCCGACTTTTGACAATTCTTTAGAATCTACTCGGTAGAAGATCATTGAATATTCAATAATGTTGTCTGGGTTTTCCAACTTTTTTTATCCAGTTCAATAATAGGATTTTTCATGGCGTTGTCTTATCATTACACGAATCGTGATAATTGGAATGGAAATCACTGAACGTACTTACGAATTAAAATAGAAAGATGAAAAATAGTAAAATTAATCAATTATTATCTGTAAAACAATTATTGTACGTATGTTCATATATTAAATAAAATGTAAAAAAAGTATCAAATCCTTACTGTGTGACAATGATATAAAACCATATTAATACTACCCATTCTGTCATTGTAAAACAAAGTAAATAATGATAAAAAAGGAAAAAAAACACATAGTGTAATAATAATAGGATAATATCCGACCGCCGTGGCACAGTTGGAAAGCCGTTTGATTTCTGTGCGGGCGTCCTTGGTTCGATCTCCAGCAAATAAAATATTTAAATTGAATGATTCTAGAGATTTAGTGTTTACTTTTTTACGTTCGGTCGTTAGTATAAAAAATATTGTAGAAAAATACAAAGTTATTTCGAATATTTTCATTATAGCATATGCGCAAACATTAGATTTTTTTCCCTGTCGGGAGTCAAAGATATTTTTTTTAACAGATTTTTAATTATCTCAATAGAGACGAAGTTGGAATATTTATTGTAGGAGAACCGGGAAATCAAGGCACCTACAGGGCTTACGACCTGTCATCGGCTGGTTTACGTGATCACTTTATGCGCTTGCGCAACGATCACCAACTATGCCTTTTTAATGAGATCTTATTTTCAAGCGAAAAAAATTTCAGTATTACAATATGTATATAGAACTTTCAAAAATTGAATTGATAGGGATCTCATTAAAAAGGCATAATTGGTGAACGTTGCGCAAGCGCATAAAGTGATCACGTAAACCAGCCGATGACAGGTCGTAAGCCCTGTAGGTGCCTTGATTTCCCGGTTCTCCTACAGTAAATATTCCAACTTCGTCTCTATTGAGATAATTAAAAATCTGTTAAAACAAAGTTATTTATTTATTAATTTATTTCAATTGATTTAAATTGATTTCTGGAAGCACTGGGCTGGAAACACTGGTTAGTTGGAAGGAATTGCCATATAGTTATAAACTCGCCACTTGCGCGGGGTGCAAGTAAGTGTTTATTATTATTATTATAGTAAAAAACAACATCAAACACTCAATAGATTCATAAGAATGCATATTATACAGCACGTACGAAACTAAAAACGGCAGTAAAAGTCACTTCCTTCACAATTCCTGGCAAATCATTAAATGTATGGCAGGTTGGTATACACTGGAGGTTCTCAACCCCCGTGACCGCGGGCGCCATGATGCCCGTGGGCACGATTCGTATATGCCAGCCACTATTCGACAGAGACAGATTTTTTTCATAAACATACACATACAAACTAGACATACACATTTATTCCACCTTCCAATTCATCGCACCAATTACGCACAAAACATGGCAATTCATAGAATGTGCGATACATACAATAACAGATTTCAAGAGTTTGACATCTTCCACCTTTTTTTTCCTTTTAGTTGAATATTATGTTTTGAATCATTGTAAACTTGAAATGTTGCTCTTAACTACATACCAACCTATGATCATATTTTATGATTTTTAGCAAACTTATTTGTATTATGTATTATTTTATATTATTATTTTATATTAATCACAACGACATGTATTATTTTATATTATTATTTTATATTAATCACAACGACATGTATTATTTTATATTATTATTTTATATTAATCACAACGACATGTATTATTTTATATTATTATTTTATATTAATCACAACGACATGTATTATTTTATATTAATCACAACGACATATATTATTTTATATTATTATTTTATATTAATCACAACGACATGTATTATTTTATATTATTATTTTATATTAATCACAACGACATGTATTATTTTATATTATTATTTTATATTAATCACAACGACATGTATTATTTTATATTATTATTTTATATTAATCACAACGACATGTATTATTTCATATTAATCACAACGACATGTGTTATTTTATATTATTATTTTATATTAATCACAACGACATGTATTATTTTATATTATTATTTTATATTAATCACAACGACATGTATTATTTTATATTATTATTTTATATTATTATTTTATATTAATCACAACGACATGTATTATTTTATATTAATCACAACGACATGTATTATTTTATATTATTATTTTATATTAATCACAACGACATGTATTATTTTATATTATTATTTTATATTAATCACAACGACATGTATTATTTTATATTATTATTTTATATTAATCACAACGACATGTATTATTTTATATTATTATTTTATATTAATCACAACGATATGTATTATTTTATATTATTATTTTATATTAATCACAACGACATGTATTATTTTATATTAATCACAACGACATGTATTATTTTATATTATTATTTTATATTAATTACAACGACATGTATTATTTTATATTATTATTTTATATTAATCACAACGACATGTATTATTTTATATTATTATTTTATATTAATCACAACGACAAAATGTAATAGGCCTTAATACTTGATGTTACTATTGTATTGTACTATGTCTTAACGCTGTTTTTTGTCTAAATTTAACCTAAATAAATAAAATAAATAAATAAATAAACATTAACTAAAAATGTGAAATATGTTAATTTATTTGTAGGAGTTTTAATTTTTTTGAGTGCCTAGGTTTATTAAATACGTTCGTATGTTTACAATATTGTATATACCTACATATGAGTGGTTCATTTGATGACAGTACCTACTTGTCGCTTATGATTGTTTGCTTACAGGATAATCTCCTAATTATGAGACACTGGCCAACGATAATGCAATACCAAAAATCACATTAACATATTGATATTATATTTTTTTATAAAATGTTTTCAATGTATTTGTGTTTTTATTGTTTATTTTGTTTACTTTTTGTAAAAACATTTCTCTGTGTGTATGCAATTTTAATAATATATTTTTTTAACAGATTTTTAATTATCTCAATAGAGACGAAGTTGGAATATTTACTGTAGGAGAACCGGGAAATCAAGGCACCTACAGGGCTTACGACCTGTCATCGGCTGGTTTACGTGATCACTTTATGCGCTTGCGCAACGTTCACCAATAAAGTGATTACGTAAACCAGCCGATGACAGGTCGTAAGCCCTGTAGGTGCCTTGGATTTCCCGGTTCTCCTACAGTAAATATTCCAACTTCGTCTCTATTGAGGTAATTAAAAATCTGTTAAAAAATACCTTTGAATCCCGACAGGGAAAAAAATCCAATGTTTGCGCATATGCAATAATAAAAATATTCGATATTTTTTTTTATTTTGAAACATTTTTGTTTATTATTTATAAATAAATTATGAATATAAGAAAATATATTATGGGAAAATAAGAAGTTATGGAAGGAGTTTTTCGATTGAAAATAGGTGGTGCCCGCCACACTAACGATATTTTATAATGTGCTCTCGAGTACAAAAATGTTGGGAACCCCTGGTATACACTATTTTATGTTATTGAAATTATCTTGGGATTGGGGGATTCTGTGATCTCTCATTCTTTTCCTTTTAATCTTACTGAAAAATTCTAAGGTCAGTAAGCTATAAGTACTTAGTCAAAATGGTTTGCGTGTTGAATTTTTGATACACATGAACGAAAACGTTATTTCTGGTTGTCAGTATGAGAATGGGAAACTGAGACTGTAATTTATGTTTAAGATGTTGTAATACTATGTAGGTACCTACCTACTCTTGTATAGTATGTATATCATATATATTTTTATCATTGCATAGGTAGATGTGTATATTATACATACAATGTGCGTGATTTATCTATTTCCGCCAACTTTTTGGCTTAAGCTTTAGTCCTGCCATTCAGTTACACCATAAAAACTTTCTAAAATGTATTCAAATACTCGATTCAAGCATAGTTTTCGAGCCTAAATGTTACATGCAATAATATATCATGTACCTACCTAACCACATTACAATTTATATTTTCCGTTTTTTATGTTCGATGATATGGTTATCAAGAATCTTAATTAAACTTACAAATACACGTATCAAATATTAAATTGACACGCACCCAATATTAAATTGACACGCACCCAATATTAAATTGACATGCACCCAATAAAAAATTGACACGCACCCAATATTAAATTCACACGCACCCAATATTAAATTGACACGCACCCAATTAAAAATTGTCTCATTTTGAATACTAATTATATTAATTTTTTCACTTTTTATTGGGACTGCTAATATTAAAAGTGAGACTGAAAATGTTCAGCTATTCCATATTATACAAAGAATAAAACTGTTTTTATATTTATTTTATTTTATTTTTATTTTATTTTACCAAGGACAGCACACAGTACATGCATACAATTAATGAAATTAAATAAATAAAAATACAAAAATAACCTCTTACGTACTATACCTAATATCAAAATAATACAACAAAAAAAGTGTGAATTAGTGGGGTGCGCGCATGAGAGAAGAGTAATACATGTGTGAGTGAAAGAGATATCTAGAAAGAGTTTGAGTGTGTGGGTGTGTATGTGTGTGTGTGAGAGAGAGGGTGTGCATGTGTGTGTAGACGAACATATATTGACAGATTCATGAATTGGGAAGAAAAAGAAAATATATTGCTGAGGGTGGTTGGGAAAAATAAAATTAATCAGTACCTAATTGTTATAATGTCACGATGTTAGATATATAAGTTTATTTTTGAATGTTATATGTGAATCGAAAAATATGTCTAAGTCGGCATTTTTTTCGTAAGAGTTAAATAAGTTTATCATTCTGTTAATCGGAGCGTTTTTGGAAGCATTTGTTTTACAGATATTGGAGAAGAAAAGTGACGTATGTATTATATAGTCATGTAGTCTACAGATTCTGACGAATTCTTAAAATAATTTTGCCCGAGGCATTTTCGCTTTATCTAAGTTATTTTATGCCTGTTTTGAATTCACGTTAATTTAAAAAACAAACCGACTCTCAGAGAGACTTTCAGATATATTTTTTCACGTTATATTTTTACTGTTTAAACACGATCAGTTATCCTCTGTTTATTCAAAGTTGTGTAAGATTTTATTTCACTTGGTTACCGCGGTGCTTCGGCTTAAAAAGATCGACAGTAAAGCATGAAACGCAAAAAGAGCAATAAATTTTGATTAGAGGTCGACTTACAAAGGCGGATGACAGTTTTGCGAATGTCAAATTCCTCATATTTTTAAGCGAAATTATTTTTAGGCTTTACAAAACTCAAAGAAGACCACTCTACTAACAAAACTCAAACAAAACAGAAAATGGCACGAGATACGTCAGAGGGAATATTCCACAAATGGATAAGTTTCATTACTTCATACTTCAAAGGTTTATTTTGTGGCACATTTATAACTATTAATATTTTAATTTTTAATATCTTTGTATACCACTATCGAGTACCTATTAATATTGTGTCGGAGCTGACCAAAATAAAACAAAATAGTAATATGATAATAATATTCATTCATTCATACCATCACGGCATATCCCACAATGTGGGGTAACCAGCGAAAGGTGTACGGGTGTGCAGTACAAAATGGAGAACAACACATCTATGTATACCCACACATCAGTCTTGTTTCACCAAAAAAGACATTACATTCAGAATCGGTGGTGAACCTCATTGCTGAACTATGTGAGATGTTATTGTTGCCTGTTGTATTTTCGTTTACCCGGCTCTTACGGGACACTCGAAAACAATGATTTAAAAGAATGGAAGCACTATTCTAAGCCGGTGCCTCACAGTTAATAACCCTGCGCAAATAGCAAGTTTATTTCCATACGGCAATTTCATCCAACTAACCAATGGTTCTAACACGGAGAAGCAATATTTGCGTGAGAAATGACTATATCTAAATACTCTGTCAGTGTCTTTTCCCAAAAGATACTTTTTCTGATTTGTGCAATTTTTATTCCTCACTAACCCAAGAGGATATAGTGGGGAGTTATGATTTCGCAATTTACAAGGCTATTTTTTTATTGCAGATTATCAACTAGTATCATGCTGAGATTGTATTCTGAAATTTTCATCACAATGTATCTGTGTGTGTGTGCTGTGTACTCTGTGGTGTGTGTGCTGTGTGCTATGTGATATGTGATCTGTGCTATATTTTGCGTGCTATGTACGGCGCGCGGCGTGTTTATTTTACTTTATCGATTATAGACTAAAGTACTCATTCGATTCCTTTCAATTTTTGCAAATTTGTATATCTAATAATCGCTTAGAAACAATTCGATTTTGAACGATATCTGAATAGTGCTTCTCATTGTTTTTAAACAAATACATTCGCTGACATTGGTTATTCCAGAGCACGTGTGATTATTAAACAACAAAATCTACAACATGTAATAGGACTATGCACTACTTCAAGATAACAAAACCAGACCAAAATTTCACCATACCTACTCACAAGTTTCAACTTCCATCCTAAAATGCTTATTATTAATTTGTTGATTTATGAATGCGAAATGGTGTTACTTAATAAATTTCCAAAGAAAAACAAGTTAATTTCAGTTAATTCGCAAAGATCATTTTCTAGTTAACTTCATTTTAAATCGTACAGGTCCCTAATAAGGAAAGAGGGGTGAATGGTTGCTTTTAAGTAAGAAGTATTAGCATTTCCAATAACATCACGAGAAATTATTGTCGATTAATTCTTCCTGTAGTAGGAATCTTAACAAATAAATTAATATTCGATTTATTTAATTTTTAGAAATAATTGCTTTCTTTGAATCTTTATTTTGCGAGTACATTAATCTTTATATTATATTTTTCTAAAACTTTACATTGATTACTGCACTTACTTGAATGTTGTCAAATAAATTAAAGGGGTGTGGGTTTTCGATTCGATTTGTCATGTGGGTCAACAAGTTATGAAACTTAAACGAGGCATATGCGGCATTCCATACTGTATTTTAGTGCTCTCTAGTGATAAAAAATGAAGTTGATGTTTCTGTTTAACAATCAGCGTACGATATATGTATCCGTTTGTATGAAGTGTCGATAATTGATCGATTGTGGGTTACCATATTTCTAACCACAGCCCTTCAATATTATACACTGTGTTAATGATTCTCGCATCAATACTCGACATTCTTTGCATCTCTACGTACCTTGAGAGGATGCCTGCTGTCAGCGTAACTATTTTTCAATTTGATAGACCATCATTATTACTAATCAAATCGTCTTGAAAAAATAACTCAGATACATAGGTAGGGTATTAATAAATAAAAATATACCTTAACTTTTTGAAAATGTTCTGTATAAATTCCGATTTTCAACGTTTATCTCATATTTTAAATAAACTATAAGGCGTATCTGGATCTGGAATAATATGTCGTGACAATAGCATTCAGCGCCTTTGCGAAATAAAAGTTTTTTTTTGGTTTCTTTACTAAACATGAAGCATTAATGCAAATGTCACGTCATATTTTTCCAGATATTTTAGTCTTGTTTAATTTAATTTTTTTATCTACGCCTTATAGTTTTTTTAAAATATAAGGGAAATATCAAAAATCGGGGAATGCTTATAATTTTTCTACAAGATTAACAATAACAATAATTAAAAACTTTTATTGTAATAAACAACGTGGCGGACTTATTGCCCGCAGGCAATTTCTACCAGTCAACCACCATAGTAAATTCAATCAGTTACAGGAATAATTAACAAGAGAATACAAATAAAAAAGAATAATAAATTAAAAATACAAAATAAATATAAAAACATAAAATAAAAAATACAGCAGATAGAGACATTTTTTGACATTTATTGGATGGGGTATAGGAGAGGAGAAAGGATAGAGGGATAAAGGAAAAAGACGTGAAGATTACACATAAAGTATAATAATTAAAAAGTTAAGGAATATTTTTCTTTCTTTAAATCCAAAATATCTAAGTTGTTTTCGAAAAGATTGGTGTTGTAGTAACGATGCAATATCAAATTGAAAAAATAGGTACGTTGGCAGCAGGCGTCCCCTTAATGATATTTGTACATTTTATCATCACTATCAGTATATAGTACCTATAGTTAAAATTGTTTTAACTATACTATATACTGATTCCCGGGTTCGATTCCCGGTGGAGACACAGTTTTTAATTGTGTTTTCAGTCTGAATCTGTGAGACGATTAATATCGTAAGTCTCCAGAATGTGGCAACATGTTATTGGGTGCGTGTTAAATTAATGTTTGACATAGTACCTGTTAGTTGCCCGAGAAACAATATTAAATAAATAAATAAATAAACATTATTAATTTCCAAACCTGAATAGAACGCAATATTGTACTCCATGTTCGATATAACCAAATGTAAAATTCTAAATCGCGAACGATCATAACACAAATTTATTTCGAGTACAAAAAACTTGTTATTGGGTGCGTGTTAAATTAATATTTGACATAGTACCTGTTAGTTGCCCTAGAAGCAATATTAAATAAATAAATAATTAAATAAATAAAGGAAAAAATATAGGTACAATAAAAACCTGGATATATCGTATTCGTCCAGTGAACATGCTGTGTACGAGTTGTACTACATAGGTAGGTATCCCAATGTATTCCATAATATTTGTTAAGATAATTCCTCTTTTATATTCACGTTTAAGTAAACACGATGCTTACCTGTGTTGGCGATTATGTGGATCAAAAAATCCTCTTTACTCTCAACCTTTTCAAATTCAACGTGGAATTGAAATTACCGTGGTTTTATACTGAATTTATTTGGAATAAGATAATTCTGTTAATTAAGAGATTTATATTTATCACCGGTTGACATTGAAGTATCACTTAATTAATGACTTCCTTTAATAACATTCTAAAGATAATAATTAATGAGAGTTATAAATAAAATATAATATTCTTTTGACACGATTCCATAACTCCAATGTACTCCCTGCCAAAGTTTAGAAGTGAAATAATTACATTGCTAGATACTGTTTCATTGAAGCATTAGACAGTTGAGAATTTCTCTGTTCCCGAATTAAATTACCTTCTTTTGATGATATTTAATTCTGATATATAGTGTAGACACAGCTATTTAAAATTCTATACATGAATTTATGGGATAAAAACTAAACTAATATCGCAGAGCAGACTGTATTTCAATAATTAATATATTTACTTACTTTCTATTAATATGGAATACTAGAGAGTCATGATTTCAGAATTTTACAGCATATATTTTTACAACAATTTCTAAACACAGAGTGCACACTATGAGTTTCGCCGTGATGTGTTTATTATGTACGCCGTACGCCGTTTCCTTTTTGTGACCTCTCTACAGCCCAAACTATAAGTCCGATCGACTTCATATTTACATCATGTGTAAAGTGCATAGATCTAGAGCTGATTTATTTTCAATAGACAACCGTCAATTTTTTCTCTATGATTTAATCATTTATGTTGTTTTTTGTGTCCTCTCTACAGCCAAATCATAAGTCCGATCGACTTCATATTTCCATCATATGTGTAAAGTCCATAAATTAAAACCTGATAATTTTTTCATAGATATCTCACTTTCATAGAATTTTCAGAGTTTGTCACAAGTCTCCAGCGAAAAACAGTGCATTTAAAAATATAAATTATGTGCATGCATGTACTCGACGCACAGCACCCAATATACAGTATACCCGACGGATTGTCACGCTTAAAAATTGTTGTAAATATAATATATCAAGTATGATCAAATAATAATTGTTTTATTATTAAAATGTGCAACAAACTGACAAAAAGCGTAATTTTTATGTTCAAATACTTGGTAACTTTAAAGTTAGAAGTACGTATTATAAGAACGATTGCTTATTTTTTCATATTTGTTTTTACATTCATGGCCAGCGGCGGGGCATTGAAGATAGTTAAATATGATCTATATATATGAAAATGGATTTACGTATATTTGTATGTGTCCGATGAACTCCCAAACCAACCATCCGATTGCGATGAAACTTTGGGAATTTGTTCAGCTCATGCAAACACATTTTGTTTCGTGGTCGCTGTTTCCTATATATTTTTTATAACCCATATAAATTTAAAACACTTCAAGTATGAATCTGAATTTAAGCGATGTGTGTGATTCGAATCCGAAGGTTGTGAAAGTTCTATGTAAATTGCGGAATATCTCAACGAATATTTTGTAGTGAAATATAGATCTGTCTTTATTGCCCTTATTACCAAAACATAAGGAAGTGGGTACTTATTAGGAATGCAAAGCAATGAATAGAATCAAGATGGGCAGACAAAAGGTAAAAAAAAATATTCGGAGATATTATCTTCACAAGTCACCCCTACATCAAGAAAAGGACAGATATATGTATGCCGGGATTCAATAGAACCCTCACATATCCTTATCTTGAAAAGAAAAATAAAACGTATTTTTATTTTATAGATTTCGAAAAAAAACGCAATATCGAATTATATACACGTTTTACGTACAATAAAATGGATGTCACGACCATGTGAGCGACACTCTGAAAGTAGGAAATGTAAGAAGCTAGAATAAACAGACTAACATGTATGAGACGATGCATGGATATTGTTTAGGCGTACGTGTCAAGGAAGAAAAATATGGCTTTCGGTTGTATGTGCCTCTCCTGTGAGGTGCATGTTATGATGGTTGTTCATATATATTTTTTGCTTTAGTAATATGTCCTATTTCCACTAGCAATACTCGCAAATTATCTTACACCTATTTTGTGTGACAAATATTTTATAACTTATGCAGCAAAAAATATTATCTCTTAGTGGCGAATGTTGCATAGTCACGCATTACTTGTACCTATGTTGTTTTGTTCTGATAAAGAAACTTTAAGGTCGATACATTATTTCAGGAAACTTATTTACCTTTCTTTTATTTTGAACTCACAGACCCGCACGCCCATCTCGTGTACTTTATTTTGCAAACCCCCGTACTCTGGTTTCATATAAGAAAACTTTTAATCAGTGAAAGCAATAATTTGATATCATGACCCACAAAGAAATAAAAATATTATACAGACGCTTTGCTTTATTATATTTTTAATTGTTAAAATAAAAATTGATATATGTACCACCCAACTATAATTCTCTAAGAGATAGCAACGTCAAAAATCAATTCATTTTTATTTTTTAATAAATATTGAATATGTCCTTGCTAAACAAGTACATATACATCTTCCTACGTTCCCTAAAATAAGCATAAATGTTTGTGCTATAGGTGAACGAAATCGGTCGAGGCAGGATTCGAACTCGCTACCACTGAATTACTAGCCCAGCGCGCTAACCGCTCTGCCATCGATTTAATATGTGGTTTTTTGATATTATCTCCATAGTATCATTTGTATCTTTGTACTTTTTCTTATTTTTTTTTTTTTTTATATTTTATTTTATTTAAACCTAACAAACATACAGTCATACAAACAAATATTACAACAAATTCAATTTTAACAATATATCATAGACCAATTTTGTTTGCGGATATTAAAAATTATTGCACAGTGTAAAACAAATTGCTATTTAGAATTTAGTAGGTACTCAAAATTCAGAATAAACAGGACAAAAAGAGAGAAAGGAAGGTTGTGGCACTCGCAGTCAAAAAGGACAAAGCAGGAATCAGCTACCGTAAACCTCTAAGGGTCTCAGTGATGGCATTCTTATATTTTATTTTAGTATGTCTAAAAATATCAACATTCTTAAAAAAAACATTATAAATGTTACATGCCCTTTGGATGAATAAATTTTGGACATAGTTAGTTCTGCAGAGAGGCAATCTAAAAGTAAGATTTGTTCTAGTACTACGAAAAGGACAATTAATTGGAAGACTCCCAACAAGAGACTCAGAGTCAACGGCACCATCAATAATTTTATGTAGGTATGTCATGTCTGCAATGGTACGTCTATTTTCTAATGATGTTATCTTATGATGACGAGCGGAAAGGATTCTATCATCAAAGGCAAGACGGCATTTATAATCAAGGTGTTTCAAAAATTTATTTTGGACTTTTTCTAATCTTTCTATATAGGTAATATACTGGGGGTTCCAAACAACTGAAGCATATTCAAGATAGGGTCGAACATAAGTAAAATATCTTATAACTAAGTCCTTTTTGTACTCTTATACCATCCATCTTATTACAATAAAACTTGGTGATTTGTTCAGCGCACACCCGAGAATTTTTCTGAAAAAAAAAATGTTCTTCTTCTTCTCATGGGTACAAAAAACGCATTTCATGGGTGAAAAAATCGTTCAAGTACAAATTGTACTTGAACGAATTCTACAAGTTACAAGTTTAAAGAGGATGCGCACTGGTAAACGCAACCACTCCCTGGCCAGACTTATAATTTTTATGCCTATATTCAATAAGAAAGACAATATCGAAAACTTTGCTATCTCTCGGACTATAAGACTCAACTATATGTTGGTGGGTTGAAACTAAGCATAAACCAAAGAAGTACATGGTGTGCAATGAGATGATCCATAAATCGAGCCTACTAAACATCAGTAGGCAGTACATAAAAAGATGCCATGAATATAATCCACCATACAGTGATCATCAGTCATAACATTTATTTTTTTTAGTACACATACCAATAAAATACATTATTTTATATAAGTAACATAACAAATAAATTGGGTTGGTTTGGACCACCTCACTAGGCCAGGCCTGTTCCGAGGTGGTAGACTAGTTACATAATATTAATTACTAAGTCATTGTAAGCTGTTATATAGAATGATTGAATAGCCCATGGACTACTTATTGAGTCCTATGTTAGTAACATCCAGCATGGGATTTCCTCTGCATCGACGAAATGGTCTGAAGTCACAAGGGTTACATACGACAAAATATGCCAGTGTAAATGAAGGGTCTTGTTTATAAATCCATGACACGACCCGTACTGGTATATGGACCAGAAACCTGGAACGATATCCTAAAACATGTTCGTGCCGTCCAGACAACGGAAATGAAAAGCTGCATAAAATTAGAAACACCCATATAAGAGGAGGCCTGTGAGTGCGCGACATATCCGAGAAGCTTCAAGAATTCCAAATGAGATGGTACGGGCATGTTTGTAGAAGAACAAAACTTATGTATATGTGCCAGGTAAAACATCCAGAGGAAGATCAAAGCATAGATGGAAAGATATAGGCAGGCAGGATATGATGAGTTATCTCGAGGACAGTGGAAGCGTAAGTTGCAGAAAGCAGACCCTACCATCATGTAGAACTATTGCTGAGGAAAAGAAGAATATGATAAATAATTAAGGATGCATAATATTATTTCTAGCTTCTCTTTAAATTTAATGGATAGGTTAGGCATTCATGTCGTTTTATAAACATGTCGTTTTGGAGCTGGCGGCACTAGGTGTCCCACACGAGACGACCCAGCGTCGCAGATCATGGCGACTGATGACTAGGAGGCCCGAACCCGGATAAACTGGGAAAGAGGGGCAGGACATGATGATGATGATGATGTTATTAAAAGAGATTGGGGTCGCTTTCAATAATTATTTTGCGATTGGATTCAGATTTAATTACGTATTAACTTTCTTAGAGTTCAAAGATACCGTTCCTAGGATTATAGTTTAAATATCAGTAGTAATTGGATACCTACAGCAATTTATTTTTATCGTCGGGTCGTATTTTCTGTAAAGGATTTAATGGAGCAATCAACTCATTAGAGATCGTGAAAAGGAGTTATGACTCATTTTTGTGATTAATGTTCATGAGCAAATTTTAAATATGAGTTGAATCTCAAAAACGCTGAAGTTTTGTTTTTTTTTTTACAAAAATATTACTGTAATAAAGCTCTATCTCGACCGACGCAAGTCATAATTATTCGTTATCACTGGTATTCTGTGCCGTAAAATAAAGTATTTATTTGTACTCTGATGAAAATAAAATGAATTTTACTGAAGTCATTAAAGCATTCCGCTGCCACTCATTCCTTTTTTAAAAGATCTTTGGCGAATTTTCTGAGAACGAATAACTTAAATTGAGGGTGTACATACCTAATACCTCTCGACCAAGATGATGTGAGAATTTTTATTTGCTAGCATAAAATTAAAAATATGACATGTCTTTTGTTATTGATAGTAATTGAATTATTCCAAAGTTTTGTGTTGATGGAGTGGGAATACATTTTAAAATCAATGAACAAATATCATCATCATCAGCCTGTGTTTACCCACTGCAGTTCCCGTTCCTGTGCGACTCCCATCCACTGTGCTCCAACAATTCCAACAACATCTTTTAATGTCGTCCATCCATCTGTTAGGTGGTCGCCCTTGTGGTCTCTTGTCGCCTCTCGGTCTCCACTCCACCAGTCTTTTCGTCCATCTGTTGTCGGTCATTTTTGATATATGTCCTGCCCATTTCTACTTCTGCATGGCTATTCTCTCAACCACATCCGACAGTTTGGTCTGACTGCGTATCCAGTCATTCCTATTCCTATCTTCAAGTTTTATGGCCCACCTTATCCTTTACATTTTTCTTTGTGCTGCACGCAGCTTGTTGGCAGACAATTTAGTTAAGGTCTTTGTTTCCATGCCATAAGTGAATACTGGCAGAACGCACTGCTCAAATACCCTTGACTTCAGGGAATTCGGTATGGGGCTTCGAAAAGTGTAATCAAGTTTGCCAAAGGTCGCCCATGCGAGAGAACACATCGTATACCAACGTAAAAATTAAAATCCATAAAATTCAATTAAAATTACGGAACGTTTTTGCCGAGGTGACTCAGCATTATCAAGGACGTAAATGAAACTTTAGTCATTGTTATCGAATTTTGTAGAAAAATACTTTGCTATATTTGTTAATTAATTTTAAGATAATAGTTTACATTGAAGCCCTTCGATTAAATTCAAATATTTATTGTCAAAAATAAAAGCCTTTTATTTACTCTTAGCTCGATGTATTTACGAATAATATATCGGGAAATATTTTTTTCACCTTGGAGGCCCGTAAACCATTGTAATCCGTTGACTGACTCCATCCGATTCAATTGTGAATGCACTCTTTGGCCCAGATAACCTCAATCATGGTGGCCCATTTTTTGACTTTGAAGACATGCTATCTATAAAACTTCTGCTGATGCAAAAAACATCGGATACCATAACTGCCGTAATGCATCACAAGACCGACAGTCATCGATAAGGGCTCTGTGGGAGGATAAGACCCGACATGAGTTGTAGAACCACAGGTAGATAGAAGCGAAAACTTCGGACCCATTTTCATGCAAATTGCGCGCACGAAGGAGGGTGATATTTGACAAAGTTAAAATTCATAATATGGAGAAAGAGTGCATAGCAAAAAGCTAAATTTTATAGGTACATAATATGTTACAAATAAATTTTATAGATACATAATATGTGTTACAAATAAAATTTATAGGTACAAAATATGTTACAAAAAAAAATTATAGATACATAATATGTGTTACAAATAAAATTTATAGGTACATAATATGTTACAAATAAATTTTATAGATACATAATATGTGTTACAAATAAAATTTATAGGTACATAATATGTTACAAATAAATTTTATAGATACATAATATGTGTTACAAATAAAATTTATAGGTACATAATATGTTACAAATAAATTTTATAGATACATAATATGTGTTACAAATAAAATTTATAGGTACATAATATGTTACAAATAAAATTCATAGGTAGGTACATAATATGTTACAAATAAAATGTATAGATACATAATATGTGTAACAAATAAAATTTATAGGTAGGTACATAATATGTTGCAAATAAAATTTATAGAAACATAATATGTGTTACAAATAAAATTTACATGTACATAATATGTGTTACAAATAAATTAAATAAAAAAAAAATATTTTTCACGTCAAAACTTGTTTACATTCATAATGCCAATGGCAAACAAGTCATATCAAACTCGAATGTTTTAAACCAAAATACAGAACATGCTAAATAAAAATAAATTATATTTTGTGACACAATATAAATGGTACGTAAACAATTACACTTTGTAATATAACAAAAGAAAACTTGTACCCCTTGATGAAAACATGTTTTTTTTTGTAATCATTGATCAGGTCCAATGACATTTCTAACATAAAAATTCAACGAATATTGGTCGAATCTTGACCTCTATGGTGTCAATATTATTTTACGATGTTATAAATATATTTTTTTAAAGTTTGTAACTAGTAATTAAATATTTTCCAATTTTACGTCCTATTTTATTACTGGCAATTCTGACGATGCTTGGCATTGAGCGATACCGGCAAATGGGAGTCTCGTTTGTGAACTTAATTATATATAGAACGTAAAATTCTACATTTATTGATTTATATTTTCTAATATTAGGTACATATTTATTTCTGTATGTCTTTTGTTATGATCATTATCCCGTTATTGTACACATGAAGTAAATAAATGTAGGTACCTATATATTTTTTCACAATATTATAAATAAATAAAAATAAGAAAATAGATGAGTTACCGTTTGAATAATTGGCGACAGGGATAAAATTATAGTTTTTGGGAAATGACTTAACACTTAGGTAAACGAAATGGCATAGCACGTCCACCAACCATGCAACAAACCCAAAAAATTGTTCTGCGGAGCCAATTAACATCTTTCAAGATATTAGTCGATAATATTTTTTTATTTATTCTACAAATTTAAGTAAGTCTTCAATTTTACCGTAGATTTTTCTGGATATTTCGTTGTAAAATAAGTTGTATTCCATAAAATATAGGTACTTCAAGTTTTTGAAGAATACACACGTTATGTTTAATAAACTATATCGTAACAGCATCTGCATGCTAAAAAAACTTATATGAAAACCTTATAAAACAAAATAAATTTATATATTTCAACGAAATATGAGCTGGCGTTTATCTCGAAATAGTAAAAGAGTTGTGTACTGTGTAGGTAGGATTAGCGTCGGCACTAACTTTTGTATTTATATACCCCTACATTTGCGCGTAAGGATCTTGCAATCGAGATCTTAATTTCTTTTCACAAGGCACGGGGAATGTGCAAAAACAAAATACAAGCAGGCGAGACCGTCCGTACAATTTTGATATCACGTGGAGTTTCAACCTTAATCCCATTCTTTAATCTGTATCTTTATATATATAGCTTTACATTTCCCTCGGCTTATGTTGCCAGACAAATTTTTCCCAATCTTTATAGTCGGCAAACAAAGAGTCAACTTTATGCGAATGATAACTACCGACGCTTCTGGTGCTGAGAGTAGAAGATACTTTATAGATAATTATTTCAATTGGACGGAGTACCTACCTACTTACACAGAACCAAAAGTGTTTCGTTTACCTACAAAAAAATGTTACGTTTTTATGTCACCGTTTTGATTTATAAACTTTTGAAATATTTTTGACCAGCGACAAAAGGTCGGTAATGTTATTTTTTTTAATATTTCGTGTTTTTTTATAAATAAAACAATATTTTCTTCGTCGCAACTGCCTTTTCCTGCTATAATTTTACCTTTGTTTCTTCTTCTTCTCGTATCACGTGAGGTCCCCCCGATGATGACGAACACCGTAGAGAAAGCCTTCCTATCGTGGGCAGTGCAAAACAGCTCCTCCACAGATCTCATATCGGTCCTTCCCTTTGTTTACATTTTTTTTTTCAAAGTTTCAAGCTATACATTTATCGATTGAATTCCATTATTTAATATTATAAAATATATAATTAAATGTATATTGAAAGATATTATAAAAAGGTTTTGTGTATTAACAATAATGTGATGCAACTTGACGTATAATTTAATAAAGTGTAGGTTATGATAGTTTAAAAAAATATCATTTGAAAATAATTATCAAAACCAAATATTATGTCATCAAGTAGGTTACTAAACTCAAGTGTTATCTGGTTACATTCATTAAAATGACGTAATTCAATTAACTACCTACCGATATGTAGAACCTATACTCTTTACATAGCGGCAGAAATACTAATATTTTAAGCACATACTAATACTTAAGAGCCATCTCAGTAGAGATACTTATTTTTTAAAGATTAACAACCATTAAATGTAGGTACATCGTAATATTTTAAAACGTAAAAGCTTTAAAAAGTGTACTCAAGACGTTTATTACAAAAATGTGAGTTTTGCGTCGTTGGGCAAACTTAAAAAATACAATTTTTTGATCTCCATTTCACCTTTGTAATGTTGCGACAAACACAACCATAAACCAATTCACTTTTATGAAAAATAATAAAAGGTATTCATATCTTTAAATTTGCATTATCAGGGGTCTAACAGGGTCGCTTTACACGAGACCACCGCCATGAAACGGGTATAAAAATAAAGGAAATCATTTTGGTTTATATACGTGAACCGAGATAAAGATGAAAATACTTATAATCTCAAACAAGTGTTACGAAAATATATACATGAAAAATCTTAGTACTAACAAGGTATAATATAATATAATATAATATAAAAAAATATTCAATCCTCTCCACACTTTGGAATAGTGGAGATTCATGATTTCACAATTTATAAACGTATTTTTATTACATCAATTTCTCAACGGGTATCATGTAGAGAGTGAACACTGTGAGTTTCGTCGTGATGTGTTTGTATGTATGGCGTACGGCGTTCGCCGTACGCCGCCGTACGAATTATCCTTTATGTGTCCTCTCTACAGCCCATACTATAATTTAATTTTTTTACAAATAAACATTTTACATTTTAATAAAGCCAATTATTATCGATGAACATTATTGAATCAAATTAAACACTGTTTAAGATTAGGTAGGTACCAAAGTTTTTAACTAAATAAATTGAAACTATCCCGTTACTGCAGATTCCACGCAGTACCTACTCATACTTAACTAGGTGTATATAAATAATTATATGTGAATAAATGAATTATATTAATTAAAATTTATTTAATTGTTATACATAAAGAACTACAAAAGATAATATTAACAAAACCTGAATAGAGATTGAGGAGAGATTGAGATTGAGATTGAGCAGACTGGAGGACAGCAGCGGTAGACAGGAGGAGTTGGAGGCGACGATTGATGGAGGCCAAGGCTCGATATGGGCTGTAGAGCCATCGGAAGAAAAAAGAATAGAGATTTGAATAAAACATAAATGATATGATGATACAAAATTTAGCTACAAAACAAATCATTACATAAATATAACAACAAAAAACCAAGCATATACTAGGCAAGACAAAAAAAATAAACGAGTTATATTATGTATGAAAAAAGTCTTTCTTTAAAAAAATAAACTGAAACCCGAATCACAGTTATTTCTCAGAAAAAGTTTTCCTCGGATTTCGTATTTAAAAGAGAGAAAAATATCCGTGTCAAAATTAATGCAATAAACAGTGAACTAAGTTCTTCCCAGGATGAGGCTTTTCTTACTAAAACGGGTCATGGTTGAAAAGCCGAAGCTTAAAGCGATATCTTTTGGACGCGTTGTTCGGGAGATATTTCTTCGAGGAGTGTGTCTGCGGAAAACAAACAAACGAGTAATATATTTTATAAGCAAATCCTCAAAAGCTGGTTCTTTCGTTTATCAACGGTAAAGATGCTCCCTCCTCGCTCATAGATTCAGTTCCGTGTGTTTGTTCTAATTTGGAACGAGACATGACGGAATAAAAATATCACCTACCTATGTACTTAAAATTATTCACCCTTGAATCCAACTTACATCCTTGTTCTTGGTTGATACTTAAATCCAGCTACATAATATACAAATAGCCACAACTTGGATATTTATTTAAAATCATCTTATACAACTTATAAATATTACCTTTACATTTTTTTTAAAGAATGAATATGGCCTTGAAACAAGTATATATAGATCTTCATACATTCCCTAAATTAAGCATATATAGGTGAACGAAATCGATCGTGGTAGGATTCGAACTCGCGACCACTGGATTACTATTCCAGCGTGCTAACCGCTCTGTCGCCACCCATCTAAATATCGGGCTTGTTGCCATTTGGAAATCTCTTCAAATCATTTGTTTTTTTTAACATGTCCACGTAGGGGACGCCAGCTATTAGGATTTGGTTCCAGTTTACTCTTCCGAAGAAGCGCACTACGTAGCGTTGGGAGGGGTTTGCAATCTAGAAAAGAGTTTATTAATTCCGATTTTAAAAAGACCCGGGTTGAACGAAGGTGGAAACACAGAATTCGGAAGATCGTTCCACAGTCGGGCTGCTGTATTAATAAAGGAGTTCGAGAAGCGACTTGTTCGTATATGTTGAAGGTCCACTGTGAATGGGTGCTGCGATTGAGTGTAGCGAGTGACTCTGTTGCGAGTGGGTGGAGGAGGGACCAAAGATGCAAGTTCTTCTGAGCAATTCCCGTGATAGTATCTATAGAATACACTTAAAATACCGACTCTGCGTCTGTGTTCTAGTAATTGCAATCCATCAGTCAGTGATGGATCATCAATCAGACGTATAGCACGCCTTTGGACAGCGTCGAGGGTATTCAGTAGGTATTGGGGGGCGCCACTCCAGAGGTGACTACCATATTCAATAATTGGTCGTTTAATTCTATTCCTTATATAGGAAAAAATAAAAGTGGTTAATTCGAGGTATTTTTTTTCTATTCATATGTCAATAATTTTGCTTTTTAGAGCAATTTCATTCATTCATTCATACCATCACGGCATATCCCAAAATGTAGGGTAACCAGCGCAAGCGGGGAGGGTGTGTGTTACTTTATAAAATGAAACACGAAACATGCTTGTATCCCACACACCATTCTCATCTAACCTAAAAAGGCACTACATTCTGAATGGATGGTGAACCTCATTGCTGTACTTTTTTTTTACTGTATATAAACCTATGTAAATGACAAATGATTTCTTCTATGTATATTCCTATGATCGGTTTATTTTTTGGTCTTACGTCTCGTTGTATTATCATTATTAAAAGACTTAAAAAATATTATGGTTCCAGGTTCTTATCTTTCGGGAACGATCTTATTACTTTGTGAAAAATTACGAAGACAGCGCAACGTCGAGATAATTCGTTCGGATTCGAAGTGATAATTTCATCTTGAAACAGAGCGAATCTCCATTCGATTACGTTTCGTGTTGTAAATCAAAAACTTTCATAATGAAAGGAATTAATCATATTCCCAATATGGTTCAAAAAGCACATTTTCATTCTCACTTAGAAAAATGTTACCTTAGGTTGGTTTTCCCGTTCCCTCAGACCAAACCAGGCGCCAGAGAATGAGTACCACCAATATGTTTAAAGAAAAAGGCTTCTATATAATAACACATAGGTAGGTACTTCAAAGAGATTAACAATATATAAATCGGAAAGGTGGGGGGAAATATTTTTTCCGTTTTTATTTAAAAGGCAAGTCATCAAAACCCATTCGTGCGTTATCAAGTACAACCGGTGGCAGGTGCGTGAAAAATCTAATGTTGCGGAAATCTGCATGGAAAATTTTCTTGATCACGTTTTATTATTAAAATACATACTTTACGCTTCATTTAAATACAAGTGTGCCTACCTCCCCGCCTCGCCCGTAAAACTTTTTTCGCAATAAATTCAACATTCACCATTTTTAGATATGTCCTATGTATATTTAATATTTCATTTAATAAAAAAAAATTTTGCTTCAAAAAAGTGGTTAAAGTAAGTGAAGATGCTTTGTTTTTACTTGTAAATTTTTACTGTTGTTAAGTGTGCGGTCTGTTTTTTTTACAGAAGTTAAAGCGATTCTTTTCTATTACAATTACATATAATATAGCTAGACCTGTGACATCTCAATTTGTAGAAATATTTCAAGTATTATTTTTTTTTATTTATTTTATTAAAAGGGTACATCGACGGACATCCAGCTTACAATTTTCATAAAAATAAAATAATAGCGGTTATTATTATGAGTGCCGGATGTCCAATGATGGATGCACACAAAATTATAAAATAATAAATTCAATCACAAACGTGAGTTACATAAATTAGATAAAATTCGGTTACAAAAGTTAAGTTAAAAAAGAAGAAGAAAAAATATTTATATAATTTAAGAAAAGAAAAAAATAGTTATAGAAGTTACATAAGTAGAAGTAAAAAATAGGTTCATAAGAAGATAAAAAAAGTTATAAAAGTTAGAGGAAAGACAATTTCAGATTGCAATCAAATAGCGTATATTAATATCACTGAGACCTTCTTAAAACAACAAATAAATCTTTTTAAAAATTAGTACGTTTGTCTAATGATCATTGAATAATATTCCTTCCGTGTACTTCAATTCCGTTATTGAAAACAATGTTTGCTGTATACCACCCGCTCCGCTTGTGGGTAGGTACTGTAAGCTGCACTCCTCAATAGCTGTAATTTGTATATCCTCGACAGTTCTCGAAGATTTGCGAAGATTGACGACCATCGCCGATCATCGCCGACCATGACCATGACGATCATCGCCGTTCGTACAAACCAATCGAGCAACGCAGCAGCCATTCATGCGTCAACCATCTAACGCAATACAGTGCCGCGTTTATCCTCGTTTATTTATTCCGATCATTGACATCACGAACAGCTAAATTATTATTTGATGTAATGTAAGTAATCTTTTATATAAAACCTTTCATATTTAGATGGGTCGATGGCAGAGCGGTTAGCGCGCTGGCCTAGTAATCCAGTGGTCGCGAGTTCGAATCCTGCCTCGACCGATTTCGTTCACCTATAGCACATTTATTTGCTTATTTTAGGGTACGTAGGAAGATGTATATGTATTTGTTTAACAAGGACATATTCATTTTTATTTTAAAAGAAAAAAAATACTTAATTGATTGCTTTTGCAATATCATATTTGGAGGTAGATGATTAAATTAATAAATATATTGAACTTATTATTAATTATCCTTCTGATAAATAATCCCTTTATTATAATCAATAAACATATACCCCCAAATCACTAACACTACTTGGACGAATTGGACGGACACAAATTTCAACTAGGAGCTCCGCTTCAAGAGTGAACTCTGACTACCAACACCATCACAGAATAATATCTCGATAAAAACTACGAGAAGGCATCATCTTTGGATTATATTTAAATGGGTTTTAAAAGATGCAGACCCAATAATAATGAACACAATCGATTTTCAGCCGGGATTTTGGTTCAATTGGAATATTCATTTGCATCGTACAGTTAAATTCTGTGGGTTTAATTGAGAAACCTAATTGATTCATCGAGTCCAAAACCCCAGTTGTTTGTGAATTTACAATGAAAAAATGCTTTAGGTACAATATATCGTATTCTGATTAGTCTACATTTATCCGTCTGAATTTTAGTATACGAGAAATGTCAAAATGTTGACTGAATTTATACGGGACTCATTACGTCACACCGCGCGGATAAAATCCTTTTATCCACATTCGCCCGTTGATTTAGACGTTTTCGTATACTGAAACGAATCAGAATAGGACATAATATTGACTGAATAGTTCTCTATACTAATTGATAGTTATCATTATTAGTTAAATACACTGAATATAAATTTGAATTGATTTATTTTTACGAGGTTTTGTTCACAGTAAAACTATATAGCAAAGAGCTATCAAATACATTAATCTTAATATATATATATATATATATATATATATATATATATATATATATATATATATATATATATATATATATATATATATATATATATATATATATATATATATATATATATATATATATATATATATATATATATATATATATATATATATATATATATATATATATATATATATATATATATATATATATATATATATATATATATATATATATATATATATATATATATATATATATATATATATATATTATAATATTTTTATCTCGGTTTTCCCGTGTCAGTAGGTCTTGACTAAGACCATTTGTCTTCCGACGTTTCGCCAGAATATCTCCAGGCATTTTCAAGGACTTAACGAAAAGCACGCGCGCGACTCACGTCTACTCACACTGAGAGCTCACCGTCAAGTGACTTGATATATATATATATATATATATATATATATATATATATATATATATATATATATATATATATATATATATATATATATATATATATATATATATATATATATATATATATATATATATATATATATATATATATATATATATATATATATATATATATATATATATATATATATATATATATATATATATATATATATATATATATATATATATATATATATATATATATATATATATATATATATATATATATATATATATATATATATATATATATATATATATATATATATATATATATATATATATATATATATATATATATATATATATATATATATATATATATATATATATATATATATATATATATATATATATATATATATATATATCCACAAAAGTTTTTCTGCATTAAACACATGCTAGGTATGTGTGGAAGCAGAATGCAGCAGACAGAAGTACGTACTCATAGGTATCCTTGAAGAGATCTCAAGCTAATATATATATATATATATATATATATATATATATATATATATATATATATATATATATATATATACATATATATATATATATATATTGTTACTATTGCCGTGCAGAGGGTGTCTTTATGAGGAGCTCGACTACTGGGATCGAACCAGTTGATCGGCTAAATACTTCTGCGTGTTCTTTAACCATGCACGACTGTAACCGACAATAGAATTGGGTATTTAAATAGACATATAAATAAGAACTCAAAGATTAAAACTTACTGGATTTATTCACAAAGTTATTAACACAATGATACTGGTATTACGCGAAGATTATAAATATTAAAACTCAATAAATTTAAACGACTACAGGAACGTGGCTGGGTCGTAACGAATTCCGGTCAGGGGAGAAGCTGGTAGGCAGGAATGAACTTGAATGCCGATAAACGGTCCGTCGCATCTATTATAGCTGGCGTGACGTCACCGATTGTGCGCGCGCCGATTTTCCGAAATGTGATAGGTCTTGCCATACACTCCCTCACCAGTCCGGAAGACGGTACAACTATGGCCTCTGAATCCCTGAGTCTCTGTAACATAAAAATAAAAAAATTCAAAGTATTTGTTTTTAAAGTATACATAACTCTTATTGTTCTAAGTGTATGCTAGACATCTTACATTATTGTTAAATTATGTCTGCATCATTAAGTTTATCAAAGCTAATTGTTCCATAATTACTGATAACTAATTCTGTTATCTAAAATACAAACAAATATTGGTTAAAAATACAAACTTTACGATAACTTTACATTACTTATTGTGGACAAAATCATTCCTTAATTGAATGTATGTTTGTTCAAAATATTTTAAATAAACACTAAAACAAAACTATAATAATAAACTTTAAGTTTTAACGCTACTCTGAATATATTGAGTGCTTATGAAAATAATACAAAGTGCAGAAAAAGAAATAATAACTTTAAGTACATCGCTACTCTATTAATATTGAGTGCTTGTGCAATTGACATTACCTGAAAATAACAATATGTGCGTGAGTCAGTTCACTATTAAATAAGAATGCACTTTTGTTGGTATATGGAATGTGTCCTTATGGTATAATTTTGTTTACAAATAATACAATTAAATATGACACTTGATATAGATTAAATTTTTACATACTTAGGTATTTAAGGAGCTGTGCATTATTACATTCTTTTTTTATTTAAAAAAACTATAAATACACATTTTATTTTAAATTCTACTTCTTAATACTCATAATGAAAATAGAAACTTGTTACATAATATATATTCAAATTAGTTAATAAGCTATATAGAGTGGTAAGGCTAAATTATCATAAAATAGAACATTTTCACTCTTAAAAAGGATAAATAATCTTTGCAATGTCTATACATATCAAATATGTTTCTTTTATATTAGGAAAATTTTATATATTAATAATTTAATTTGAGTTACTGATTTCAAAGAAAATTGCTCCAAAACATTCTTAATAAATAGATAAATTGGACGTTTTGATAAACGTCACGTTTGTGCTTTTATGCTTACAAGCTACTTACATGAATCGTTTTTTTTACATAAGTATATACGTCATTTACAAATGAATAATTTTAGTTTCTGTAGCAAAATCGTGCTGGAAAATGAACTCTTCTTCCTGCCTTAGTCACAGTGTGGGGTTGCCGGAGAGAAGATCTTAAACAAGTGGCATCATGATTCTGCGATGGTGTCATCTGGCTTTGCTGTGTGAGCGTTGTTTGATGATTACTCGTCTCTGTAGAGGGGTTGAGGTCATCGTTTATGAAGAATGCTGGCTTCAATCGATCCATTGAGATTTTCTTCGGTTTTTCGTTAATAATGATTATTGCAGTTTTTTCATCCATCTCTTGCACCTTGTAGGGTCCGTCATAGGGTCGTTGAAGAGGTCTGCGGACTGCGTCATTTCGCAAGAAAACGTACTGGGCATCTTTCATTTGTCTGTGTATGAACGTCTTCGTCTTGTTGTTATTGGAGTTTGGGATGGGACGAAGTTCTGACATCATCTTCTGCAACTTGTGTCCATACGTGTCAGGTTCCTCTGTGGGTGAGCTTTCAAAAAAATCACCAGGCAGCCTGAGGGTGGTTCCATAGGTCATCTGTGCCGGTGTAAATTCTGAGCCTTCTTTGATTGCTGAACGAAGACCAAGCAGTACCAGTGGTAGGGCGTTCGTCCAGGAGGTATTGTTAATCGTCATCAATGATGTCTTTAAGGTACGATGCCATCTCTCTATAATTCCGTTGCACTGAGGATGGTAAGCAGTAGTTCTCTGATGTCTTACGCCAAGTTTGCTGGTTAACTTGTTGAATAAGTTGCTTTCGAATTGACGACCCTGATCTGTAGTGATTGAAGAGGGTACGCCGAAACGGGCGATCCAATTTAGCATCAAAGCGTCAGCGACGGTTTCTGCTGTCATGTCTTTAAGGGGAACTGCTTCTGGCCATCTGGTGTATCTATCTATGATTGTTAGCAGGTATGTGTATTCTTTTGAAGGAGGAATGGGGCCAACCAGGTCCAAATGAATATTTTTGAATCTCCCATCTGGTGCTTTAAACTGCTGTAACGGTGTAATGGTGTGACGGTGTACTTTAGATGCTTGGCAGTCAATACAATTTCTTATTACATCTTTTACAGTCTTTTCCATGCCAGGCCAAACACATCTCTGCTTCAATATTTTAAATGTTGCGTTGCTGCCGGGATGACTTACTTTATGGAGTGTTAAAATGACTTCCTTTCTCATTGACTCGGGAACAAATGGTCGTATTACGTTCGTCGAGAAATCGCACCATAACATTTTATTGGTGCCAGGTACCAAAATTTTCTTTAATTGCAGTGATGATTTTTCATGCATTTCCATCATTACACTTTCCTTCTCCTGCTCTTGCGCCATTCGCTGATAATCAATATGTGACGTGATTTGTATTTCAGCAACTCGAGATAATGTGTCTGCGACTATATTGTCCTCGCCGGGAATGTGTTTAATGCTTGTAGAAAATTGGCTGATAAAGTCGAGTTGTCTTTCCTGTCTTGGTGAGTTTACTTTATTTTTTGTGAAGGCGAATATTAGTGGCTTGTGATCTGTGAAGATAGTGAAGTTTCTACCCTCTAATTGTTGTCTGAAATATTTCACTGCTTCGTAAATAGCTGTAAGCTCTCTGTCATAAGTACTATATTTTAACTGTGGATTATTGAATTTTCTTGAGAAAAAAGATATGGGTTGCCATGCTCCATTTTTCATTTGCTGCAAGGAGGCACCCATTGCTGTATCGGAGGCGTCGACCATAATTGATATTTCGGCTGTGGGGTCAATATGTACTAAAAGCGACGCTTGTACCAGGTCGTTTTTACATTTTTCAAAGGCCTTGGTTAACTCTTCTGTCCATTGAATTTTCCTTTTGTCGTTTTTTGTATAACCTTTTAACTGATCAAAAAGTATCTTTTGGGTCCCAGCTGCGTTTTGTAGGTACTTCCTGTAAAAATTTATCATCCCCAAAAATCTTCGAAGACCTTTTGCGTTGGTTGGAGGTTCAATTTTGGTTATCGCTTCAACTCTTTCCTTGATTGGGGAACTTCCATTCTTGTTAATCTTATAACCAAGGAATTCAATTTCTTCTTCTCCTAATTTACATTTGTTTAGGTTGATAATTAGACCATTTTTAGATAGCCTTTCGAACAATAAGTCTAGGTGTTTTTCGTGCTCTTCCATGTTTTTGGAGGCAACCAGGATGTCGTCAATATAAGTGAATACGAATTCCAAATCTCTGGTAATATTATGAAGGTACCTTTGGAAACTCTGAGCTGCGTTAGAAAGTCCGAATTGCATTACTAGAAATTCAAATAATCCAAATGGGGTTATGATAGCGGTCTTTGGAATGTCTTCTTCTTCTACTCGTACTTGGTGGTAAGCTCTGGTTAAATCTATTTTGCTGAAGATCTTCGCATCGTGAAGTTTATGTGCGAAATCTTGTAGTTGAGGTATTGGATACTTGTCAGGTTTGGTAATTGAATTCAGTCTGCGATAATCACCGCACGGACGCCAATTTCCATCCGATTTCCTGACCATATGTAGGGCGCTGGACCAGTTGCTTTTGGATGGTCGGCAAATGCCTTGTTCGACCATATAAGAGAATTCCTTTTTAGCAATCTCCAATTGCAGTGGATTGAGTCTCCTGACTTTGGCTGTGACTGGAGGTCCCTTCGTCTGGATGTGGTGAGTAACGTTGTGTTCTATGCGCTTTGGGTTCAAATCTGCGCGAGTGATATTTGGGTACTTCTCAATTATTTTGTAAAATTTTGATGTGGAATGAACCGTGGCAATATTCATTATACTGGTTTTGTAGACGATCCCTCTAGTTGACATTCCTGTAGCTTTGTCAATCAATGTTTTCCTTTTAATATCCACTAAAACGTCGTAATATTCCAAAAAATCAGCTCCTATTATGGGTTTTGTGACATCTGCGATGATAAACTTCCATTTGTGACTCCTTCGTAGTCCCAAATTCAGGTTGATTATTTTGTGCCCATAACTAGGTATTACAGTACCATTTGCTGCATAAAGTGGAGTGACGATGCTATCTGTTGAAATTATTGATTTGTCATTTCTGAAATATCTAGGTATTACTGAGATTTCAGCTCCAGTGTCTACGAGATATCTAATTCCTGTTACTAATTCTGTAATGAAGAGACGATGTTTCAACTGCGACTGGGACGTCTCGCACACCTGCCGCAATTTTAGTTTTCCTGATCGTTGAATTTACATGGTGCTATGCAGTTAAATGCTTTTGTTCCGAATTTTTGGTGTAGATGGCAAATGTCTTCTCTTCTATAATTGTTGTTTTGCTTCACGTTGTTGTTATTACTCTTTCTGTTGTCATAGTAATTTTTCTGATTCCTATTTTGGTGATTATTATTGTAGTTTTGGTATCGATTCCTGCTTGGAGAACGTGATCTTGAACGATTCCTCCAATTATTATTATGTTGAGGTCTTGACTGTGTTCTTGATTGTCTATGATCAATTTCCAATCTGACGATCTTGTCTGTCAATAGTTGAATTTGTTGCTGCATGCTGTGAAGTAAGCTGTTAGTGACTAAATCACTCTGGTGAGCTTGACTACTTGCTGATGTGGATGGTGAATTAATGGACTGAATTTCTGTTCTTTCGTTTACTTCCAAGATCCGATCGGCCATTTGCGCGAGTATGCTGATGTCGTTTGTAATTATTGCCGAGATTATTTCCTGTACTCTATGTGGTAATCTTTCGATCCAAAGTCTTTTAAGAAGTGCATCATTCGCTAAGGTTGGTCCTGCAAGGCTCTGCATGTGACGAAGTAAATGTGAAGGCTTCCTATCACCAAGCTGTACTCCATGTAGAAGTTGAGAAAGTCTTTTCTCTTCAGATTCCTGAAGGCGGTTTAATAAGGTTTCTTTCAAATGTTGGTATTTATCCTTTGTTGGTGGGTATTGGATGACGTCAGCCACACATGAGATTGTATCGGGGTCCAGTACTCCCAAGATGTGTTGATATTTTGTTTCGTCTTTGGTGATCCTTGCAGAATTGAACTGGGCTTCCACCGTTATAAACCATAGGTAGATTTTGTCCTTCCATACTGTGGGTAATTTTATGTTCGCTGCGAAAATTTCGTTTCTTGATTCATCTGATGTTTGTTGATATGAAGCTCTGTCAAATGTATTCGTGTTGTCCTTGTTCTCCGTTGCCATGATTACAATTCAAATTAAAAGATGAGAATATTTTTTTAAAGTTACCACTGTTCAAAGCTTGCTTGACTTTTGAAACATAAATGTGAGAAAATTTAAAATTGTTATGCTTTGAATTTTTGGAAAAGAAAAAAAAAATTAATCCAATTTTGCTACTAAATGTTTTGTTTAAAATTTGATGCACTACCTATATTCTTTTTAAAATTATTAAAGTATAATTTTTTTAAAAAAAAAAATGAATATCGATAAAACTTTTGTATAAATAAATAAAATTTTTGAATAACAATAAAATTTATTTGTAAAACTTAAGTATTTTGTTCAAATTATTCGCGAAAAAATATTTTTACGATTATTTTTTTAAAGTTGGAATTTTCTAAGTCCCATATGTATATTATTTATGATTAAATTAATAAATGGAAATTATCGTTTTTTATTATCTGTACACATAATTGATCTTAATTTCTTGCTATATTATTAAATGGTTACAGTCAAATAATAATAAAATATTTTAATAATCGTTCTGAAAATACAGTTCATTAATATTTGCACAACATTAAAAATATATACGGAGTATTGTACTGCGCTATTTCCGTTTAGCTTAACTGCGTATAATTAAAAGGGCGGGTTTTTTGTATCTTTTTTTCCACTGACAGTAGCTACTAGTATTTATTTTTGCGGCGTATATTATTTGGTGAGAATAATAATAATAATACTGCTCGCACTATGCGACGACGATTTGTCGCTAGGCGAATTCGACTATCGTCTATGTTTATATTATAAATTCAATTTTCAACACCAAAATAATTAGGTATTGTTCAAACTAAATAAAAATTTCACTTAATTTAATGTAAAATAAAAATGTTACAATGATTATTGATGTTTTTAATCAAATAAAAATTAAATTAAGTTAGTTTTACGATTTAAATTTGAATTTAGCAATTTTTATTTCAGTAGGTATTCAAAAAAACAAATTATACTTTACTGCAACGGCTTTTTTAAATGAATTTAAAATAAGAATGACACACTAAATAGAAACAATATTACTTAGCTTGTTGAATTTTTTTTTAATCTTTTCTCTGGTTTTTGCTCCTTTTATTTCACATTTAGTTTTTCATCCAAGTTTGATTATCGTTTTGTTCCCTCTTTTTTTTTACAATAGTTACAGCTTTCAATCAAAATGATTGGGTTTTTGCTTTTTTTCTCCAATTCGATGTTTCATATGAAAGAAAAAACACAAGTAATTAGTACATATAATTACGATAGTGTAATTTGTAATTTGTGAGAACACTATTTTTTACAAAAAGAAACTGATTTTATGTTACAATTGGTCACAATGAAGATTTACAAGTTATTTAAAAATTGTAAGAATAAGAATGTTAAAATGATTTCTTTCAATTTTTTTTAAAAAAACACTGATTTTTCTTTTTTAAATTGTTAAAATGTTTGTGCGAACTGCACCAAATTCACACAATATTACTTCTTTTAGAATGTTAAAATATTACAATAAAATACGATTAAAATGCGATAAAATAAAATAATAGTTGTTCATACAACAATTTTTTTAAAAAAATAAATACCATAAGGTATGACATGTACTAAATTTTAATATTACGAAGATTTATTATAAAAAAAATTAACGCTTAATCACGGGGCCTTTTGCGTTGGAAAAATTTTAATTATTGTCAAAATTTACACATACCTTTCACGGTATTTGGCTGTCCGTGATGATCCAAATCCGTCCCTGCCACCGTTTCGAGAGAATAATTACACTTATTTATTGCCTACCCAATTCTACTGTCCGCGATGTATATAAAAACGAACGGAAAAAAATAGAGCGTACTACTATGAGGAAAAAAAATAACTAATGACCATACCAATGTTATTTACCAATGTTATAAATGACTTTAAAGAAATGTATATGTAATTTGGAGGAATAATATGTAACAAAACAATTTTCTACTAAAATATGCTAAAAATTCAAACAAAAATACATTAAAATCGTCGTGAGTCACCAATGTTACTATTGCCGTGCAGAGGGTGTCTTTATGAGGAGCTCGACTACTGGGATCGAACCAGTTGATCGGCTAAATACTTCTGCGTGTTCTTTAACCATGCACGACTGTAACCGACAATAGAATTGGGTATTTAAATAGACATATAAATAAGAACTCAAAGATTAAAACTTACTGGATTTATTCACAAAGTTATTAACACAATGATACTGGTATTACGCGAAGATTATAAATATTAAAACTCAATAAATTTAAACGACTACAGGAACGTGGCTGGGTCGTAACGAATTCCGGTCAGGGGAGAAGCTGGTAGGCAGGAATGAACTTGAATGCCGATAAACGGTCCGTCGCATCTATTATAGCTGGCGTGACGTCACCGATTGTGCGCGCGCCGATTTTCCGAAATGTGATAGGTCTTGCCATAATATATATATATATATATATATATATATATATATATATATATATATATATATATATATATATATATATATATATATATATATATATATATATATATATATATATATATATATATATATATATATATATATATATATATATATATATATATATATATATATATATATATATATATATATATATATATATATATATATCCACAAAACGATCGAAATCAAAAGTTGTGTTAGCTTTCGATAGATGGCGGTGTGAACATTGACATCTTTATAATGCATCTATAGAATATACTACACTCAAATGTACGAAAAAATGGGTAAAATACATAAAAGGCGATCTGTGGCAGAACAACGTCTGCCTAGGCCCACTAGTATTTTTAAGTATCAAAAATTACACTGAGAATTATTAGTTTAGGGCATATAAATGGGTTTGACAATAAACGAAAAAAAAAACAACAAACAAATTAATTTTGATAATAATAGAATTAAAATAAATATATTTTTTTAATGACATTAGATACCTACATATACTACCTACAATTATCAAGAGAATACAAAGAGACCAATATCACATACAAATCTGGCTACGCACAATTTTTCATTCGTCATGATCGATGACAACTGACCTTATAGTATTTTGGAATCGAAATAATTTGTGATTTTAATACATACCGTAGGTATACTTTATATGGGGTACGTTGAGGGAAACGAAATCCGAACATCTTAAGAGAGCATTTAACACTTAATCTAGTAACTGAAAAAAATGATTAATTAAAAACGCCTAATAAACTATGAAGTATCTTATTAGTAAGGTCAAGATTTCGATTATCGAAAACTAAAAATTCGTTGATTTATTGCATTAAAATTAAAACGAGTGGGTTGTGCCAACGCTATACTCCTCACTACCGAGCCGCAAGTCATTCCACATAGTATTAAAATTTTGTATGGAATATTTTAAACATTTTTATTCAATGAGTTTATAATTTTTTTTTATTTATTTTTTTTATTAATAAAAATTGATCTTTATTAAATGCCATTTTATGAAAGTGATGTGTCTCTTTACCAATTTGAAAATAAAAAATTCAAACACTTTGAATTTTTTACAGTTGTCTCATGGTGTCTAAGCGAGTAGTATATATACATATTTAGAAAATTTGAAAAGAATCGAACGAGTAATTTAGTCTATAATCGATTAAGTAAAATAAACACGCCGTACATAGCACACAGCACATCGCACACACACAGATACATTGGGATAAATTTTTCAGAATACAATCTCAGCATGATACTACATACATAGTTAATAATCTGCAATAAAAAAATACCATTAAAAATTGCGAAATCATAACACCCCACTGTAGGTATCACTTTGGGTTAGTGAGGAGTAAAAAAATCACGAACATTCACTTTGATTTTATGCATTCTTTAAGCACATAAAATATTTATTTCTCTATAGTTATGGAGTAGTTTTAAAAAAACCCTAGACAAGGATATTTTTAATATTCTCTTTAGGGAATTTGTGTTGAAATTTAAAATTATGTTACGAAAATATAGATGTAGTTAAAATAAGTGCACCAATACTGAATATTATGTGTCAGCATACTAACTTCAATCTAATTAGTTTTCAATGTGTTTAGTTAGCCTTTGGAAGTTTCAACTATCCGTAAAAATAATTAGGAGTTCAAAAGTTTCAAAAAGCTCAAAGGTTCTCCTTTTAAATGCGCACTTTGCACTTTTGATCTTTCCAGAAACCGATAAGTTATATTTTGTAAAAATGTTGGTCTTAAAATTAAATAATCACTTCATTAGACAGGAATAATTAATTGTTTTGTTATCAGCAGTTAAGTAAATACGTAACTAGATATCAAAAGTGGGCTGATTAAGGCCCTTTTATACCATGGGTATTCGGATGTACACAAAAATGCACACTAAATTACCTTCTAATTTATGAAATACGAACAAATATTGTAAATCACCTAATATGTGTTTTCTGTCTGGATCTGTAAGATGATTAATATCGCATGTCTCCAGAATGTGGCAACTTGTTATTAGGTGCGTGTTAAACTAATATTTAACATAGTACCTACCTGTTAGTTGCCCGAGAAAAACATTTATTTATTTTGTAATATTAAAATATGATATTATAATAATTATATTTTTTTATTTCTCATTATTAACAAATAAAAACATCGCTATAAATAAAATGTAAAAAAATACCAAAATTAGAATAACAAAACATAAAAAACAGAAGTATATTATATAACATAATACATATATATGTACATAAAAAAACACCAGCTTTAGCAGCCCACAGACGCAAGAATTACGTGGGAAATGAATTTAAATAAATTTCCCCTTTGCTGGGGATCGAACCCAGGACGCCTGCACAGAAACCAAACGGCTTAGCAACTGTTCGGTTTCTGTGCGGGCGTCCTGGGTTCGATTCCCAGCAGAGAAGAAATTTATTTAAATTCATTTCTCACGCAAATATTGCTTCTCTGGGCTGGAAACACTGGTTAGTTGGAAGAAATTTCTATACGGCAATAAACTCTCCACTTGCGCAGGGTGCAAGGAAGTGTTAATTATTATTATTATACCTATACATAAGTTTATAGTCTTGATAATGTTGTCAAATATCAAATATTATAGATGATAATATAACTATCCACGAAGTCCAATATAGAATCAATATTCAGTTTTTTTACTTATATCAATTTATATTTCGTTTATGTATGAATAATTGATTCAAGAATATTCTAAATATATTCAATTGTAGTGAGAATAAAGAAAATATAACATTTTCACGGTAGAGTGCTTTTCTATAACAATAATCACTAGGTACTTTAAAATATCCATTATGAAGGAGTAATTTTCCGATGCATTTAGAAACGAGAACAACTGTTTTACATGTCTTAAAGGCAAAGTGCAACTGAAATTTATTTTACCTGTTAATGTTCTTTTACCCGCTCTTCGTTCGCTATGGAATATCTATATAGTATTTACTGCTGAAGTACGTTAATACCACATAATATGTATATGGCTTTATTTTCTGTATTGTGGTATTCTGAAATTCATATTACTTTTACAAATGTAAATTCTAGTTTACGTTTATGAAGGTATAATATAAGTATAATCTGAGAGATGGCAACGTTTTCGATGAATAATTTTTAATGATTTTTTTTATATTCCAAGCAGAGGAGAAATTTATTTAAATTCATTTCTCACGCTTATGTTGCTTCTCTGGGCTGAAAACACTGGTTATCTGGATTAAATTGCCATACGACAATAAACTCGCAACTTACGCAAGGTGCAAGGAAGTGTTCATTATTATTATTATCCAACTGTCGATTTGTTCAGGAGAACTTTGTTCTCTTAACATATCGACAATGTTTCAAGCCAGAATACGCGAGAATTGTATGAAGAGGTCTACTTTTTTCACGGCATTTCCAACTTTGAGATCAAAAAACACCAACTTAGAGGCTTCGCAGCATATATGTTCCATACACGGATTTACTCAGAATTCGGAGTAGAACATTTCGTGTCTGTGTGTCTGTGTGTGTGTCTGTGTGTGTGTCCGTCCCCCCCTTATAACTTTTGATCCGCTCAATTTACAGAGCCCAAAATTTCAGAATATATAAACAGTTATAGGCCTACAAAACTTTTATACTCAGAATTTTGAATTTTTGTTTCAGTCAGGGGTTATCAACTTTTGAATTTTTACTTTATTTTTCCATATATCTCAGAAACCATAAAAGCTAGAACGCTGAAAATTGGTATAAACACAGAAAAATACAAAATTTCAAAAGTATTTTTTCAAAAAAATTCCAGGGTTTCTCAAACGTTTTTTATTAAGAAAAATATTTTTTTTATGATAAATTTATGAGTTTAACTGCCTATATTTCCAAATATTTTAAAAATATCGAAAAAAGCCGAAACACTCCAACTAGATAATTAAATTTTCTATAAAAAATATACAAGATGTATTAGCACATCTCAAACTTTTTTTAACAATTTTTATAAAAATTGAATTTAGTGACGACATTTCTTCATACAATTTGTATGGCAATCGCCTACACACAATATCTAAGAAAACTTAATTATTTGATACTAATCTCCAAACATACATACATACCATCATGCTGTTTTCATATTCTGCGTAGGATCAAAGGACTGACCTCCATACTATCCTATCTTGACATACATACATAGGTACAAGTGTTGTATAGAAAATCAAATATCTTAAAATATTAAATAATTTGTGTTTATGGGATTATAGTTTGGTACTTATTCTTCAACTATACATACTATCGCTATCGACAGTTGGATCTCATGTGTTACATGCAACTAGTTATTATGTAATATTTTATGAGTAAAATTTAATAAATGGGTTTGCTAAAAAAACTTTCATTTCATAATGGCGCTGAATGGAAAATAAATATTTATTAGCTTTCTTCAATAAACTTGATACTTTAATGCAAATGTCAACACATATTTTTTTAGATATTTTTTGTGATATTTGATGTAAAACTTTCTCTTCTTCTTCTGGGTCACAATCCTAAGATTGGTCTGCACCAAACACTCGATCTTTCCACTTAACTCTATCGTCCGCCAGTCTCTTCATCTCTTTGTAGCTGCTACAGCGCACGTCACCGATTATCTGGTCTATATAGTTATTTCTGGGGCGACCTCTACAGTTAACCCCATCAATCATTCCTTCGACGATGGTAAGAAGTAAGCCTGGGTGCCGGATGTTGTGGCCTATCCAAGTTGTTCTCTGTTGGGCAATTCTTTTCATAATTTGCCTTGTCTCTCCAACCCTACTTAGTACCTCGTCGTTGATGATGTGTTCTGACCAGTGAACTATAGCCATGCGTCTGTAGCACCACATCTCAAATGCCGACAGACGTCCCGTTTCGCGTTGGCTGATGGTCCATGTTTCACAGCCATATAGCAGTACACTACAGACAAGAGACTTGATCAAATTTTTCCTAATTTTGATGGAAATGTTAGGGGATTCAAAAATTGTTGATCTTTTGTTGAAGGCGACTCTTGCTTGTTGGATTCTTCTTTTGATGTCTGCTGTTGAACGTCCGTCTTGAGATATTCTGCTTCCCAGATATATAAACTCTTTCACCTGCTTAAATTAGATGCCTCCCAGAACAATATTTGCAGTGCATTCCTCCCTTCCAGCAACCATGCATTTTGTCTTGTCCTTATTTATCCTCATATTATAATCGTTTATTATTAATACAAGATAAATGTGAAAAAAATCGTGGTATCCGTATTATTTTTCTACAAAAATAAATAAAAAACATATTTAAAGGATCTGATTTATTTTTTTCAAAATTATTTGTTTAGTATTGATGCAGTATAAAATTGAAAAAAATAGGTACGCTTGCAGCAGGCGCCCCTTTGAAAGGAATAAATTATGACAGCCAATAAAATAATAACTAGGTATAAGAAATAAAAACGCGAGTATAAAAGGACTAGTTAAACATAATATTGACATAGAAAAAAATATCTTAATCGAATGACGATAGTTTTTGCAAAAAGTTTCATTTAATAAAAACAATTATAACATTGTTTTATGTTTCAGTATCATTCCGAGGCTTTCGCTAGTTCCAATTTGTATACCTATATAAAAGTTTCTCGTCGTGTTGTGATTTGAAAATCGAATACTATGAACCATCAATGTAGTGTAATGTATGTATGTAAATAGGAAAATATAAGGGAAGAAAATTCAGAAAAAAGAGAAAATGTGATTACAGAAGACTTTTGTGATTGATTTGATGTTATTTCAAACGACGCAGCTGAAATGTTCCCTTAGTATAAGTTTGCAAAGAATGTTTACAATGTAATTGGCCAAAATCTCCATAGTACCTTCATTTCATAATATTATCACTGTGTTTTTATTTTTTTCGATATAAAACTCTATCTTAGGGATTTATTGAATCAAAATCTTTATCGAACCTTAATTAGTGATTCACTGTTTGTCTTACATCAATATTTCGTTGATATCCGTTCATTAACAAAGACGTCGGACGAGCTCTAAAAGGTTTTGAACTCGGTTCGTTTTCAAAGGAGATTTATTTACCAATCAATAACTCACTTCTCTTTTATAGATACGTCCCTACAGCAAAATGTACAAAGGGATAGTCACTAAGTATAAACTCCTATAGGTACCTACTCAAGGTATAAGGCCAAGACTTCAATCAAATTTCTTCTTTGTTCGATTGATGTTCCTTCATTCAAGATCTGAAGAAGTATACATGAATAGGTACATAATACCGACGGATAGACACATGTAAACACGGTGTTCTTCAGAGAGGTTGAAACGAAACAAGACAAAAGGCGAAAATGACCCATTTCTCTAACGATTCTTTTTGCTCGTTAGATTGTGTGACACATTAGTTGCCTACATAATATATCAAAAGTGTTTATTCAACGTGTGATTTACATTTGAAACTCCGACAGTGTGTCTTTTATGCTTTCGTCTTTATTTTATGCAGATATTTTACAAAGATTCTTATGAAACAAAACATGTCTTTAAATTAATTTCTGAAATTTTTATTACTGATTCCGGATTAAATCCAGATATTGCTCAATGTTTACCATAATCCTTTTCGCTAATGTTAACGCCAAAATGAGGTAAATAATTGTTGCATTTTTTATATATGAGAATGTGACACATAATTGTTGCAATCACTGCCCGCCTCACACCTACAAATCTATTTCCTTCTATACCGCGTGCTGATAAGACCATCATATCAATACGCATCTCTTCCGTAATTTTACCGCAGCCCTACATTCACTCATTCACCATAAAATTTTTTATAACCGCGCGCGTGTGATCAAAGTGACAAGTTGTGATCATCCAGACAAGGTAGAGGACCAGGAATATTCAAATAAGTGTGTGTTCCATCTATATATTTTCTTCTAACTTGCAATGGTTTCAGCAAGTCTCCCCTTGCGAAAAATAAAATCCAATTGTTTATAAGTTAATATACTGGTCTTCAGCGAAGATTTTCTCAATTCTCCAAAATATAAATATTAAGAAATAATGAGCATATTTAACTTTAAGTTCAAAAATTAAATATACGGGGATGAAAATCCGTTAAGAATGTAAAAGGAGCTCTTCCCCCACCGACATCTGTTCTGCTTCTGTTGACTATGAACGTCCTCTTGGAAAACTATGAACAAAAACACATGTAGACCATAAGAAGAGTCCGGAAAACTTTAAAACCTTGCAAACACTGCATTTTGAGTGCTAAAGAGTGCTGATACAATATCATGTTTAAAGGAGTAAGTAAATATGATTTCGGTTCTCTCCGCCTAACCCAATAGAACCACGGCGTGATGTTATATATGTATGTAGGTACTTATGTACAAACACACCTTTGATAAAAATGTCGTGTGCAAGATAGATATATAATAATAATAGTATGTAGCTTTTGAGGTTCAACACAATATTATTCAAAGTCAACATGAGGCTTTTGAGCTTGAAAAGGAAAAGTTCCAAGTTTGATTGCTTCGCTTTTACCGTTGGATATTTTTGAAGTAGGGGTTAATGAAAAAGGGTACTTTATTTAATCAGCGAGAGTAATCGTTAACCGCTACAGTCATTTCGCAAACCCTTTATCAAATAATATACTTGTATCTAATAATGTAGTGCCGACACTGAATTTATAAACTTTTGTCCAAAATACATTTTTCATTTCAGTAAATTCAATTTAATAGCCTTATTCATGTTATATAGCTACCTACCACAATATACGTATTCGATATTTGAAAACGAAGATATTTTTTTTCGGGATTTCGTAATAATTGTGAGTAAAGGTAATTAATTACACACACGAATTTATGTTATCTTATTTGGCACACTCTTCTTCTTCTTCTTTTATTAGGTTGACACCTGTTTTTATCAGGAACGTTGCCCATCCCTCAAGGCCTCTTGTGCCGGACTCCAGCTATCTCTCCATCTCTTGGGTGGTCTACCTCGTGGTCGATTGCAAAAGTTTATTTGTTGGGAGATAATTTTGGGCAATCTGTTGTCTTCCATTCTCGCCACGTGGTCTCGCCAGAATCGTCTTCGGTTCCTGCACCATCTGTCACAGATCAGATCTGTCTTATATCGGTGTTCAGCAGGCTCTTTGTTCTAACGGTGTCCGCTATGGCCTCAATCGCATAAGTCATGATGGGTCGCACATATGTTTTATAAATTCGGGTTTTACTCTCTGTTAGCATGTGTTTGTTTTTCCAGACAGTATCTCTCAAACAGCCAGCAACGATCGCTGCCTTGTCTGTTTGAGATTTGACTTCCTCATATAAGTCACTGCTGCTGGAAATGTCGACTCCCAAGTATTTGATTTGGCATACAACTTTTAATATTAGAAGCGTATCGTCAAATCTAAAATTAGTCATTTGTTGATAAAATAAATATTGATACAATTAATAATTTCAATATATCAGACACTATCTGATATCCGTCTAAATACAATCAAATCAATGCCTTCCTTCTTTCCTCGATCCTATTACATGTATTGGTCATGTATTTATTTATTTTTTATCACACCTGATTAGTAGCAGCAGTGGAAAACTGCTGCCCAACTAGTAATCCTTGTTATAGGGGTAGCACTTTACAATTTTACAATGACTAAACTCTTGAATTGGGAATGATAGTTTCCGCTCCAAATTAGGTAGGCAAACACTAATAATATATAATTAATTACTGCTTTAATAAACATCAAAACAGACACAACTCACAAAAAACAGACAAATATGTAGGTGATAACGGCCGTATTGCCTGGATTTATTGAAAAAAAAATGCATCTGCTAGTACAACAATAAAATAAATAATTGAATATTTATGGCTCCCACGTATCTTTTAGACTTCTGCATCCCTCACACCGTAAACTAGCGACAACAACACTTCGGTCACCCATCACATCCATGATTGGCAAGTTAACTGAAATAAATAAGTCAACACCACATCCTTCGGTGATCGTGCTTTTGCTGTGACTGGACCAGTCTTGTGGAATAAACTACCACCTGAACTGAGGCGAAACGACAACTTGGCCCTATTTAGGAAACACCTAAAAACTCACTTTTTCTGTGAGTCTTACAAAAACCTGTATTATATTCAAAGCGCCCTTGAGGCGAAGATAACCGAACCGAACACCAGCAGTTTTCATAACATCCCACTATAGGTACCGACCGTCGCATATATCCACAATGTTGACGTTTGACGTGATTTAATTCTTTACCTATAGTGGGATCTTTCCAACGTCAGCATTGTATTTTTGTAATGTGAGCCTCCACATGCGAATCATCGTGGGACCGCGTCGACTATGTAGATAACGAATTTGTCGCCGTCCACATCTACCCGATTTCATTTCTGCGAAAATATTAACATCAGGCGATAACAGGTGCAACCCGATTCTGATGACTGCTGACACCTACCATATCTACTTGACAAACGTGAGAACTTAAAATCTATTGGACATAGACGTAGCAATATTCAGTAACAACATGCTTTCGATGATTTCTGCTAGCATCGACATGCCAGAGAAGTGACTACCGTTCAATCATGACGTCTACCACGTTACCAGCAACTCCCGCCTGCGAACTTTTCTGCTTCCCGTCAAGCTACGTCCGATTCACCACGACAATCCAAAGCTGCTTTATTAGTTTTTATTATTTTTCTTGTGTCTCTCATGTGTAGTATTTAAGCATGTGAACCCTCAAGTCTAATATTCAGGGGGGAACTCCTGTGGGTGTATACTAGGTAGCGTATATATACCCCCACCAATCAAAACCTGATCGAGTTTTTATTTAACGTTCTCTCGGGCCAGTCACACTAATAAACATCATGAAACCGAACACAAGCAGTTTTCATCACATCCCACTATATGTAGGTACCAACCTTAAATTGTATTTAAAAAATCTACTAAGGCCCTTTTTTGAAGTTTTAAAAACATAATAACTTTTCATGTTTTTTTTCCACTTTGTAGGATATTCTGTAATAATATAAATGATCGTGAAATTATGAAAAGCCTTATTTTTTATTATAAAAGGCCCACACCCTTGTCTCATCTCACTTAAAAAAGCACTACATTCAGAATGGTTAGAGAACCTCATTGCTAAACTATGTGGGATGACATAGTTTGGCTGTTGTATTTTCGATTACTCGGCTTACGGGACACCTGAAAACAATGACAAATGGAAGCTATGTATATTCTAAGCCGATGTCTCATAGCATGTTATACCTAAATAATACATTTTATTTTTATTTATTTTTTTTATTTTATTTCAATTGCCATATCTACAGACCATATACAAACTTTTATTACAAATATGATAAATACATTAGTCCATTTACAGATAGCACATACAAATTAAATAATGTAAAATATTGTGGTACAAAACCAAAGAGAAAAAAAAAACACAAGTCAGAACATAACAAAAAAAATATGTATATATTACGAGAAAAAATAAGAAGAAGTAAACAAAAACAGAAAGTATGCACACACAGGGTAGAAAATTTTATCACACCTTTTATATATACTTCATTAAAAAATAGATAACTGCTGCCCAACTAGATATACCTGATCTAGGCTAGCAGTGTACATATTATTATAATATGTATTTCACAGGATGCATATAGGTTGTACATATTTGCATTTTTAAAAAGTATCTTAACTATATGAACTTAACTATTGTACACAGATTAAAAAACTTAATTGGAGTCATCATGATAGGTATAGGTACACATACATTGCATTATTGTGTATGTAGGTGTAGTCTTTTTTAACGGCGCTGGCCGATTTACTAATGATATTAATAACAATTAAGCACTACAAATAATAACACTCAATTATTATTATGATTACCATTATACACTTCCTCAAAAGAATTAGCAGATCAATGCGTAAATTGTAAATTATTTAAAAGAGCAAAATAAGATGCAACAAACGCATCATCAAGCTTTCAATTGGGAATAGTTCACTCATCCAGATACTTAACATATCAAAGGATTAGGCTCTGAGGAGGTCTCTATACTACCTAACAACCCTTCTGATTCCCGAATATTAACGTTTAAAAAAACGATTCTACATGTATTCATTATTACCGTTTTTTGCATTTTTATTATTAAGTTTTTCGATAAATCTATAATTTCTAAATTACGGATTAACGATTTTGGAATAATGCCAGTGGCTGAAATAATGAACGGTAATATTATTATTATTTTAGTCTAATATATTTGTAATCATATTGATATAAGGTAATAATTATTATTTGATGCTGAATATTTGAACCATTAATGGATAACATGAAACTTAATATGTGCTTTAAGAGACGTTTAGCGTTTAGTCCATTAAAACAATTTGAAATGCAACTTTATTCATAACATTCGGCGTCTTGGCGGTTGGGGCGCTGTTGTTAAGCATAGTTCTCCACGTTTTTATTGGCGTTTCTGTATCATAGACCCTTCATAGGTGGCAAATGTTTAACAGATTAACACATTAATAACAGGGTAATTATTTCGAGTCACGTTTTACCAAAGTATCTACCTGCTCTGAAGCGTCTTACCCTCGTAATCCGCAAACGGCTCCGCACGGCAAAGGATAGACACAAATACTTAAGTACAGTTACCTTCACATTATATTATTATATACAACATGTTATACCTACTGGATCACATTATATTGACGCTCGAGGCACGTATTTGCTAAACGATTATATCGGTGTAGGTATCAACCTACCTAATACCTATTTCATAATACGATATTATATTTCTTTTATTTTCTTGGGCAAACACAGCAATAAAACACGTAAGAATATAATCAACACTTATAATACTTCTTCTTCTTCAGCCTGTTTTTTTTTCCATTCTTGGACATAGGCCTCCTTCTAGATCATCCATAACTCCCTGCCTTGGTCACACTGCCTCTATCTTCCTCCGGCACATTTCTTGATGTCATCAGGCCAAAATTTATTGGTTTTTTCTCCATTTTAAGAACAAATCTTTTCCGCAAATCGTATCCAGATTGTCCTTCATCCGTTCAATATTCCCTCACTTAATATTTGTGATTTTTACGTACTTTTTAACTTTTATGTTTCACTGTTTCCAATGTGTTAGCTATAGGCCTCATTTAAATGTACTTTTTCGCAAACTGAAAGCGCCCTTGAGGTGACTACGGTTGTCACTAAACGGCGCTTTATAAATTGTCCTGATTATTATTGAAATGAAAAAACTATATCGGTCATTCACTTTGATTTTATTCTTTGATATATAAGATTTCATTCTCTACGACACATAATTATGGAGTAATTAAAAAAAAACGCTGTAAAAGGATATTTTTAATTATTTGTTAAGAGGAATTTATGCTGAATTTTAAAATTGTTTCTCGAAAATTCATTTGAGAAATGTTGAAAATACTTAAGGTTTTTTTTTACGAAGCACACTTGTAACATATTTGAGAAATGGAAAGCTTTGAAAAAATCAATTGTCAGTGTACGTATTTACAACAACCAAGATCTCGAGTCTCGTGACATGAAACATCTGAAAGCTAATGATTATTAGCTTCAGCACTTCGTAGCAAAAAAAATGTGTAGGTTTGCATTACTATTCGTAATTCAGTATTTTTATGATCTGGTCCAACCTTCGAAATCAAAACCCTCGTGATTACCGATATCATGGATATAATTATCATATGGATTTCTATCATATTTAAGCATATTATAGAACTCCATTTAATAATTATATCCATGATATGGGTAATTTTTAGGGTTTTGATTTAGTCGGTTGGACTTGACTTGCCCCCCTGAGTTTATTTAAAATAGTTTTAAAAGATCATACTTTTGGCAATATATGATCCTATGTGATGATTTTTTCTTGTGTGTATAAATATGTAATATCTTAGTACGCCACTCCTGTCATGAACAAATGTTTTAACTCTATCGTGTATACTATAGCGTTTTTTTTCTGAAATCACATCTACAGTTTAGAAAATAACCTAACCTAACCTAACCACTGAGCACACTAACTATGCTCAACATGCAACAATCTACAGAATCTGCAATACAAACAAAAGGCATTTCCAAGAGTTCGACATATTATTATCTACTAAGCGCCCCCCAGCTTTAAAAAATATATCAGACATAAAATTTCATCCTCATAATCTTACACAACACTAAATATATTTTTGGATTGGTGACCTTCCCCGGGCGAAAATATTCAAAATCCCATAAGTCTACGTGAGTGTATGGAATCGTTTATGGCTAATTGCGAACAGGCATTATAAAATTATTTTTTAAGCATATAAAATGTGTATGTATTTCGTCAAAAGGTAGCTACCTATATAACCTTTTTCTTCTCTACCGGTTCTTCTTATAGTGACTGAAAACGACCCCATTAGAAGAATGAGAGTGAGTTGTCAGAAATCAGTAAGAAAAATGCTGATGACAAATATATATTGTATTTATGTACTAGAGTTTTACCGCTTGCTTCTGAACTTTTCGCTTTAAGAATTGAAACTATTCACTCTCCAGTTCATTTATTTCTCGCAAGTAGATTTGTTTTCTCCCAACTACGCCATAAAAGGGTTTATTTCACATGAATGTCCAAATAATAATATTATTAGTAACGCTTCGTTTCCTTTAAGGTGTGTGCGATACTTTTGTTTTTCTATTGAAATAAAAATTCATATTGACTTGTGTTAGTCGGGTTTTAGTTTTACCGAATTGCATGAACATAGGTATATTTTATTACTTTCCAAATTTCTTTACAAAGATCACGTTCCATCTGGGACTTAATTCAAGGTAAACCATTAACAAAAGAAAATATATTAAGGTATTTCGATTTACACAAGTGTCTGAGAAAAAATGTGAATGAATGCTAAAATTTGACGCATTGAAGTCAAGTTTAATCTGATTTTTTTGGCATGGAGCACGTGCGCATTCATTTTGTATTTTTTATGTATGTACCGTACCCAACATCTAGTATATACTTACCTACCAATTATTTGATTTCTATACGTAGTTAGTTTTATCAAAACACAAAGTAGGATTTTTTTTCGAAACACTAGGATATTTATTAGATATCTTATGCGTATACGCAATGATTGCCGACAAAGTCTTTCAAAAAGATTATTTATCGATCATATTTCTGATAGTTGTTTAAGTATATCGTCTCAATAATTTTATGATTAAATACAAATAAGAAATACTGACTCTGTTTATTCTGAAATTGCATAAACCATGACAGCAACTGAGATTAAAATCAAAATGTTAACTTCTTCAAAAATATTACTTTGAGAACGAATAAATATTATGTGACTTTTGTTTTCTACATACGTTATTCGTTTTGTTTTTCGAGAAAGCTATTCCTGTGAAGCTGAGGTCCAGTTACTTATTCATAATTATAACTAATAAAAATATATGTCAGTAAAAATTTCATTCTATATATGAAAGTAGGTATATAGGCATTTACTTATTTATATAAATATTTAAAATTTTCGTTTCGTTGTGATTTTTATGACGAAAAAATATGTTTTTGTAAAGAGAATATTTTTTTTCTATAAATGCCTTTAAATAAAAAAAACAATTCTGGGGGGCAAGTTTAGTCAAATGGTGAAATCGAATTCCTTTTGATTATAATTATCCATAGCATGGATATAATTTATTATCATATGGTGGAGTTCTACAACATCTTAAGATATTATAAATCTCCATATATCCATGATATGGGTAATCATGAGAGTTTTTATTTCACCGTTTGACGAGATTTCCCCTCCCCCTGATTAAAATATCATCTTTGGGCAGAGACGCCTAAGGTGATATTTTAATATCAAAACCATCAAATAAAAACCATCCATGTTTTCCCCTTATCTTATATAGAACTCCATATGATATTTTTTTCTTAAAATGAATAAGTCCTTGTTAAACAAGTACATGTACATCTTCCTACATTCCATAAATTAAGCATAAATGATTGTTCTATAGATGAACGAAATCGGTAGAGGCAGGATTCGAACTCGCAACCACTGGGTAACTAGCCCAGAGGGCTAACCGCTCTGCCATCGACCCATCTATGTAAATGATATCCATGAAAAGGGTAAACATGGTTTTGATGGTATTGATTTCGCCTGTTGGACCAGACTTGCCCTCCTGGTTTTTTTAAGTCTATACTTACCCACACAAAATGAACCTACCCAGTGTACCTTTGAGTGAGTTTCAAAAGACTTGTTTGAAGTTTGAGTTCTTTTTTCATTTTGATAAAAACTGAAGAACACTCTAAAGTTCTTGATGACTCATAGCAAAGTCTTTTCTAGCTATGTAGATTTGTACTTACTACTGCTTACTATTCAATGTTGCAACACTTTTCAACATAGAATGCTTAAAATGTATAATTGAAGGCAGTTACCAAGATGAATGTACTTTCATCCTTCATTAACTTGCACTCTGTCTTATTTACAAATTTCAAATTCTATGACTTATTCGTAGGTACATAAATACATTATTTTCAAAGTTCTCAGAACCACATAATTTATTCACTTTTTATGCATCTCAGGTTTTACTGGAATTTATTTATTACATTGGTAATGAATAGAAAAGTTAAGTAACTGAAATATTTATTTAAAAGTGAGATTATCATGAAAGTGTGTGAATATATCCGTGAGTTGACAGAATAATATAAAGTTCTTTTATTAGTAAAGTTCTCTCTGCTTACCACGTGAGAGTCATGGCGTGATGTTATGTGTGTCTATAAGTGTGTACTAAAATCTTTTACGTAGATATATAAATACATTCAAAGCATGCTGTTAGGGTTGGTACACTTACATAGGAATTTCCAGCGATTATACTTTATATGTACGTGAAAATGAGGGTTTACATTCTCTTTTATTTTTCTTTCCTTCCTTTGTCCACGGTGTCCTTTTAGTATATCGTTCTTTTGATCTTTGGGCTCTTCGTCTGCTGGCCTTTTGTCCGATCGGACTTTTGTCTCATATTATTCATTTGGTCATATTGGAAAAATATCTTCGCAAATAACACTTCAATATAATATTACTCACATACATAATATTAGATAGGAGTAGTAGAACAATTCTGAAATTCAAATAGTGCTTTTGGAACGTACCTATTTAAGTCATAAATATTTCCACAACATTTTTACTCTACTTATAACTATGACCGTTTGGCAAAGAGTTAAGTCAAATGTGCTGGCATCCTGTGTTGATCCTCAGCTTAGGACTATAGTCTCTTCCATTTTAAAATATCAAATCTCAGATCCTTTATTGGTCCAGTTGAATATAATTTTTTAAAGTAGACTTTAATTTTTTAGTATTTTTAATGGTTCTTTAACGACATTTGATAAGTATTTTTTGTGGATAGAAGGAATGAAACTCTTTATAACTGCAATCAGTACACTTTTCATTAATATATCATTGTTGAGGTAAAAGGAACTTTTTTTTCAGCCTGTTACTACTCTTACGTTGACTACGTAAGAGTAAACGTAAGAGTCTTTCATCAACTTCCAAGATATTCGATCTTGAGATATCAACATCCATGCAAACTTATAAAGAGTAATTACATTATTATATCATGCTCACCTACTTAAAATAGTGCTAGTTACTCTAAATATAAATCGACTTAATGACGGAAAATGCACAATAAAGTTCCATGTCATTAATGGTAACTATCGCGTGCTCATGAAAATAGTTGATTATATCTGATTCAAATTATGATAAATAATTGCTAAATTTTCTTTTGTGGAAAATGCCTGATATGAAAAAAAAACTATCTCAAACATTAACATTGACTTGATGCATTTTTTGGAACAAAAATTTTATTTTACTTAAACTTAAATGCATTTAAAAACGGAATTAAAAAAATGGTAAAAATACAAAATCATTTAGATAATATTAAATTATAATCTGCTTCAGAACAGGTTTTTAATCAAGTAAAGTAACTTACGTTTCGCATCTTGTTTTAAGTATTAATTTTTTTTATTCATTATTTCTTTAACAAGTGTAATAACCTACTTAAAATAAAACAATAGAGTATAAAACAATCTGTGAAATAAAGTATTTTTAATAAAAAAATTTTACTAGAATTTCGATACGTTGTAACCCAACATTCTCTATAGAAATGTTCAAGATTTCTTTTTTTTTACAAAATATTGAATATTATGTCCTACGACATAAATCGGAAATATAAGAAGATGTAACGAAGCATAAATGCTTTTACTTTAAGTGAACGAAATTGGTCGTGGAAGGATTTGAACTCGGGAATACTGGATTATTAACCAGCTCGCTAACGCTCTGCCGCCACCCACAATATTTGAGTAATTCGTTTAATGTGCAAGATATTTGAATATGCATAAACAATAAATTATGGCTCTTTCAACTAACCGCATGTGGATATTTGACGAAATGTAGGTATGTAGTTCTTACGTGACACTCTAGCTGTTTTATGTTATATATTTTTTCGCATCTCTAGATGAAAATAAAATTAGGTTAATGATAGAAGATGTGTCAAGGGAGAGTCGAGTCTTGTATATTGGCGTTGGGATATCTCTACATACATAAAAATATTATTGACAGTCGAGAATAGTTCCCGCGGGCTTCGAATGAAAAATGTTTCCAACTCCGTCCGACTGAATCCTCGGGGTCCGCCGCTAGACAATTTTAGCGAAATCGTTTTACACCACTTGTCGCCTGCACTGTTAAAGCTGTAACTTCAATTCACACTTGCACAAATTCAATTTGATACTACATGCATATATTATAATATGTTTGTACATATTTATAATATACAAGTATGCTCCAATGAAACATGTGGCATATTGTTCGCCTAACGCTACGTATACCTACATTTTATAGGGTGCAATGTTTATTTGTGTACCTTTCGCTTTATTAAATAATTATTTTTACATTTCACTTTTCATAAAGCATGCCCTGAGAAATAAGTGTTCGCTTCGAATTCCGTTATATCAAATAAATCATCGTAGTTTAAATCTTTATATAGAGAAATTGCTATCGTGCAAGGTCTTCGCCGAAATCAGTGGAGGTTTTCGTGATTTAAGCCTACTGTGAGACTTGAGATACTCAAGATCGGGATGGGATGGCAATTCCAAGTTCCGGATAAGCTTTTCATATTCACGGACCACTGCAGACTGTCTTCGCAACTCATGGGGTGCAATGTGGCTCAAAATAGGCAGAAAGTGTAACGGTGTGGAACGTAGCGCACCTGAGATGACGCGCAAAGTGTCATTTAGTTGGACATCGATCATTCCCGTGTGGGGGCTGTTGAGCCATACAGCCGACGCATACTCCGCCGCAGAATGAACAAGGCTTAGTGCAGATGTGCGTAGTGTCTCTGCTGAAGATCCCCAGGTTGTCCCAGCCAGCTTATGAATAATATTGTTCCAGGTTTTTATTTTAGCCGATAGTTTATTTAAGTGATTCTTGAAATTAAGTGAGCGATCAAGAGTTACTCCCAAGTACTTAGGAGTGCCACTATGTATTAAGGAAAATATTATAGTTTAAGCAAATTCTTCGAATCAATTCGTTCTTATTGAATAACTAACCAGAATACTTATTGGAATAATAATAAAAAAATAACTTTCGAAAAACGATGTGACATGGGTATTGATTTCTTTAAATTGAAGCATAATTTTTCATAGAAATGTTCACAAAAAGAATGATATTCATATACAGTATTGTAGAGGGCCTATAGAAAAGTCTAGCGACGGCAATAATCGATGATGGAAATAATACAAGAAATATTTTGGTTGACTGCTTTTCAACATGCAATAATTCTCCTAGCACTGGAGCATATTTTTAGTCCATAATCAATATCGGCTAACAATAAGCAATTCAACGCATTTTGATACTGTACATGTTTTTTGCCACACTTTTGTTTTATATATTGAGCAAAAATTGATTATAAACACGACAGGATAAATATTTTCATAAAACACTAAATATACGAACAGTATAGATGGAAAATAAACTGATTATAGTTACGTTTTCAGTAGCTAAGAACACTTATTTGCGATCTGTATATCGTATATTAATTTCAAACGGCGCGGCGTACCTATATTTGTAGGTGAGTTATTAAAAGCGTTTTTTTTTGTAATTTTTGTTGATTTTGGAAATACATAGATAATATATGTCTAATCTTTGCTTATTAATCTATATCTGCGCTTCGATTTCCCTCTGGATCTTTTACCCGGCACATTGAAGTTTTAAATTACGTTCCCTATATTTTCCGGTGTTCTTCTACAAACATGCCCATACCGTCTCAATCTGTTTTCTTGGAACTTCTCGGATATATTGCGCACTCCTAAGATTCCTCATATATGGGTGTATCTTATTTTATGTAAGCATTTTCGTTTCCGTTGTCTATTACATAATACATTTTGATTTTTCTTTATATATTATATAATAGATATATTTGAAATATTATGTACATAAATAATAACATCATATAATGTTTATTGATAGAAAGTCCTTCATATAATATTTTAGATTCATACTGTTATACCTTAACAATAATAAATATTTTAATTTTTTACGAAGTCTTGGCCTTTGAAACATATTTACTCTGAAAATTTGATTTTTTAATTACATTACCGGAATATTTACAATGTAAAATAATACACATGAGAAAGTTCCTACGTATGTAAAACAAAATCAAAAAAATTGGAAATTATTAATTGATATGATGGTTAATATTCCATTTCGTTATTATCGTAAAAAGATTCACCTGTAATATAAAGCGTAAAAAATAATGAGTTTCGCCGCAATAATGTCGTAATTTTGATATGTTGACATTTTTATGCCAAACGGGGGAGTTTAAACGAACGACCAGCGCGTAAAGTATATTTTGCCTGGGAGTTATAAGTTGTAATTCAAATTTCACCGAGAGTCAAGAATATTATTGGTTCAGCGCGGATAGTTTTTCTTTGAATTATCAATGTGGTTTTTGTTAAAAACACAGATACACGATGCCTTTTTGCTATATAATACAAAATATGTATACATATATCATAGTGACCAGCGCCAATTAAGGTAAGTTCTGCTACTGCTCACTACCCCAAAGGGAGTTTAGAATTTTTTTAAAGTTATTTTTTTAGTGCACATTATTAACTAATATCATGCTGAGACTGTATTCTGAAAGTTCCATCATATCTACATGGTGTGTAGGTACTATGTACGGCGTGTTTATTCTACTTTATCAATTATAGATTAAAGTAGGTACTCATCAGATTCTATTCAAATTTTGCAAATTTTTATATCTAATTTTCATTTTTTTCAAATTTTTCAAAGTGACCCCGAGCTAAGGAAACTTAAAATTTGATATTTTTATTTTCAAATTGCTAAAACTGCGCATCACTTTCATCAAGTGTCAATGAAGAATTAACAAGTTTTCATAATAAAATATATTTATCAAAGATAATCGTACAAACTAATCGAACAAAAATAATCTAACAAGCATTTATACTTAGTTAATAGTTAAGGGAATGTAGGAAGATGTATAATGTACTTGTTTAACAAGGAAATATTTATTTTATTTATTATTTATTTAAGATTTGGTACAAGGTTAACATACAATATACATAAACATAATATCAATTATAATAAATCAACCGTGCATACAAAAATCCCACAAGGCATAGCCAGTCTGTCTATTCATTTAAAAAATAAAAAAAACTCATTTCATGATAATGTTGAAAATTTTCCAGACTAAAATTGTATACTTTGTGGAATGACTTGGTAGTGAGGAGTATTGCTTTGGTCACAACTGACTCTTTTTAAGATATGCTCGCACTTTTTGGATGCAGACTGCGCAGGACGAACAACATGGAGACTAGCGTCTGGCTCTAGAAAAATTTAGGGACGGAAATACGCATGCGCACAAAAATTATAAGGGATGCAATAAAATACGACAACGAAATAATATTATGATGTGTATATAAATCCCATTCCCCTCATTTTTTTTTTGGTTAGGTTCAGTTAGGCCTTAATAATTATAGTGACTCGCGTGAGCGAGTTGCTTTATAAATTAAATGGAAATAAATATCATTTAATGATTCGGCGGATATTTTGTTAATATTTACCATATTTGTATTATAAATTAGCTATAAACCACTTGTTTGTGAGTGGGGGGAGGGGAGTATTGTGTAGTGTTTTTGTTTTTGATGGGGAATATATTAAGTATTGGAGAAGTGTTATGAAAGGTATGGTTATTTATAAGTTTTATACCGGAATTTATGTGTTTATGTATTTCGAGCGTAGTTGTTAAGTCGGTATCCTTTATGTCGTGTTTCGTGTAATAGTTTTAGTTTGTAGTTATTGAATGAGTTATTACACAGAAACACACAAATTCAACGTGTTGGTCTAGACACGCCGGTCGATGGAAGGACAGCGCTTCCGAAACATGTCGCGAAGTGACTCAAAAAACAAGTGGTTTATAGTTAATTTATAATAAATATGGTTAAATGGAAATTGGTCACAGGAAAAATGCTCTTAACATCTTTGCCATTTGAGGTTAGGATTTTTTTATTTATTCAGTTAAATATTTGTGCGCACGCGTATTTCTGACTTCCGTCCCTTGACCTATCTGACGGCAGACGCTTGTCAAACGGAGGGGGACTATGTCCATGAGCGGACGTCCGAGGAAGAAGAAGAAGGCTGGTTTTATTTTAATCATGTCCTTTAATATAGTTAGAAAACGGATATTTTTCTATTTTCCCTTTTCAGACTCATTCATACATGTTAGTTTAGCCTTTTACTTTCAACGTAAAGTAACTTATTAACGACGGATGTAGGAGGCGCCGTGCTGCCTGTGTCATGACGGCGAGGCTCCACAATAGATAGCGATTGATGTTCTCGGAAGGCATTACCAATATGTGTCGTAGACTTTCTTTGCTTCTATCTTTCTAACTTTATATGTGACCTGTGTTATTACCCTAATTTTGTTGTATTATCTATAATAATTTATTCTAACAAATATCGACGACAACATTTGCTATAAAAATCTGACTAACGTTATTACTTAATTCGTTGATGTAATGCTGTTTTTGTATTACTAGTTGCATGTAACACAAGATTCAATTGACAATGGCGATAGTATGTATAGCTAACTAAATACATACCGACCTATTTACCCTTAAATCCAAATTATTGAATATTTTAAGATATTTTGTATTCTATGCAAAACATGTTACTATGTCAAGATAGGATTATGTAGAGATCGCTTCTTTTTTTCTAACCCGAATATGTAAACAGCTTGATGGTATGTATGCATGTGTGGAGATTTAGTATCAACCATTGATGTTGTGTATTCTGCTATACAAATTGTATGAAACGATGTCGTCACTAAATTAAATTTTGATAAATATTTTTAAAAAAGTTTGATATGAATTAAATCCTATAATTTATGATTTTTTATAGAAAATTAAATTATCGAGCTGGGGTGTTTCGGCGTTTTTCGATTTGAAAAAAAAAACGGAAATATGGGCATGTAATCACATAAAATAGTCATTTAAAAAATGTTTTCCATCATAGAAAAAGTTTGAGACACTCTTCAACTTTTTCATAAAAATTACTTTGAGATATTATATTTGTCTGTATTTTGGAAAAAATCTAATCTAGATTATTTGGTTTTTGTAATATATAAAAAATCAATTGTTGAAAATCGTATACTGAATATTTATTTTGATATTTTTATACTACTATCTCTTCTTCAGCCCGTGTTTGCCACTATGTGACATATGCCTCCCATCTCTTACTCCATTCCTCCCGTTCCTGTTGGGATTCCCATCAACTGCGGTCCATCCGTCTGTTATGTGGCCGCCCTTGTGGTCTCTTATCACTTCTCAGTCTTCAATCAACCAGTCTTTTCGTCCATCATCTATAATTATTTACATGTGTCCTGCCCATCTTCACTTTTGCATTGCTATTCTCTTAACATATATTTTATAATTGACTGAATGGTCTGACTTGAAAAAAAATTAACAACGTAGTTCCAAATTATAAAAAAATGGCATTAAATAATTGGGAAGGTATATAATAAATTATTATTAACTAGTTGCATGTAACACATGAGATCCAACTGTCGATAGCGATGTATGTACAGTTGAAGAATAAGTACCAAACTATAAACCCATAAATCCAAAATAGTGAATATTTTAAGATATTTTGTTTTCTATACAACACATGTGGGTATGTTTGTCAAGATAGGATAGTATGGAGGTCAGTCCTTTTTTCCTACCCAGAATATGAAAACAGTATGATGTTATGTATGTATGTTTGGAGATTAAGTAGGTATCAAACTATTGACTGAGATATTGTGTAGTGTATACTGTCTTACAAACTGTATGAAACGATGTCGTTAAATTCAACGTTTTATAAAAATTGTTAAAAAAAATTGAGATGTGCTACAATAATGTTTATATTTTTTATAGAAAATTAAATTATCTAGTTGGGGTGCTTCGGTTTTTTTCGCTATTACTAGAAACTATGGAAATACAAGCAGTTGAACAAAAAAATGTTTTTCTTGTTTGAGAAACTGGAATTTTTTAAAAAAACAAATTTAACCTTATTTTATTAATTTACATTTTTTTCCGTACATTTGTATGTATGTGGTATGTTCTCTAGATACACAATACAGATGTCAATAGATTTTTTCCGTACATTTGTATGTATGTGGTATGTTCTCTAGATACACAATACAGATGTCAATAGATTTTTTCCGTACATTTGTATGTATGTGGTATGTTCTCTAGATACACAATACAGATGTCAATAGATTTTTTCCGTACATTTGTATGTATGTGGTATGTTCTCTAGATACACAATACAGATGTCAATAGATTTTTTCCGTACATTTGTATGTATGTGGTATGTTCTCTAGATACACAATACAGATGTCAATAGATTTTTTCCGTACATTTGTATGTATGTGGTATGTTCTCTAGATACACAATACAGATGTCAATAGATTTTTTACACCGCCATCTATTGGTAAAGGTTAAACCAATAGTTTCTTATAAAAAAATCATTAAACACACTATATTTTTCCAAATATTGGAATTAAATCCACTACGCCATACAAAATAGGATGTATCCTATTTTGAACTTCTAAATATAATAAAATTCTTGAAGTATAATTTAGCTGTATCTGATAATAATTGTCAATATAGTTTTATTTTGATACGTTTATCGCTTTTTTGTAAACACGGTGTATTTCTATTAAGTTTAATAATCGTAGAATTCTACGCCTAAATAAAAATACCAAATTTATCTATATCATCTGTAAAGGCAGTGTGTGTTTTAACATAGGTTGCTATACCGAATCACCTATTAGAAATATACCTACTATAGAATGACATAAAACCACCTAAGTACTTATAAAACGAACTTAAAGGTTTTGAGATAACTTTTTTATATTATTACCTACCCATTCTTGTAGTCGTTCATTTAAAAGGTTCATTTATGTTCCTATACCGTCTGCTCTTGGCTAATGTCTTTTGTCCACAAAATCTGCTGATTGGGGAGGAAACTTTTCTGTAAAATTCTTTGAATATGTATAAGGGTTATCATCTTGAGGCTACTAGTTTCTTTGTCTTTTCAATAAATGCCATTTATTTATTATTTATTGGATGGATAAATTTCCTTAAGGAGACAAATTTATTTTATTTGATTTTTTATTTAAATACCGAAAAACGCATTATCCTGCTAACACATATATACTAATTGTATCTATTTTCGTCATAATATAAATTATTAAATGCTCCCTCAACACCACAAAAAATAATACTACGTATGTAGGTAACTTGGTCACTTCTATGATGTTCAACATATGTATAAGGATCTGAAGTCGACAGCATTTTATATTCATAGGGTATTATGAAATCAAATAACTTATTGATAAACAGTTATTAGCATTCTTCTTCTTCTGCCCTGTTCGGTACCCTCGACTTTGGCGATCACTCTGGTGAATCACTCTCTGTCTTGTGCTAGCCAGAATATCTGATCCACAGTTCTGAAGCCCATCCATTCTCTAATATAACACAGCCAGGACATCTTTCTCCGTCAAGCTCCTCGGAGACCGTCTATTTTGCCCTCCAGTATTAATCTTTACAGTGATCCTAACATAGTAAAATATATTAAAATAAAGAAGATTCTCGACACACGACCGGAGGGGAGACGTGGTGTGGGGAGACCCAAACTACGGTGGATGGACGGCATACAGGAGGATCTAAAGAGGATTGGCGTGGCAAACTGGAGAGTACAGGCGATGGACTGGTCTAAATGGCGAAAAATTCTGGAGAAGGCCAAGGCTCATAGTGGGCTGTAGCGCCAATGATGATGATGATTAATCGAAGCAAGTGGTATTTTTCTCCCCTCATTATGTGACCCAAATATGCGATCTAGCGGACCTTTATTGTAGACAGAAGTTGCCTGGTTGTCCTGACTCGACTTAAGATCGAATTTGTAACCATTGCCATTGAAAAATATAAAAAAAAACTTCTAATCAAGTATTGCTGCGTAGAAGGTTCCAAGATCGATAATCTAAAATGCTAGAGTGTTACTCTTCATGCTTTATTTTTTTTTAATTCTCATAACAAAATAGCGGTACTCGAAAGAAATTCTCCTGTACGAATGATCATTTTTTATTTTTCCCCGTGTCTGAACAGATTTCTTTCAACCATACGTGCCTATGAATGATACCATCATAAATATATTAAGACATCTGAAAAATTCTCGTTAACCACTTGAAATGCTCTTTTAGCAAGTATGTATGTCTGGTATGCATTGCTACTTGAATTAACGTATTCAAATTAGATTATATATTTTTGATCTGAATGCTCTTCAACAGGCAGTGCTAGTTACCTACGTACCTATACAGTGTGAAGTATGCATCGATCGACGAGTGGTTAATAAATCGGGCAATGCCGTTGTACAAAAATTGAATGTGGTATATTTTTTACACCACTTGAGCGTCCAGTAGCCAGCAGGTGATGTTCCCATACTCCCGGCGAATGTTATTTTATTCATGAGCACTAAATCATTCATGTACGTTGCTGTCCAGAGAGATTTATACCAAACATCGGACACCTTACTATTGACAGATCGATTTTATAACATGCCCACGTTTGTTTTGATTAGATATATATTTTCTTTACTTTAATGATAACACTTCAGAAGTATATGTCACTAAGTTCCATGTTATTTCATTCATAAATAGATAATTCATGATGACTATAATAAGGTATATGATTTAATTTATTGAATCAAAACACTATACACTTGACAAGTATGCGATAGCTGTTTCACTACAATAAATCTGTTATGAAGCAGCTACCTGTACATTTATTACAAAAAAACACTAAAAAAACATTTGAAACATAAATTTTATAGATAATTTCACATATTGTCGGCCTTCGTGGTTCAGTTGGTTGGGTATCTGAGTGCTGATCCAAAGGTCCCGGGTTCGATTCCCATGGGAGACACAGTTTTTAATTGTCTTTTCAGTCTGGATCTGTGAGACAATTAATATCGTAAGTCTTCAGAATGTGGCAACTTGTTATTGGGTGCGTGTTAAATTAATATTTGACATAGTACCTGTTAGTTGCCCGAGAAGTAATAAATAATAATAATAATAATATTCGGAACAGTAACAAAAATAATATGATAATATTGATCTTCATACTTTGCTGCTAATTATTTGTGGCACATTTTTACTAATATAATTAAATAAAATATCTTATTTTTTAACCACGTTGAGTATTTTTATGCCTACTGAACGTGGTTAAAAACTAAGATATTTTATGTAGAAATTATATTGATAGTAAAGAAATGATTGTTGTGATATTGATTTCATTTTGTTTTCTACCCACATTAAATCAAATATATTCATAACTATGTTTATCCATGTAATTTTATTATACGAGACTAAGCGTTTGTGAACCATCATCTTCACAATTAGTTCACAATTACTTTGTGACATCCGAAGTGGATGCATCTGAAGATAATTTATTTTTTTACCATCAAAAATATTCAGTCCTTTTTTAGAAACTCATTACGTGGATTATGTTTACTCAAATGACAAGACAGTAAATACAAAACTTTAAACACTTTCTTGCAAGCTGTGCAAGTGGGGGTTATTAAAGATTGGCATTTTTTTTAAAACCTTGTATTTTTAATTGGTTTCTCGTTTAAGTTTTCTATTACTATTTCGAATAGAAGAACGACACTATGGTAATTTCATTCGTACATTACGTTGATTTTATATGTGAAATACGTATAAAATTAGTTTTTTCGAAAAATCAATGTTTAAATCACTCATGCACGGACTCTTTTGTCAATAATTTGAGCCTACGTATTCCATCTCTACCTAGTCCGATCCTTCTGGGTATTTCTGCTGTCTGGTTATCCTTTCCTAATTTTATCTTGTGTCCAAGGTATATAAATTCTTCAACAGCTTCAATTATTTTATTATCAATTGTGATAGTGCTGTTAGATGGACTCATGATCATGACTCTAACTGGAAAAAATACGTAATTAGCTTAATGTTTATTATCAACGCCTATACTATATAAAATATTATGACAAGCTATTATCCCTATTTGAGGAGCAAGTGTGAAAACATGATTACCGTCTCCTTCATCACTTTTGAGATATTATTTATAATTAATGCTGTTATTTTATTAACGTTGATTCATGAATTTCCTTCTTTGCATTTAGCACAGCTGCGATATGTGCTACCTACTAATTGAATAAGTTTAACTTTGAAATACTGAAATTAACAAGGGACATAATATAATATACGCCACTGAATTCGGTATTTGTTGTAGCAAACTTGTATCAGCACATGCAATAGAGATTTGCACATATCTTAACCTAACAAAATATTATTTCTTTCAGAATTATCTTAAAGTAATACACACATACACACTTTAACTTTTATTTATTTTTCTTTGACATACATATACACATACCTATATATTTTTTGTTCTTGTTTGAAGCCGGTCGTTGCTGGAGATAGGTCATCCGCTCTACTGAAATTACTAATTCAAATTGACGTGAAATTGACTGGGTGTATAAAACTATACTCATATACCTACCTACATTTATTCGCGTAAATATTGTTTGGATATTATACATTTATTTATGTAGGTGGGTGGAATATGCAGTATCGGGATGGTTTCAATCAATTAAGTTAAAATTTATGGTACCTACCTAATCCTAACTAATGTATTATTATTTATTTTAATAGCATTTGTCTATAATTAGCTCACTTTTAACGTTACATTTTGATCTTTAAAATTGTTCATAGCTGTTGATAAAAAATAAACAAAAAAAGTAGATAGGTACAGCTTTTCGTAACTCTACATTACAATAAACAAACATTCATCGCTTTTGTGGTTATAACGCAAATACCTATTAACAAATTGCTATCGGTTATAAAGATTTTTTTTGATATTTTCCTATGTGCATACTCAGGTTACTACAATATCTAAATAATTTATTACTACAGATCCCTCCTCATCCAGAAATATACTCGTTAACTGTATATGTGTAAATATATTTTTTAATTTAGGTATCTTTTAAAATTTTGTTTTGTCGTGTAGGTATTATTTTATGAATTTTTCAACTGTGTTCCTAATCAATTATTGTATAATCATTAATTTAAATTGAAGAAAGCTTTTTTGGTTCAAGTTTTATAAAATTAGGTAATATGATGTAAAATAAATAACTGAAAACTTTAACTTTCTGACATGAATTAAATAAATTAATTGAATTTAAGAAAACTTAAAATATAAATAGCTTTAAATGGGGATTAAAAAATGGGTTAAAAAACAGGCAAGACACTGATAAATAAACTACTTTACGTTAACATGCAATGACACACACGTGCATCTAAACCATATACTTATATAATTATAATTATAAGCTGCTTCAGAACAGGTTTTTAACCTATTGAAGCAGTTTACGTTCCGCATCTAGTTCTTAAAACCCGTGTATATATCCTGGCTATACGAATGTACGCAAAAATGCACACTTAATTACCTGTTTAATGTATGAAACACGAAAAAATATTGTGTATCACCTGATATGTGATATATAACATATTTTCGTGAAGAAAAATGGAAATTTAGAGTTTTTATTTAATGTAACAAGAATACTTATAAAAATATTATAATAATAAAAAACTCAGTCGGTTCATATTTTCATATTTTCATTATCATATTCACAGTTCATATTTTCTTTCGATTGAAGTAAAAATCTACTTCATTGGCATTGTAGTTTTTTGGCACGTATCTTTTGAGGGAACTGGGGAAATTATTTTCAAAATATGCTATATAGTCCACTATAGCCTCTTTTGAAAAAAAAAATCTGATCTTTTTTGAAAAAAAAAATGTATTGTTAAACTTTGATGTGTATGAAGTGTATATTATTTCTTATGTTACAAATAAAAAAATACAATACTTAAGTTATGCGATTGGAATCAAAAAAAATAATAAAAGAAAAATCATTGCAGACATATTTAATCTGAGCTGAATAATATTCGACAATTTAAGTGCTCAACTCTCGGTGATTAAATAATCTGAAGTAATGATAAATTATATTGCTTTCTGTTAAATAAACTTATTGATTTCAGTAGGTATTTCCTTTGAAGGAGTATTTGAATTTTCCCATCAATCTTGACAACAATTGATTTTACTGTGTACACACTAGATAGGTTCGTACTTACATCCACAAGGAGTATTAAGATAAGACACGTGAATTACTTGCTTTGAAATTCGGTTTTTTGAAAAAAATACATACATATTATGTAAGTAGATACTCATTTTATATTAAATGCTTTTCGATAGTGGAAAAAATAAGAATAATGTCAAACAAATGTGTTTCGATAAATATATACATTCATACATACAAACCATTACGCCATGTCCTTCACGGGGTAGGCAGATAGAACCGGATGCCACATATTTCTATCTTGACACACATTCATCGACTCATTAACGTTCATACATCGTCTTGTACATGTTCGTATATTATTTACGCTTCTAATATTCCCGTTTTTCAAAATACGTTCACATGGCCGTGCCATCTATTCCTTGGGCGGCCCCGACTTTTAATTCCATTCATGTCCATAAATGTTTATTTTCTTCGTCAGGCGTTCCTCATTTACTCTCTCCATGTGGCCAAACCATCTCAATTTGTTCACTTTCATTCTATTCATGACATCATTATTCATCTTACATTCTTTCCTTGTGTCCTGATTTCTGACCCTGTCATAATATGTCGTTCTATTACAAATTGTTCTTAGCGATCTGATTTCAACTTCATTACTTCTGTCATGTCCAGGTTTCACTTGCATTCGTCAAGGTTGGCACTAAGATAGCGTTATGAATGGCAATAATAGCTTCCTTTGATATGTTGCGATCATTCATTACTGGTCTAAGTGCTCCATTCACTCTGTTTCCTGACATAAATATTTTTTTCAATCTTCTTACCTATCCGTCCATTCTGTTGAAACATGCTTCCCAGATATACATATTTCGACTTGTGTACTTCACAAGAAAATGCTCATCTCATGTGTTACATGCAACTAGTAAATACTTGAAGTGTCCAGAGCGAGTTGATTATAAAATTTGTTTGACCATGTTTAATACTTTAAACAATCTATCACCACAATACATTCAAGAGCTGTGTCAGAAAAAAGAGGTATCTGGGAGGCATCTCACATTCAGGTCGTCTGGATTCACAGAGTAACAACTCCCTAAAGGAGTTGAACAGAGTCAACAAGGCGGCTTACTATGACCGATGCTTTAGTGTTGATGTCCGCAGTGCTCAAAGCAAGAGCACTTTCACTAAATGACTGAAAAAAAACTTTATTTCGTAGAGCAGCACACAACTAAACCATCAGCGCCCTTGGAATGATTTTGAATCATTAAAAGGCGCTATATTAAATCTCCTATTATTTTTATTGTTTTTTTAGGGCGCTGGCCGATTAACTATGAATATTAATAACAATTAAGCACTACAAATGAATAACACTCAATTATTATTATTACCATTATATGTACACTTCCTCAAAAGAATTTGCCGAAAATGCGTCAATTGTAAATGATTATATACAATGCATCAAACGCATCCTCAATCATTCAATTGGGAATAATTTACCCATCCAGATACTTAACATATCAAAGGATTAGGCTCTGAGGAGGTCTCTATACTACATATCTATCAACCCTACTCATCCACGAATATTAAAACATCTTAAACGATTCTACGTTTATTTATTATAACCTTTTTTTTGTATTTACATATATTAGTATTATTTTCGATAAATCTAGAATTTCTAAATTACGGCTAAACGATTTTGGAATAATGCCAGTGGCTGACATAATGAACGGTAATATTATTATTTTACAAGAATGTCGAAGTCTTTTAATCTCATTACCTAAATCGGTGTATTTTCTAATTTAATATAATATTTTTATTTCTATACAATTTAATATTCTCCACTATCATTAAACAAAAAACCATATTGTATGATTTGTCTGTAAGTACAATAAATACCAATATGCTGTGTACTGATATATTTGTCTGTAAGTACAATAAATACCAATATGCTGTGTACTGATATATTTGTCTGTAAGTACAATAAATACCAATATGCTGTGTACTGATATATTTGTCTGTAAGTACAATAAATACCAATATGCTGTGTACTGATATATTTGTCTGTAAGTACAATAAATACCAATATGCTGTGTACTGATATATTTTATTATAGGTATGTATTGTTGGGTTGGACAAAATATATGATGGGAACTCGGTACTAATACCTAATTAAAATCAACCTAGCAATCCACTTAGAGACAGAATTCAATTACTTTCCAGGAGAGATTATTAATTTAATTTCTTTTGAAAATTATTTTGAAACATATTCTGGTAACTTTGAAATGAAAATTATTTATCTCCGAGCATTGAAAACCTGCTTACCTAATACAAAAAAAGAGAACCTTCCTATTTACATGCAGACTGTTGATACCTACATAACGTACCTTTGTTAGGGTTGACGACGAAAACGGGATTTTTAATACCGGTATTTATAATAACCAATAAAAAAATAAATCGAATATTTTTACAGTTTCATAATATACGCAAAAATCGGAAGTTTTTGCATTAAATATTGTTACAAGTAACTAAACAAACCAAAAATTAAATAATAATTCTAGAGCGGTTCAGGCGTGACATCTGTGCTAAAGTAATGTCACCTCATGTATAAGGACTGATGCTTTCAAAGTATAAAAACCACTTTCTCAATAGATGGCGTTACAAAAAAGTTTCTTGGTTACTTTATATGTAGATGGCTATGACGTTTCAGTTTATTCTAAAGCGAATAATATATAAATAGAACTTTCATAATTGGATCGATAGGGAACTCGATAAGAAGGCATAATTGGTGAACTTTACGCAAGCGCATAAAGTTATCACGTAAACCAGCCGATGACAGGTCTTGAGCCCTGTAGGTGCCTTGATTTCACGGTTCTCATATAATATTCTTACCTCCTCTATAGCAAGATGTTTAAAATTTGTCATAAAAACATAGTTTAATACCGATGTTTAACACGTTTTTTATCTGCATTTCTACGTTAATTGTGAGAGAATGGTGATTCGGTAATTTTATTTCTCCTTAGCGCTTTTGTCCCGTTTCTATCGGGCTACGCTGTGATCATGATCCTGGAATTGGCGAGTCTGATTAGTACATTGAAGCGACTGCCATCTGACCTTCGTAACCCTTAGATTGGGGAACCAGACAAATTGGATCATGGCTACACATAGCTATAAATATAAATCCGCACATAGATTTTTTTGAAAATTCAGAGGTCCGCCCCGCCTGGATTCGAACCGTCGACCTCACGCATGAGAGGCGATGACCTTACCGCTGGGCTATCACCACCCTTGTGATTCGGTAATATTAAATATATTTAATTACATAAAGCTCTTAAAAAGTTATGAACCGTATTATGCAATTTGATGTAGGTTACACTAATTTTGATTTATAGATTTTATCCAACTTCAAATAAATGTGATATCTAAAAAAATTATCATTTTTAATTTATTTTTAGTAATTTAAATAAACCTTTTCATTTGGCATAACAATTCGAATATTTTTAATATTTTCAATGTTACTTTGTGGCATATTTTAAAACAATATTAATTACTTTTCACCACGAATATTTCCATATATATTGAGGACGAAATAGTCGCATTGAAACTGGTCGTATATATCTCAATCGTGGTATAAACAAAATAAATTATAATAAATTAAAAATACCTTTTGCTTCCTTAGTTAGAAATACCGGTTGTATCAAACTTCGTCATCGGTTTACTTACTCTTATATTGCAAAACCCTACCTAGCTAAGTATGTATGTCCTGATGAATATTTTGGTAGATACTTTGTTCCTAGATGTTTTATATTATTTTTTGGTACCCAACAATATTTTGCTTACACTAAGAATAAATATTTAATAATTACATTAAAATTAATAAAAGCAAACCTTTATCGAAAAACGCAAGTGTACCTGAATATACCTGTATTTTTAAAATTTATTTTCTACTCGCTTTTTATTAAATTAAATTTCTCTTTAGTAAACAATAATTTGTAAGCGGGTAGATTATTATGGACCCATGAATATTTATGCTAAACCTGAGAGGGTACAGATTATTAAAATAACCTTCTTATTCAGTATGCATTGTTGACTGGACATTTACAACACATATATTATTTTTTTGCTGATTAACTAAATTTATTTCATTAAAATTAATTTCGGCATTGATACCCTTTTACTTGGAAGTATTGTTGGTTTAAAATACATTACATGGATTTTATACCAATCCTAGATAAGCTTAGAAATTAAATTAAATAAAAGACTAATTTAAAAACCATCATTCGGTTCTAATCCTAAAATAAAGATTTAAATTCAAGTTTTAAAATCAATAATTTCTTTTCGATGTAAAACAATTGAACCATAATGGACAGCATATTTGTTTGTGTGTATGCAGACATAAATTATACACCCAAAAATAGTAATTATATTCAAATATCGTTTAAAAATCACATTTTCTGCATTTCAAAGATGGAAATGAGCTTTGGAACTCAGAAACTCAGTGGTTGATGAAAATTAGGTACACGTGAAGCGAAAATGATACGTTGTTGTACATGTTTTATACTCGTAGAAATGTGTCGTAATAGGAATGAATAAAAGGAATTCGTTGTCAATTTAATAAAAATAATAGACAATGTTCTACTCTATAAAATAAACCAGATTCAAAGTAAAAAAACAATGTTATTGTAAGAGAAGTAAAAAACTAGCCTTGGAAATAAGCAACGTGTTTCTAACTAATAAAAGGTAATAAATATGAACAACAGCCAGCGACAGACAGAATTTCGTCATAACGTAAAGGCTGAATTTTGTAGGGACTGCTACTAGAAATCACATCACCCACTGACTGACACATTGGTTGATAGAAACCCCCTGCCAGACATAATAGGACGAAATAATTTAATGAAATACGTATCGCCAACATGATTGCTAACGTGCGTAACGAATAAATATGGTACATAGCTGGTATGTACTTACTTAATAAAACGATGATAATTGAACGATGACATTTAAAGCTTTAGGTAGTAAATATTCTCCTTGTGAAACAGGTAACGGTATAAACGGACGCGGAAAAATAAGTAGATTTGAATGTGTACAATAGTGAAGAAGGTACAGTGTAGACAAAATTCAGGAAGAAACCATCTAGTTATGTTCTATGCTATTTTCTTGGGTTACACAATACTGAGCAATAATATTCAGCTTGTGGTCAATACGCTACCATAATATCAGACAACTATGATGGCCAAGTCATTTTTATGCCAAATACGCCTTGTACTAGCTGGCTATAGGTCGATACCAGATATGCTTTTAAAAAATATTTTATTTTATCTGTAAAATCCAAGTATCCTAATGATTTTTGTTGGCATAAAAAAAACTTTTCGTAAATATTATCTTCAGCACGTTGTTCCTATTTTTTTATTATATCAATAAGTGGCTCATTAGCATTCATTAAAGTGATTCATTTTTTTTATAAATTGAGAATATTATATGCCTACTTAAGATGAATAGATTAAGTGAAAATGGACGAAAGCTTTTAGTAAATGAAAAGAATTATCCCATTTGAGCTACGAACAAAAACTACGGGAGACGCCTTTGCAAATGACTTATGAATAAATACAACCAAGACTTGGAAATGAAACCGTGTATATTAAATGAAAATACTCGAAGTTTTCGTGATAAGATACGTGATAAACACTAAAATATTACAATAAATGAATGGGAAATAGATAAGGAATACTGTATTAAACATAGCATTATAAAAGTTACTCAAAGTAACATACTTTTGAGCATCTACTTTATATTATCTTCAAAATGATCGCTTAGGTATATTTACAAAAACCAAGTACTTGATTTTACTTTACACCATTTTCAATAATTGTATCAAAATTATGTATCACCATGGTACTCGTATCATCAGAAATACATATATTAATATTACTTCCAGAAATACATATTTGCAAATAACAAGTACTATGTCAAATATTAATTTATGTAAAACGCACCCAATAACAAGCTTCCACATTCTGGATATAAGTATATATGCATAAATGCAAATTGCGAATCATTGGATGTATTCAATACTGTATTTTTATATTGAGATTGTATGAACCACAAAATATCTATTTCCCTCCTTTAAGTGGAAAAATGTTAAAAATTGAGTCTTTATTTACTTATTTTAAGTAAGTTAATATAATTAAATACCTATTTTTTTATCAAATAGAATATAGTCAACATTAGCGGCTCATGCTTGCTGTCCATTCCTCGTAGAATTTTAAAAAGAATCATAGATTTTTTTTTCATGAATATACTCGCCTTTTCAAGACTATATTCGTACAAAAAAAAACTCTCTAAATTATACTTATCAGCAGTGAGTTGCTTTAAGCAACATTAAATAAAATTTTATAAAGACTATTTTTGTTTAATTTAACCTTTTCTTTCTTTTATTCATTTTACTAATGGATTAGTAACTAGGAATTATTAAATGTTATTATACCTACAATTGTGTTTAAGAGATAGGTATTAAAAAAAAATTACTCACTTTTGGTATTGAATTCTAACCGGAAAAAATGTTCTTTTGTTACAGATTATAAAGCTGGCTGATAAGGCAATATTATAGAGGTGCATCCAAGGAACTTCAGGTATGTAAAAAAATATATACCAACAATCTTGTACCAGGTGTGAGATATGTAAATAAAGAGAAAACAAGGATTATAAATTGTACTAAATTTTTATTATTTAATCACTTTTTACAGCATAAAAAATTTGCATGTGGAGAGTTGATGCCTAAAATGATTCATTTTATATAACTAGTTGCATGTAAAACATGAGATCCAACTGTCGATAGCGATAGTATGTATAGTTGAAGATTAAGAATCAAACTATAAACCCATAAATCTAAATTATTGAAAATTTTAACACATGTTGGTATGTATGTCAAGATAGGACAGTATGGAGAGTCTTGTTTTCCTACCCGGAATATGAAAACAGCGTGATGGTTCTACATATATGTATGTTTGGAGTGAGGTCACAAGATCTTCCCATTTCTAAAATAAACCAAAAAATTCTGAAATTCAGCATACATTTAGAAAATAATTTATCAAAATCGTAATAATTTGATAAGTAGTATAATTGTGATAAATATTTAGTAATAAATATAAGGTTTACCTGTTATTTAAAAAAAATGTAAGAAACACTCAAACACTGTCTCAAATAAACACAAAATCAATGGGCAAAATATTCCATTAACACCCGCACACTCTGTGAAGACCAATACTAAACTGACATTATCGTATCTTGTTTGTGACAAACTTCATGTTGATGGTTAAAAAGTGTTGCAAGTACGATAACAATAATGAAGGGAGTTGCCACAATTAAAAATATACTGATGTGATTCGATTTTGCTGGATAACAGCTAAAAATACAATTATTTTTGCATTTTTTTCCTTTGATTGTATTAATTTGGCCACCGTCTGTACTATGTTTTACTTTTTACTATGCTTTACTTATTTTTTAACTTACTACGTTTTTTTACTTATTTTTTTTTAATATGTTAACGTTTATTGGATATCTTGTACTAATTCTGAATTTATATCAAAACAAAAATTTCTATAATAGTAAAATCGATTTTCTTGAGCTGTGGTCGGGTATAAAAAAAATAGTTCTTGCATATGGGGACTGTCAACGGCCCCTTCGCAGAACGCTAGAATGAACAACAAAAAAAAACAACAATGCATGGCACGAAGAGTAGCTCATGGAGCCCTCTAGATTATAGGACATCAGAGAAGTGACCAAGATCTGTGGAAACAAACAAGTCACTGAGAATCTTCGGATAATAAGGCACCGTATCTATGAAAAAAATCGTTTGAAGGCTTTATAATTGTTCTTCGAGATCACTATAAAAAATAGTAATTAATATAATCTTTCATAAACTGTATTTTGGGGAACGCGCTACTCTTATATATGTACATATTTATCAAGAAGAAATAAAATATATCATAACTTATTTATATTTTAATTTAGTTGTCTGCTATGCCGTAACATTAATTATTTTTTCCATCAAACTAAAATTGTACAATTATAAAAATAGTGTGAATTGTTTGTAAAGTTTAGATGATGTACTGAAAAGGTCATGCTGAATAGAGACAACAAATTCCCAACCGATATTTAAATGAATCTTTATTGTTGTTTGTAACGGAGTGGATTTATTTTATAATTAATGTTTCATTCATTCGTTTTATTAAATCGACCTAAATCTTCAAATATTTACGAGTATTCAAATGGAATAATTAAGTTTTGTACTTTATTGCTCAGTCACCTTACAATGGCCTCGTTAATATGCCCCTTTAAAGTATTTCTGAATGTTATATTTATACAAAATGTATAGATTAAAAGCTCCTTTATAGATTGAAAGACATTTAAAAATGATTCAAATTCCACTGTTACAATTAACGGTTGGTCTGTATTGAAGACGTATATATAACTCTAAATAAAGCCTTTATATAAATAAGGTTTAGTAGAACATATTATTCAATTTAAACACCGTTATTCAATAAATTGTAGTTAAGTTATATTATTTATTTATTTTATATTCAAGCTTTCGTTCATTGGTAATGACATGACGAGAACACAGAAAAGAAATAAAATAATAATTTGAATACGTAATAACTAAACTTTTTGAAATACATTTCTAAACAGTGCATTAATAGAATTATTTAATGATAATGAAAATAATTAATAATAAAAATATATTATTTGAAATTCAATGAAAAAAAGATAAACCTTCTAAAATCGTATTATTAATTAATATATTAGATATGTTTATGTGTGTAAATTCCATTTTTTTATTTTGTATCTCGGTGTAGTCAAAATCATTTTCAATTAAACTACAATCCAATTTAACTTCACCATTCTCGAACTGGAGGGGTATTTATGTACATACATACATACCATCACGCCATGTCCCTTACGGGGTTTATCCTTATGGTTTACATACATGTGGTTTTCCCTTATGGTTTCCCTATGGTTCCCTTATGGTTTACATAAATACATAAATACATAAATACATAAATACATAAATACATAAATACATAAATACATAAATACATAAATACATAAATACACAAATACATAAATACATACATACTTACCATCACACCATGTGCCTTGCGGGGTAAGCAGAGAGAACCGAGTGCAATATATTACATACACACGTAATCAAACTAACGAAACAAAAACCCCATATTTGTCTTCTGCGTACCTACCTGATTTTTCAAGATATTTTGCAATAAAAATACCAAATATTGTACATTTTTTTATTGTTCTATTTTCTAATTAATTTTATGACATTATAAAATATATATGTTTATAAGTAATTGGTATTTTTGGGATTTTTGTGTAACTGTGCGCCAAAACTCATAATAAAACGAAATAAATAAATATCAAAAATTAATGCAATATCAAATATATGTCTGTCTTATTTTAATCAAATCCGTCAATTTGACGTGATTTTAAGATAAAAAGTAGCGACTTAGACCACAAATAATTTTCACGACAGAATGTTTTCAATATGTAGATTTCGTGCCTCGTTAGAATTGGTCGTCCTTGAGCACCGTTAATTAAAAGGATTTACAACTACAATTTCACGAAACGTTTTAGAAAACCTTAACAGAATTGCTCAAAGATATAGAACTTTACTTGAAGAGAATTTGTCACGTAGCCATTTCGAAACGGGAATTTTCTTCTTGTTTCTTTGTTTAAAAGGCTTAATGGGATATGGAAACCTCAAACTCGCTCAATTTCTTTCGTATTCATTCGTTCATTTTTTGCTTGCTTTGTTTTCTCATGTCTTTTTATTTTTTAGCAGTTTTCTAAACAAAGATCGATATTTTATACTGAACTAACAGCATTCATTTCTTTATTCAATTTAATTACGTTTCGAAATAAAAACCTCATATCATAATTTCCCTTAGTTTAAATAAACAGTGAACCATTCTTAACATAATAGAATATGCCTGAATCAAATAATATCATGGCGTCTATATGCCTGAATCAAATAATACCATAAAATAAATATGCCTGAATCAAATAATATCATGGCGTCTGTGTGCAAAATGGCAGCTGCGATGGCGAACATGCAAGGTGAACTGACAGTGTATAGAGGTTTACCAAAGAATAGCACAAATCAATTAACGGAGATACCTAAGCTATGTGAGGCTATCGATGAAATCACTGATAGAAGGCTAAGGGAGAAGAATATCATCTTGCATAATATACCAGAAAGTACATCTAATTTACATGTAGAAAAATTGGACCATGACATGACTACTGTTAAGCATATTATTAATGAACTTGATTCGTCGATAATTACTAATTGCAAAGGGATGAAAATTTATAGAATTGGCAAAATAAGTGAGAAACCCAGGGGAATCAAGGTAGAGTTTGAAGAAACTAAATGGCCATTAATACTTTTGAGTAAAAAACACTTACTAAAGAATAATATTAAGATGTACCAAGATCAAACAATCCTTCAACGTAAATTTCTAAATGATCTTAGAATTGAATTAGACAACCGAAAGAAGTCTGGTGAAACTGACATTACAATAAAATACGTTAATAGGATTCCCAAGATTGTCAAACTTAGTCCAAAAAACTAAACTCAAACAATAATATATCCATGTATTATCAGAATGTTCGTGGCCTATGTTCAAAATTGGAAAATCTAAGGATTGCGCTTACTACCACAATATATGATGTTTTGTTGTTCACTGAAACATGGTTACATCCCGAAATTAACAATGCTGAACTTGGAATGTCAAATTTCAATGTTTACAGACGTGATAGAAATCATATAGTGAATGAAGATCTTACGTATACTAAAAGAAGAGGAGGAGGAGTCTTGATAGCAGTGGCAAATAATTTGGTATCCAAGCCTTTAAGTGTTAATAATTGTGATGTGGAGCACATTTTTGTTATGTTAAATACTGGTAAAAATAGAGTTATATTAGGATGTGTTTACATTCCACCAAAATCGGATTTAAATATCTACAAGAAACATTTCGAAGACATTGAACTATTACAGTTGAAATATCCTAATGTTAAAATGTTACTATCAGGTGATTATAATCTGCCTAATATAATTTGGAATTGTGAAGACACCGGTGTTATGGGTGTCCACAATTTGCAATTAACTCAAATCGAAAAAGAAGTTGTGAACATGTTAAATTTTACCAATCTTACTCAATTTAATGATATTAAAAATTATTTAGGCCGCATACTTGATCTAATACTCACAAATTATAACTCGGTTTCTGTAAGTACGTCTAATGAAATATTATTACCTGTTGATAGTTATCATCCTCCATTGAACGTTTGCATGTTTTTGGATACTGTACCCAACATTAAATGTACAAAATCTTTTTTTAATTTTAATAAGGCTGATTTTTTCAAAATGAATGAATGCTTGAAATCTACCGATATGTCTTTTCTAAAGTGTGGTAATATTGATGACAATTTGAAAATGTTTTATGATATTCTCTATGATGTAATTGATAGGTTCGTGCCTTATGTTAAGTTTACAAAAAGTACCTTTCCAAGATGGTTTAGCAAAGATTTGATTGATCTAACAATATTAAAAAAGAAGATCCATAAAAAGTTCAAAAAATCTAAATCCATCTTGGATTATACTCAATTCAATGCCATTAGACGTCAGTGCAATGATTTATCTAAGCGTTGTTATGGAGATTATTTAAAAAGTGTTGAAAATTCTATAAGGAATAATAATGTTAATACTTTTTGGAACTATTCAAAGTCATTAAAAAGAACTGAGTTAGATTTACCTGTAAATATGTATTTTAACGGCAAACATGAAAGCAAAGTTGAAAATATTGCAAACCTTTTTGCATCTTTTTTCAAGAGTGTTTACGATAGTGAAATTGATGCTGGAGAGGTTCCTTTTTTTGAGTCTGTTTATAATTTACAAATATCGCAAATTCATATTGACATCAATGATATTGTTACTCATATTGAAAAATTGGACGTAAGAAAGAACCCTGGTCCAGATAAAATACCACCTACCTTTTTAAAACATTGTTCACATATATTGTCTTATCCTCTGTATTTAATTTTTAATATGTCATTATCAACGGGTATTTTTCCATCTGAATGGAAGAATAGCTTCATTATACCAATTTTCAAAAAAGGCGATAGAATGGATATATCCAATTATAGACCAGTGTGTATACAATCTACGATTCCCAAAATTTTTGAGAAAATAGTTCTGGAAAAAATAAATTATAAAATAAATTCTATAATTACGAAATCTCAACATGGTTTTGTTACTAATAGATCTACTTTAACAAATCTGTTGTTATATGAAAATTTTATTGTAAATGCTTTTGCTGAAAGAAGTCAGGTAGATTCTATCTACACTGATTTCAGTAAGGCCTTTGATAGGATTTGTCATGGTATATTAATAAATAAATTGGAGAAAATGGGTGTAACGGGCATTTTTTTGAGATGGGTCGAGAGTTATTTATCTAAAAGAAAGCTATTTATAAAATTAAATGATGTACACTCTGTGGCTTTTACAGCTACAAGTGGTGTACCACAGGGCTCTCATTTGGGACCGGTTTTGTTTATATTATTTATAAATGATATTGTCGATATATTTTCAGGGGTAGAATATGTAATATTTGCGGATGATTTAAAGATATTAAAAAGAATAAAAAGTCATGATGATTGCCTTATATTGCAGGAAAATTTGAACAAGCTATTTGAATGGTGTCAGTGTAACAAACTTTCTCTCAATGCAAATAAGTGTCAAGTAATAAGGTTTTATAAAATAAAAAATCCCCTGGTTTATGATTATGATATAAACTTGATTCAATTAACTTCAGTAGATGAAATAAACGATTTAGGTGTCATTTTTGATTCGAAACTTTCTTTTACTTGTCATATTACTAACATAGTAAACAGAGCTGTAAAGATCTTAGGGTTTATAATACGTATCACAAAAAAGTTTACAGATACATATAGTATTCGCTTGTTATACATATCACTTGTAAGGAGCATTTTGGAATATAATTCAACAATTTGGTCACCATATTACAATAATCAAGTTCAACTAATTGAAAAAGTACAACGCAAATTTCTTAGGTATATAAATTTTAAAATGAACATACCCAGAGAACTAATGGATTATAATCTCACTATGCATTGCACTAATTTAACAAAGTTATCTGACCGTAGAATAATTTTTGATTTAATTACATTACACAAAATGGTACATTCGAGTTTTGACAGCCCTGCTCTTATTGAACAAATTACATACCATGCGCCAAATCGTTCTAACAGGCAAACGGTACCTTTTTACTATTCTAACACACGTACACTGCAACAATATTACTCGCCAATAGCACGGCTTCATTATTTGGGTAATGCATACTCTGGTCTAGGCGATATTTATTACTTGTTATTGACAAAATATAGAAACTTATTGCATCAATATTTCTTGATGCAAAATGTCAATTTTATTTCCCTATAAGATGTTATTATTATTTTATCAATTACTCTTTTATTTTGAATTTATATTTAGTTTCATGGCTTATTTTTCAACTGTTTTTATGTTTCATTCTTTTTTAATGACACTTTTGAAATTACTTTATACCTAGGTATATAATTTATATATGCTATTTTTGTTTCTTTTTGTTTTTGATATTTGTTTCTTAAAAAATGTTTAGATATAATATGCAAAAAATGTTCTGGTAGATATTTCGTACATTTATACATCTCTTTTTGTTTTATTTTATAATATTATTGTATGTATGTATTAAACGTGTTTATACTGGTTTATTTTGTATGTACTTGTAAAAGGCTATTTAGCCGTTGATGAAAATAATAAATAAATAAATAAATAAATAAATAAACCCATTAACATGTTATTTTGAGGAGAGATAACGGTGAATATTGGCTAACGTCCATGAGCGGTGATAGCCCAGCGGTAAGGTTGTCGCCTCACATGCGTGAGGTCGCCGGTTCGAATCCGGGCAGGGCACGCACCTCTGAATTTTCAAAAAAATCTATGTGCGGATTTATATCACTAGCTATATGTAGCCATGATCCAATTTGTCTGGTTCCACTTTCTAAGGGTTACGAAGGTCAGATGGCAGTCGCTTCAATGTAATAACCAGATTCGCCAATTCCAGGATCATGGTCAAAGCGTACCCCGATAGAAACGGGACAAAAACGCTAAGGGGAAAGAAAATATGAAATTGGCTAACGTCCATACAGGCGCAGCGAACGGATCGGACGGAGCGCATCAGCCCCCTTAGACAACGTGTCATTTAGCTCAAGAAAAGAAACAAGAAAAAAAACTCAATGTATGGAAGTGACAGTTGTCACGTGACTGGCAACTGTCACTTCCATACATTGTGTTATCAAATATTTTTATTATTGCATATGCGCAAACATTGGATTTTTTTTCCCTGTCGGGAGTCAAAGATATTTTTTAACAGATTTTTAATTATCTCAATAGAGACGAAGTTGGAATATTTATTGTAGGAGAACCGGGAAATCAAGGCACCTTCAGGGGTGACTTCTATGCGAAAAATGCATTGTCACCTCAGATATAAGAATTGTAGCTTTCATTATTTACAAAAAAAAACCAATTCTCTCAATAGATGGCGTTACAACAAAATAAATAAAAAAATAATAAGATTGTTGTTCATAATTTCACCCATAGATGGCTATAGTAAAAATTCCTTATTTTCAAGCGAAAAGAATTTCAGTATTACAATATATAGAACTTCCAAAATTGAATTGATAGGGATCGCATTAAAAAGGCATAATTGGTGAACGCCGTTGCTAGGAGAGGCAAAAATCCACTCGGATCTGTCGGTGTTGTACGTGCATTTTCCATGGTGATGTCATATTGCCTTTTTTTTTGGAAAATTATCATTATTTTTTTTACTAAACTATGTTTCATTACTTTGTATAAACCACGTTATTGAAATTGAAATTGCGACCGTTTTCGGAGCTAACCATTCCCTCAGGCAGATTTTCAACATTTATACGTAGTTAGATAGCGGAAGTATCTCAATAATATAATAAATTCGAATGTGTAGATGTTTGTTACTCAATCACGCGAAAACGGTAGAAAGATTTTGGTTGAAATTTGGCATTAAGATTTGTATATCCTAGAAAAGACTCTATTTTTTACATTCAGTATTATTAATTTAAAATAAATATTTTCATTAAGTAAAATCATGAACGAGCGTGCGGTTAACAAGATTACAAATGAAATCATTTTTGTATTTGCATTTTCTACGGAAAATTGACAGAAAACACAAATGACAGCAATCTGGTGCGCCTCTGTGGACGCACTGTCACAAACAAATCCGTCTGATGCGCTCCGTCCGATCCGTCTGTGTGGACGCTAGCCTTTAGAATCGCGTTTGCGAATGTATCAATATTTTCATAACATAACAAAATATTATATTTCAACAATATAAAATGATAGCTTTGAAAATGTTTTTAAAAATCTTCTAGGTATTATATTTTTCCAAAGTATGATCAAATTATTTTTTTTTCCTATTTATTAGATTACCTATTTGGTTTTTTATATGACCAAATTAATTTATGTGTATTAATTTATACTGAATAACAGGTCTTTGACGAAAAACATACGTATAGTTTGGTCATACATTCTCTTAACGAAATGCGGTTAACCAGAATTAAATATTAATATTTTGTAGAAAGGATTATAGCCCATCCCAGTGGGATCATTTCATATGGATACCGGGCTGTATAAAAATCTCAGAAAGCTGTAAATATTTTCGACACGAAAATCCTTTCCCAAAACAATTTATTAACATAGGTTTATCGTGGAAATTCCAGACCAGCCTAAATATGTGTACGTACGAAATATTATTATGTCGATATTACCAAACAATAATTTATAGTAACCTAACTACGTACCTATATCAACATAAATAAGATTTATAAACTAACGTACGTGAAGCGAAGGGGATTAAATCATAGCCAATTTACGTACCCGGTGCTACTATTTCGGGACTTACCCGACAGTTATGTGAAGGTCCTATCTTAACACTGTCCTCATAATCACGGGTATAGGAAATGGAATCATTTATTTTGCGATGAAAAAATATTGGTGTCTACCTATTTCTTATTTGATAAACTCACTAAGGCCAGATATGACGTCATCTTACTAGCATCTCTTATACAAAAAGGGTGATTTACTAATTACCCGTTTGCTCATGCGATATCAATTTAAATTTGATTGATACGGTGCCATATTATCCGAAGATTTTATTTATTTTATTTTATTTATTTTTATAAATAGTCAACAGCTGTATATTTTTCATAATATGGCATCCGAAGGTGTTTTTTGGTGAAGGTGTGTGACTTATTTGTTTCCAGAGACCTTGGTCGCTTCTCTGATGCCCTATATATATGGATCTGAAGTCGTCGACAGTCCGCAAGTGTGAATCTCGACTTGCACTTGCTGATTGTTCTTTTTGCACCATGGTGCCGAGATAGCTAATCTAGAGGACTCCATGAGCTACTCATCGTGCAATGTATTGTTTTTGTTGTTGTTCATTCTAGCGTTCTACGAAGGGGCCGTTGGCAGTCCCCATACGCGGAGCGGGTGGTGGTGGAAGTAGCGATTTGATTGATTTTTAGCTTTTAATAATTTTCCCACTATCGATAATAAATTATCATTATCATTATTTATTTTTCCCAATTATTATTTAATTTCCATTATCGATACATTATCTTCTATCGTTAGGATCAACGAAAATTTATAAACTGCTTCACTAGTTCATACAGAAAAATATTTATTTTATTTATCATTTGGTTGTAGTTTTCATCACGTTAGGAATACAAAAACAAATTGTTGTTGAAAAAAAAACACAACACTGCTCGTCATGATCAGACCGTCAGAGTAGCACCGCTTGTCAGAGGTTTGAGCCTCTGGTTCTCGGGTACTCAAGAGCCTTCTCACTCAACAGCATGAAGTCAACTAGATGGCCCTGATATGCCCTGTGAGCACACTCGGACACAATGTGGCTCACTTTCTGCCTTTCCGCCCCACATTCACACTAGGGGGAGTCTAGCCATCCGCATTTGAAGAAGAAGTCCGCACATCTACCGTGGCCCGTGCGGACTCTGTTTAGAGCCGACCATATTTTACAGGGATTGGTTGAAGTCAAGATTACCCAAGCCTTGATCACATCAAATTCGCTTTCCCACAGACTATTTCCTGTAACTAAAGGGGGTCTTCGCGACTTTGGTCTGTTACCTGTTAGGAGGTATTCATGGTCTGGGCTCGATGGCAGGGGCAGGTTCTTAACCAGTCTTTTGTACTTCCTGGCTAGGGTACCTTGCGTTCGAAGGTCTTGGAGAGGGATATGGCTCAGAACAGGTAGTCAGTGCAACTGAGTAGATCTGAGCGTTCCAGCTGATATGCGCTGTTAATACCCGTGTGGGAGCACGAGTTTTTAAGCGCATTAGCGCAACAAATTAGAGCCTAATTCGAGGCAGTACTTGCCTCCTAATCAACACGGAAAGGTAAATACGCGATCGGGTATTATGACCTTTCAATCTTCAAACTTCAAAATTTAATAAATTACAGTCGAGTTTCGACCTCTGCGCGATATCTATTTTACACAATTTGGTTAAGAAAATGAGATTCCATATAAATTGTTTTTTGCTTTTTAATATTATTTGTATAACTACTGTAAATTTATGTTCTCACAAAAAACTTTAAATAAAACTACTATTTTACTTTTAAAAGAGTTCATTCATATTCATTCTGGTTCAGGTAAGAAATTAAGATATATATTCAAGGGCATTAGCTGGCTGGTATGATTCAAGTAACAACGGGTGAAACAGCGTCTTTTAATCTAAAGTAATAAAGCAATCAAAATGTTAGTGTCTGTGTGTGTGTGTGTGTGTGTGTATGTGTGTGTGTGTGTGTGTGTGTGTGTGTGTGTGTGTTTGTCTCACGCCTTCTGAAAAACCAAGAGCATCTAAAAATCTAATTTAAGTGCGAACATGTACCAGTATACCTGATGAGTGTCACGCTAAAAAGAATGCGATAAAAATGCTGAATTTTAAAAATATTTAAATAATTATTTTTTTCATACAAAATTTTCCAAGTCATATCTGTCAAAAAAGTGTACATTTTGCACGCAAATATCTGTTAGTTTAAAAGTTAGAAGTAGGTATTTACACAAAAAAAATATATTTTGAAGTATAACTTAGCGTTTAAGTGAAAAACATGGTGAATATTTGGTATAATTATAATGTTTAACTTATTTTTAAAGTAAGCCTTTTGTACATAAACGCCGCCATTTTAATATCTTTTCATACAATATTTCATTTTCCCACCGAATGAATATGTTCTTGAAAATAATAAACCTTTGAAATAAATGTAATTATGAAATAATAAAATGAAACACAAGACGTTACGGCAAGTTTTAAGACATATATTGTAAAAATGTGTTATTTATTAGTAAAGATATAGGCATAATAAAATTGCATAATTTGTAAATAATATTTGATTTTTCTGACAATTTTCATTTTTATGGCATCGAACAAACCAATGTAGGTACCTACATATTCAAAAAATGTATCCGAACCATTCGATATTACTTACGTGTTCGAATCGTTTCCATGGCTACAGAAAGAATGTGATATTCAAATAAAATTTGTTAGGAATCGAATTTATTTAGAAGGTTGTTGTAGGTAGGTACCTACCTAATACTATTTACTTACAAATCAACAATAATATACCTATACTGATTTCCTATAGGAAAATTATTTTATTTATTTATTTATCAACCGTTTGTCCGATTATAATGAAACTTTGGTGAATTGTCGAGCGTATGACCAGGATGGTCTTCTTCGTGTATTTGGTCGTTTTACCTATGAAGGGGGAGTATCCTGGGAAAAGAAGGTCCGACTGTCCCTCCATCTCTTCACAGGTCTTCCAGGACGGGTTCTGCATATAAACTTTTTTCTTCTTTTTCTTCAACGTGTACTTGGTCATCTTACCTATGAAGATGAACTATCCTGGGAGATGAAGGTCCAATTTTCCTTCCATCTCTTCGCAGGTTTCTGGATTTAAACTTTTTTCTTCTTCTTCTTCATCGTCTATTTGGTCATTTTACCTTTGAAGGTGGACTAACCTGGGAGAAGAATGTCCAATTTTCCTTCCATCTCTTCGCAGGTATCTGGATTTAAACTTATTTCTTCTTCTTCTTCTTCATCGTGTAGTTTTGGTCATTTTACCTATGAAGTTGGAGAATCCTGGGAGAAGAAGGTCTAACTGTCCTTCCATCTCTTCGCAGGTATCTGGGTTTAAACTTTTTTCTTCTTCTTCGTGTATTTAGTCATATTACCTATTAAGTAGAGCATCCTGGGAAAAGAAGGTTCTTTCATCTCTTCGCGGTTCTTCCAGGATGGTTTCTGGATTTAAACTTTTCTTAACCGACTGATGGGACGGGATGTAATGAAGGGAAGGGAGGCACTAAAGGGCCTGAAGGGACGGGAGGTATAAAACTGCCTGAAGGGACGGAAGGTACTGAAGGGCCTGATGGGAAGGGACGTAATGAGGGATTAAAGGGACGGGAGGTACTGAAGGGCCTGAAGCGGCGGGTCCTGGAGTCTAATTCTTTTTCTTCTTAATTTTATGTAGACCTTTAGGGCAGTTTTTATACAAACTATTTCCTATTGTCTAATTCATCTTCTTCTTCTTTTATGTATACATTTGGGTCATTTTTTATAAAAATTATTTCCTTTAGTCTAATTATTATTCTTCTTCATTTAAGTACGTAAGACTTTTGGGAGAGTTTTAATACAAACTATTTCCAATAGTCTTATTCATTTTCTTTTATGTAGACCTTTTGGTCAGTATTTATACAAACTATTTCCAATAGTCTAAATATTCTTCTTCTTCTTTTTTGTAGACCTTTGGGTGAGCTTTTATACAATCTATTTCCAATACTCTAATTCTTCTATTAGGTATATGTATTTTTACTTATTTTATGTAGACCATTGGAATAGTTTTTTATACAAACTATTTCTTATAGTCTTATACTTTTTTCTCTATTTTTTATTTAGTCTTTTGGGTTAGTTTTAAGTCTAATAGTCTATTGTGCAGAAATATTATTAACGATATGCACACTTGATGAAAATACATATGAAATGAATGGGATATGGAATGTGACGATATAACCTGCACTAGAATCTTTTCAATACTTTTGTTTAATTAAATTTAAACCATTTATATCATCCTATTTTGAATAATTTTCAACACCTAATATTTAAAGAATGGGGGTTGTGGCCATTACTGAACTCTTCACAACATTTATATTCAAATTAAAAACTATTTACTATAGTTCAAGTCTTCTTCTTCTTCGTTAATGAAGACTTTCAGTCAAATTGAGCAAAAATATAATGCACACTTGATGAAAAAATATAAAAACGAATGGGATGTGACCAATACTAGATCTTTTCAGTACCTACGTTTGTTTAATCAAATTTTAACCACATCCCAACATCCAAAATTACTAAATTTTCAATAGGTACACATTACAATTTGTTTTCGATGATAATATTTAAAAATGGGGGTTGTGGCCAAACCAATCTCTTTACAACGTTGATAAACAGTCATATTTAAAACCATTACGCATAGTCCATGCGAGCAGAAATTGTATAAATATTATACTTCATTCACACTTTATAGCAATATATAAAAAAGAATGGGTTGTGGCCATCACTTGAACATTTTACAATACTTAAACTCAATCAAATTTCAAACCACTTTTCATAGTCTGATATTGCAAAATAATTGGGTGACAATATTATAAAAACGATTGCTTTTTCTTTCACAATTTTACATTCTTGGCCAACGGCGGGACATAAAATCTAGTATTAAATAATTTCATCAGCATTATCTTACATTTATTCATATTATGTTGCTATTATTAATTTAGTTTAACAAACTAAGTATTTATTTTCATTTACATAAGTCTGCAATTTAAAACAAGGACAAAGTAAAGATTTTCATACTCAGAAATGTTGTAGTTGGTTTTTAAATTGGTGTTAAAACCGCGGTACAATATGTAGATATTTATTATTTTCTAGAACAAATTCTTTTTTTCAGTGTTTGAAACTGTCACATCATGATATAATTCCATAATCAACTAGAATCATGAAAAAATTATATTTAATTTTAAGTTCTACTTAATTTTTTACAAGTCCTACTTTGATTCTACTTAATAATTTAAGTAGAACTTAAAATAAAATATAGTTTTTTTCATAATTCTAGTTTAGAACAAATAAATAACTATAAACTAGTTGCATGTAACACATGATGTCCAACCGTCGATGGCGATAGTATGCATAGTTGAAGAATACATACCAAACTATAAACCCTTAAATTCAAATTATTGAATATTTTAAGATAGGTATATAATTTTCTATACAAAACGTATGTAAAGTATTAAACTCATCCGTGAGAGTCACCGTAGATATTATATAATACTGCCATACAAATTCTATTAAACTATCTCGTATCGAAATTAAAATTTTTCCAAAACTGTTAAAAAAAAGTTTGCGATAGCGATAAGAACAATATTGTGTTAAGATAGGCATTAAATTAAATGAGAGCAATATTTCATTAGTGCAAAAAAAACATAATTAATAGTCACATTATGAATACAATTTGTAGCCTCTGTGGTAGGTAGAGATCAGCCATTGAGAGGCGATAATTAAAATTAAAGTTTTGTGTCAAAACGATCGATGGGTGCTTTTTTGTCCTCGAACACAATATCTATTCCACGATACTCATTAAAGCTCTTAACGAAAAGACCTGCTATCGTTTGTTTCAGATATCAACAAAAGTTTTGTCCGACGTAAAAGCTATTTATTGTCAGTTTGTAACTATTAATCCTTTGCTACATTTCAGTTTGTTAAAATTGATGATCGGCCACTTGTCAACAAAAAATTTATCTATTTTTTTGCCGTTATGGCAATGATTTTATTGTTTATTTGCAAACTCGATGAAAATTCATTTTATAATTTCAATTACAAAATGAATTTGTACCATTATGTCAATGGGTACATATATCTTTTTCTGCCTCTGTATCCCGGTTCATCCAGGGTCTTCATGGGTGACCTTGTACGTATACGCCAAGATCTTCTGTCCTTCCCCCCTAGTCAACGTGTCATTAAGCTCAAGAAAAGAAACAAGTATGGAAGTTACAGTCGCCAGTCATTGAAACAGTCAGCCAAACATTGAGTTATCATTTCTTGAGCCAAATGACACATTTGGCTCAAGAAAGAGCCTCCAGCTCCCTTTCAATACTGGACCACCACTCTTCTAGTTCTCGATGGGATGCGGATCGCTTTCCTCCACGAGTAATGTCCATCTCTGCACATCACGTTACAATACCATCTCATCCTGCTTTCTTACAGCTATTCAGTTATCGGTGCCACTCAAAGACCTTTACTTTTGTATATAAGGTCTTTGGTGCCACTATACGAGTTATATTATAAATATCTGATAACTTCCTAGAAAAAAATAATATTTTTCTTCTGACTCATTCATCATAACGTGATGTGTTATTTCAGTAGAGAAATTGTAAATCTATGGGTAGCGTTTTAAGTGGTGAATACTGCAACCGCTGCACATCATTATATGCCTAAGGGCAATGGTAGTCTCTGGGTATTTTTCTTCATTAGCCGTTACAACTTGGTCCTCGCATCCTCTTTAAATATTCACATTTCAATTCTAGCAGCTAAAGCACAGAAAAGGAAAAGTGTACTTGCCCATTACGTATTCGCACCGTTTTTGGTGTTATGTTGATAAGTCATGAGGTCATAATGCATATTATATCAGTGGCAAATATTTCGTCAGAGCGTATTGCCACACGATACCTTGTTATGAAAAATATCATATTTTTAAATGAAAAACACCCTGTTGGAGTAAATAGACTGTATGAATTGGATTAAAATGGAGATTAGGCAATATTTGAAGTATACTATCTTTAAAAGTTTTATTGTATTCGGAGCACAGGACACAATACACAACACGAAGAACTATACACTTGACTTAGTTTATACTATGTAGAAAAACCAAACGAAGATATGACTTATAACTACAAAGTGTCCGACCGATGGACAGATTTTGGCCGAAGCCGAAGCCGATTGTTCGGCCTTAGCCGTAACCTTCGGCCGAAGCCGAAGCCGAAGGTTTGATTTTACTAAAAAAATAGATTAAAATATTAAATAATCTGCTTTCGTGACTTAGTTGGTTAGGTGTTTTGTTTTTGTCGACAGTCAGCACGCGACACTGGGCTGGCCGAATCAATACACCCGCTACACATGTCATGTTCGCGCATTTTTTTTCAAGTTTTAACTGTTTTTAGCGGCTGACAAAAAGCTTCGGCTTCGGTCGAAAATTCGGGTTATTTTTGGCCGAAGCCGAAGATGTTTTTTTTTGGCCGAAGGTGGCCGAAACCGAAGCCGAAGCTTTGGTCGAACACTACTTATAACTTAATGTGAAGGGCACTGCGTCATCCCTCGAAGGTGACTGTCCGTACGGAATGTCTGTAGGTATGCTTGTAGGTAGTTTACTTTTTCTTACATTTGTTCTCGGCTAGGCTATCTAGACTAAGGATAGGAATAAGGAGAGGAATCAAAATGGATATCCCTAACACACCCACCCGACAATATCTGCCACCACTCATATTTTAGCTTTAGTTTTACTAACCATTGCTGTATACATCACCGAACACATTGCTCTATACAGTACAAAACAATTATATTAATTATGTCTACATATAATATCCTTACACTACGATGTCGAACATTTGATACATTTTGGTTCTCCCGTAGTTCATGATGATGCAGACAGAACATTTCCTTTTAAATGATTTCAGCGATGATGTCTATAATTAAAAGTAAACCATTTTTTGATTCCACGTGAATTTTATTACGTGCGATAGGCCTATTTCTCATTGTTAGGGCTTTTACTAGCTTATAAACAAGTCGAAATAAGACTATCGCACGTAATAAAATTCATGTAGAATCAAATAGTGGTTTACTTTTAATTATAGACATAATTTATAATGGAATTCTATAAAATAAAAAAACTTCGATTGTTAAGATTTCAGCGATATTATTTTGGTTTTTATCTAGCAGATTCTGTTATTTTTCACAACAGTTACAAATTAGGTCCTTCTCCCTTCCTTTTTCCTTCCCTTCCTTTCCCGTCACTGGCAAATGTGTGAAATATATGAATATGTAATAATTTTAAGTATATTTAAATTTATTTTTTGTTGTATTTAATTAAGGTACATACTTCTATGATTATTTAATGTACCTACTTAAATTGTGGACGAAACTAATTGGTCTGTCTTTTTTTTATTCCAAAGTGTATTTTCTGTTTATCTTAAATGACTGTATTTGTCCCTTAAATAAATAAATTAAAAATATCGTTGTTTGCATGTTACGTCGATCCAACCAGTGTCAAGTAAAAATATTGACCTGAAATAATTATAAAGGATTACAAACTATGCAATTCTACACATGATACTGCTTTTGATCAAAGGCATTTTATTTTTATTGCCCCCAGAATTCATCACATTACCTACATCACTCAAAGAAATAATTTTAAAGTAATATGATCAGTGAAGATTTGTAAACAAATATATAAAATATTGAAAACATCATATTATGAATATTGCGACGACGTATTTTCGCCGATGTTCAACAGCGATGTGTTTATTATTTGTTAAATAATAGAAGTACGGGTTTTAGTTATAAGTTTTTCTGTTTACTTTGCCGATATCATTACGAGTATTTGAAAGTGCCAGTCAATACCCGCCCCATGGTTCTTTGTTCGTTTCTCCTTCAAAATATTCAGGTTTTCAAAAGAAACAAAATCTTTTTACAAATTCATTCAACAAAATTTACGATTGAGTTAAATCGAGACTCAAATTTCACATTCAAGATAAATCTTTAAGTACTCGATAATTACGTAATTAACATTATTTACTACGTAATGTTTTTTTTTGTATACATAAATACACAAACTGTATATATTACAAGTTAAAACATACAAACTCTATAATCATATATTGGACGGTTTTGTACTAGTATACCTATGTATGAATTAATTAACAAAATTATAACTCACGTTGATAATTAAGTAAACATTGTCAACTAAATGTATGTAGGTTGTTGTATTAGTACGTTTATTCTCATTATTATCCGTGCAAAGTTGGTATGTGAAACTTGGTTAATCATTTTATATACTGTCATTTAATATAAGATTCATAATATAATTTTAAGTCAAATATATTCATAACTGAGTCAAGCTGTATTAAAATAATAGCTACAACCAAGTCGAAAGAGATTGGTAAAAAATCTCACATTTAAATTACACAACGTTAATGACACCCATTTGCTACACAGATTTTTGTTATAATATAATTGAATGATTGAATTGCATCAATTGTTTGATTGTATGAGTATGTTGTTATGAGTATGTTGATGCTATTAATATTATGAACGAAGATCTCAGCTTTATCTCATCATGGTCCTCCCAGAACGGTCTTCTTGTCAACCCGTCTAAATCTCAGGCTATTATCATTGGTAGTCCCCGATTGCTGTCTAAACTTAAAAATTCACCTCTCCCATCTCTTCAAATTAACAATCAACACATACCCTTCTCAAAAATGGTGAAAAATCTTGGTATTCTTTTTGATGAAGATCTTTCGTTGCATGGACAGATTTCTCATGTCAGTAAAACTCTGTTTTATAATATCCATTCTCTCAATAGATTGAAGAACTTTCTTCCAATACATTGTAAAATTACATTAGCTCAATCCTTACTTCTTCCATTGCTTGATTACAGTGATGTGTGTTATCTGGATGCCAATCAAGAATTATTAAATAAACTGGAACGATTACAGAATGTCTGTATACGGTTCATTTACAATCTTAAAAAATATGATCATGTTTCGACTTGTAGAAATATACTTCGTTGGCCAAAGATACGAGATCGTCGTAACATTCACATTCTGTCATTACTTTATAAGACTATTTATGATCCCTATTCACCACAATATTTAAAAAATAACGTCGTTTTCTTGTCAAGTCACGGCCTATCCCTTCGATCTGCTGAACGTACTACACTAGCTATCCCCATTCACAATCCAGAAGTTTTCAGCTCCTCTTTTCAAGTACAATCAGCTAGACTATGGAATGGCCTAAGTGATGAAGTAACGTCATCTCAATCCATTCAAATATTTAAAGGTAAATTAAAAAAACTTTATTTGTCAAATAGTTCCTAAATTCCTTCTATATCCTTCCGTAACCTCCTTTTCCTCATTGCTATGATCAGTGTTATTTTTATTATTCTTTTATTTTTAAACTCTCTTTTCATTTTTTTCTCTTTGTAATTTTTTTTTATATTTCTTACTCTTTTATGTTATTTTTTATCAATTTATTTCTCACTTAATTAGTACTGTACCAATTTAACTAAGATACTTCACGTTGCTCGGGTTGGTTGGAAGAAATTGCCTTATGGCAATAAACCTGCCTTTGTACACATGTACATAAATTATATAAATAAATAAATTGTTTTTTTATACACTAAATTTCTTAGAGAACTTCCTTTTATCATTGCGGAATTAACAGGATGATGTAAACATTTTTTTTGATAAATACGATATTTTAGTTCATTCTATGCTACATTAATAATATACTTGTAACCATTTAATCATATCACAAGAATATAGTTTCTAGTGTTATTCAATCGTTCCTGGTACCATTGTATTTTTTTCATTTGGTTGAGAATTTTTCCACTTTAGCTTCTTAGATTTTATATTAAAGTTACTTTTGAATATTTCTTTTAAGTTAGTTTGCATTTGGATTTTTGAAAGTTTACATAAAAGTTTTCGACAGCGTCAACTTCACATCTTTGTTATTAGTTTTCATCGATTTGTTAGTCTGCATTCAGACATTTTGTCAACTACAATTTTACGGTTCATCTTGTTTTTGACTTAGATCTGCAGTTTTATTTCTTGAATTTTAACATACCATATTCAACCAGTTGTACCCATATATTCTCATAATAACAATATGTGTTTGTTGAAACATGAATAACTTTATACTTAATTCACAAGGGCTGTGTTCAGAACACTCGACGTCGAGTGTCGGATATATCTGAAGTTGCAGATTGTGGCGTTTTTCACACCAATCTCACTGAACGCATTGACCGGCATTTCAATCAGAATGCAGCATCGGACGTTTTAAATGTCAAATGTAATTTACCATACATGTGTCTTTTTAGGTTATATTTTCATCGAAAGACAACAATTGGGCAGTGGTGTAAATAATGCTCTCTGACCTTTTATTCGAAACATTTGAATGATATTTTGTAAAGTTACCCCTTTGTGAATGCTTATTGACAACTAATGTCAAATGACATTATAGACACCACAGAAACAAATAGAAATCATCTTCCCAAAGATAAAATAGAAGTCAAAAGAACTACCAGAACTATTTTAACCCGACCGAGACAGATATTATACAGAGCGTTTGGAGCGTACACTCGACGTTCAGTCTGAATGCGACAGAGTGTCTTTAGAGCGTCTGTTTTCGGTCATTCTGAACGACTTAGAACGTCAATAAGTGCACTCAGCATTCATTGTGAATGCAGCCTAGCAGAGGAGAAATTTATTTTCTAACGCAAATTGTGCTTCTCTTGGCTGGTATCACTCCCCCTTCAATTCTAACCTATGGAAGAGCAGGATAGACGTCTTAATAATGCCTCACTCGACGGTGACATGTCATACGCGGCGAGGGTTCAGCTTCAGCTAAACTAAGCACAGGATGTGGTGAAGGCTCATTTTTGAATAGTCAATACAAGTTCTAAGGGGTCCCCCGTCAATCTTGACGGTGTCCCCACGTTTGAGGTTGGTCTCTTTGGGGCAACGGTATGAAATATATCTGATAGTAGTTCCTTGTGTCGTCCAATGAACAGAGCTTGAAGCTCTGAAATGTTCCTAGTGGAACAGTGAGAGGTAGGTGACTGCGAATTTCCTCTCAATGGCCAGTTGGAAGAAATTTCAATAAACCCACCACAAGGACTGGGTGCAAGGATCTGTTCATTGTTATCTCTTTTTCATTTTATATTTCTCTCCCTCGTAAAACATTAAATTTATTTTGTACCCCCGTTTTCCGGTAATTGAAATTAATTGCTTTATTCAAACTGAAATAGCCCCACTTGCTGTTTAATAGATCCTGGACGTTGATTATTTCCTGATTTTCCTTGATGAGATTTTGCCTTTCGAAATCGGTGTTTATATTTATTTTACCCCTGGCCATATTTCGATCGCTTCCTGTATTAAATATAGTGATGCCTATGCAATGTATCGACAAATTTTATATACTTGTCAGAATGAAATCAATTACATTATAAGCTCCATTGAATCTATTACATTCCATGGTCACTTCCTGTTTTTTACCTTATTCAGTACATGTCGATATCGAAACATTTGTAAAAGGAAAATATCTGCATTGTGTATAAACAAATGTGTATAAGAATATTCTTATATGATATCAATTGAATTCTTATATGATACTTCCTTATAATTATTAAGCTGCTGTGGGCTTGTGTAGTTGTCCACTTTGTAGTTGAGCATAGTCCTCTTGTCATAAATAACTATACAGCTTTTTTATTTCAATAAATATTTTATTACAATTATTATTAGTAAAAATTGGCAAGTATTTCAACAAAACAAATTTATTTGATGCCACGAAAACATTGAATAAAAAAACATTTTATTTTCTCCGTACTATCTTTCTCCATACAAGCAGCTCGTCTTTGGAATCACATCCCATCGCAATTTCGAGTTTCATTAACACTTCCCGCTTTCAAAAGAAATCTGAGGAATCATTTCCTTACACATAACACTTAAATTTGTCTCCTTATCCTATCCTTGTCCCCCTCCCCCTTTCCTCCCGTTTCTTTATTGTTTTTGTTTTATATGTAATTATATTTTTATTATATGTTGTTTAAAAATAATGGTACATATCATAATTAAAATAGTTTTCACCAAATGAATATGGTTGGTTGGTAGATATTGTCATTTGGCAATAAGCCCGCCATTGTGCACATGTGCTCAAGAAGCTTTAAATAAATAATAATAATATAACAAAAAAAAACATACTTCTATAATAGATAGGTCAAATTTTTCCAAGTGTTATAAAAATCATGTACATTCATACATATATACCATCACGCTATGCTGCTATCGGGGTTTGCAGAATAAACCGAGCGCCATAACCCTCTATTTTTGCACACATTTATGGCTTCCTTTAAATCCATGCATCGTCTTTTTCATGCTCGTCAATTAGGTTGTAAGGTTTCCGTCTTTCAAAATTCCATTCCTTTCTGTGGCGACCCCTACTTCTTCGCTCCATCTCTTGCACTCCTGTACATATATTCTTTAAAAATTTTCTCAGGGCATTCACTTAAATTTTACTTTTAATATACTTCTTCATTTAGGATTCTCTCCTTATGTTCTCATTTTTATTCATATCGTATATCGTTTGTTATCGTCCATTGGTCAGGCCACATTCCGAACGACGTGGTACTGAGCAAAGTCGGAGAATCGAGACAACTCCTAAAGGGGGCTGCTCAACGACGATCCAAATAGATAGGCCTTTACTATTTATTTATTTGTTTATGGTTACAAACAGTCACAATTACAAAAATACATTAAATAAGACAATTACCAACATAAGGACCAGAATATGTAACATTAATAATACAAAGTTAACAAAAACATTTGAATGATGGTGTTTCTGAATCAAAAGGATCTAGGAGAGAATATTAACAATATTACAATATTACTACATGCCACCATGATGAGAACTCAATTTTGCCATAACGATTTATCATAATAATTACATATTGACATACAAACGCATACACACACAAATACATTAGAAATATGTTTATTACATCGTTTAATTTCTTTGTAAACATCGCTTAAATGCCCCTGAAGATTTAAGAAAAATGTCAATATTTCCATAGTGTGAATTAGATTTGGAGCAAGCTCTTGTGATAAACACTTTTTTTGTGTAATTATTACGTACTAGGAACTCTTACATTTTTTTTCCAAGTAAATATGGGGAGTCAACGCGATAATTACTATCTACTCGTTACTATCGCCGAAGGAATGACGGAGGCAGAAACTATTCCTCTGTGAGGTCGCCCTAGAGACAGTTACATGGATCATGTGATTAGTGATGTGCGCTGTAGCAGCTGTCAAGAGATGAAGAAGCTGGCAAACAACACAGATTTGTGAAGATATAATGAAATATATCGTTCAGCTACAAACTCTTCTTTAAGATCTCATTTTTCTGAAATAATCTAACAATAAATTCCATAGAAATGAGTTCATTAAAAAGTGTTATAGTATGATTAGATATTTTTTTTTTGGTATTTTTTTTTTTTTTTTTTTTTTTTTTTTTTTTTTTTTTTTTTTTTTTTTTTTTCGTTATCACACGACAGCTGCTGCCAATTATGGTGTGATGTGCGGTTCGATGACGGCTACCTCTGTTTAAGGTACGATTTAAAGCGCCTTATATTCCAATGGAAAATATCTACCTCGTCCGAGAGTGAGTTTATTTTTTCCATAATGCGCACCAGAGTGCTGCGGGCCACTACATCCGTTCTGGAATGGGGGACGTTCAGAAGATTATGACCTCTACCCCTTATGTAGTTGGGTGGCACAAAAAGCCCTAGCCTTTCTAGCAGTTCTGGACAATCAATAAGATTGTTGAAAATCTTGAAGCCGGTCAAAAGTAGTGCGTTATCACGCCTGCTTTCAAGACTCATATAAGAACAGGACGTCAGAAGTTCAGGGTGGTGCATGTATGTCGGATATACTCCGTGCATTCGCATATACAGGTACCTCATGAACTTCTTCTGAATTTGCTCCAACATATCGGAATATTTTCTTTGGTAGGGCGCCCAAACTGCGCTTCCGTACTCCAATTTGGTACGCACCATACAGTTGAAAATATTTTTCAATGTTTCATGGTTAGAAAAGTATCTTCCAAGGCGCATTGTAAAGCCCAGAAGTTGACCGCATTTGGTAGTTACTGATGTTATATGTTGAGCAAAAGTTAATTTCGCATCAAATATAACTCCAAGGTCTTTTAGTTCACATATCCGGGCTAACATTGACCCATTCATACTGTAATTATACATAATTGGAATTCTGGAACGTGCATAACTCATAACAGAACACTTTTTAATGTTAAAGTGAAGGTTATTTTCAATAGACCATTTCCAAAGGTTTTCAATGTCTGATTGCAACAGAAGACAGTCTGCTATACTTTTGATACTAATATAAAGCTTCAAGTCATCGGCATACAACAGACATAGACAATACTTGATAACATCCTGTATATCATCAATGAATAACAAAAACAACAGTGGCCCCAAATTAGATCCCTGTGGTATTCCAGAGCAAGCTCGGATTTCTTCGGAACAATATTCACCCACCGCTATATATTGTTTTCTATTTTTAAGGTAAGTTTTAAGGTATTGTATAGATCTGAAATATTTTATTTAATTACACGAAAAGAGTCTATCGTTCATTTGGTTCAACGACAATACGTATTTATAATATTCTGCCTCTCCAATTTAAATCAGCATAAAATATATTTTGAAATAAAATGTATCGGAAATGAAAACAAAATATTAGAATTTCCGCGCAATATAATATTTACAGACACTGGGTTCATCACTTAAAGTACATATTCATTCATATATTTATCTTAATACATGAATTCAAAACAATGTTATTCTATTTTATTTTATATATTTTCTGTTCATAATAATACTTTTCCAAAAATACTTCAGATGGTTGGTGGCAGAGTGGTTAACACGCTGCATTAGTAATTCAGAGGTCGCGAGTTTGAATCCTGCCACTAACAACGATTTTATTCGACTATAGTACAAGAATATCCTCAATTAGGGAATGTATGAGGATGAAGAAGTACTTGTTTCAAGGACATAATCATTGTAATTAAAAAAATCTTTCAATAAATTTTATTGAAATCCTGCATTAATAAAAATCCGACTGCCCTATATCGAACTCCCTTCCCTACATCATGGACATGCCGTTAGGCTTCGATCAACCGAAAAGATTCTGGTCGGCGCTAAACAGAATCCAAACTTGCGCTGATTGGATGGAGAGAGTCCCCTAGATGTGACTGTGGATCTGACAGACAGACCATCGGACATAGTTGCAGTGACCAATTTTTATTTTAAATTTCCGACGGATCGATTAATGACATCCAGAATCAGAACATTAATATCTGACAAGTATGTAGGAAACAGTAACCTGCGCATCTTTTATTTCATTATTTTATTACGTTATAACGAATAGCAAATGTTATAATTTGATTTTTTTTCTTATTGTGATACTTATATGCGGCCAAACGATAAATAAATTAATGAAATTAACTTTATTAAATAGGTATGTAGCTATTCATAACTTGAAGAAAATTTTACTTGTAGAGGATGTTTTATCATCATCACTGGCTCTACAGCCCGTTGTGGACCTTGGCCTCCTCCAGCATTCGTCGCCATCTTCCTCTATCCTGACAGGCACTCCTCCAATCCCTTATTCCGACTGCTTCTACGTCCCGCTGCACACCATCCAGCCATCGGAGTTTGGGTCTACCGACACTACGTCTACCTTGGGGCTTTAAATGAATGATCCTTTTTGGCACTCTTTCATCACTCATTCTTTGGACGTGCCCTGCCCATCTCAGCCTCCCTGTTTTGATGATTTTTACGATGTTTGGTTCTTTGTAAACATTGTAGACCTCTGTGTTGTGTCGTATTCTCCAAACTCCGTTTTCCTGGATTGGGCCGAATACTTTTCTGAGTATTTTTCTCTCAAACACCAGTAGAGATGTCTCATCTTTTTTACTCAGTACCCAGCATTCAGAGCCGTATGTCAGTACAGGACGTAGTAATGTTTTGTAAATGGTGACCTTTGTTTTCCTCGACAACACCCGAGATGCAAGATGTCTTCTTAAACCATAGAAGCATCTATTAGCCATGAATATTCGGCGCTTGATTTCAGTGGATATGCCGTTCACATCAGTCACCATTGATCCCAGATAGGTGAAGCTTCTAACGGATTATATTGTGTGAGAGCCTATATTGATTGTAGTGGGGGTCTGGTTATTGTGAACAGTTTTGGTGACTGGCATATATTTAGTCTTACTAGCGTTGATGTGAAGGCCCATTCCATTAGCAGCCCTCTCTAGCTCAACAAATGTCTCCGTCATTGCCCGCTGTGATCTACCAATTACGTCAATATCATCTGCGTACCCCAGTACTTGGGTTGCTTTATAGAATATCGTCCCAGTTGTTTCTATTCCAGACTCTCTCACGCATTTATAGTGAATGAGGATGTTTTATAGTGAATGAAACTGTTGAGTAAATATCCATCATATCTGCATAATATAATAATATGTAAATTTTAATAATATAATAATTTTTCATAATATAATAATATGTAATTAAAACTTTTTAGTTGAAAAATGGGCTTCTTGAATTAGATTTAACATTAAACTGGCAAACATGAAATTCCATAAAATATAAAGATATTAAAAAAATACAAATTTAAAATAACATTACCAACCAACATACCAACGAGAAAAATCGTTACCTAGAGTGTATAGTATCAAGTGTGTTTTAATGGCCTATATGTGTAAATAATTGAAAACTTATTATATTTTTAAAAAGGCAAGTATTAGAAAAAAAAATATTTTATAATTTCGGACTTATATCATAATACGACCAACAGGTAATTATATACACCGATATTGCAAATGATAAAAGCAGACCAAAATATGACAAACAAGAACGCTTTTAATCTCGAAGGTTTTCCATACGAAAGCAAATTCAAGGCAAGTTCGGTTAGTGCAAACAGCCGAGATCAAGATGCTTAGATCAAAGTACAGCGTAACAAGGAGAAATAAAATCCGTAATATGAGAGGTAGGCTGGAGGTACGCTCATAAGTTAAATCTCTCATAAGTTAATGATAAGTAGTGTTTCGGACATTTTCGAAGAAAACCGTCAAAAGACCCAAAGGGCGTCCCAAAAGACGACGGAAGGGCTTAGTGGTTGAGGATATGCGTGCATGTAATGTCTCTTGAGGACGATGCTTAGGATTTGACGAAGTAGAGGAACGCAGTAAGGAGAGCTGACCCAACCACCATTAAGGGATTAAAGTTATGTAGGAAAGAGAGAAATATGTATTATTGTATAGTTACTGATAAAAACAAAACTTAACCTTTGTTGTAAGTGGATGGTTTTTCAGAATCCAACTAATTCGTATTGTTTATTTATTCTTCTTGAAATAACTTATTACATGTAATGAAATTTATTCAAAAAGTTGTCAAGAAAATATAAACATGAATAAACAAATACCTAACGTGTTTCGTTTTTTTCTTGTTATTTTAAACAAAGCCACTTTAAGAGCAAAAACTTTCCAGAGTCTAAAGTTAGTTTGCTGGAACTTTCAACAATGACAAATTTGAAATATTCCGTTCTTAAACATGTCGTTATAGATACACATACAAACACACATAAATTTCTAAGCGTACATATTCATTAGATATCTATCCACTGAAATTAGTTTCTTGAAATCTTCGCAGACATTATAAGTGAAATCTGTCAAGAAAGTTAAGATATGTTGTTTTAGAAATATTCAGCAATTTACAAAATTTATTTTGTGTGCGAAGCATGCCGAAATGACAACAATAATTTCTCAGTAAGACATCAAAAATATTTCGTTATTGTGTTAGTAGGTATGAAATAGTTCTTCAATATAAACATTTTAATCGGACTTATATGTTCAATTTTTTTTTTATTTCTTTAATCTTCAATATTCATAATTTATTTTAAAGCGCTTTTCCAACACTTCTTTATTTTATTTCTTTTCCTAAAAAAATAATAATTCATCAATTGATTTCGGTATAATATCTATATAAATAATAATATCTTCGGGATATTACTTATAAAATTATGTGGCTCACGTTTGATATTTCTTGACCCAAACCTTTATAGTCATAAAGTGATCGTAAACCAGCCGATGACAGGTCGTAAGCCCTGTAGGTGCCTTGAGTTCCTGGTTTTTCTATAATATCCTAACTTCGTCTCTATTGAGATGTTAAAAAGTTTGTCAATAAAAATCCCAAACCTTTACACTTTTTAGGTACTCCTCACCACCCCAAGGGGACATAGTGGGGAGTAATGCGCAATTTTTAGGCTATTTTTTATTGCAGATTATTAACAAGTACCATACTTAAAAGAGCGGTGATAGCCCAGCGGTAAGGTCGTCGCCTCACATGCGTCGACGGTTCGAATCCGGGCGGGGCACGCACCTCTGGATTTTCAAAAAATCTATGTCGGATTTATATCACTAGCTATATGTAGCCATGATCCAATTTGTTTGGTTCCCCTTTCTAAGGGTTACGAAGGTCAGATTGCAGTCGCTTCAATGTAATAACCAGACTCGCCAATTCCAGGATCATGGTCAAAGCGTACCCCGATAGAAACGGGACAAAAGCGCTAAGGGGAAAGAAGAAGATTAACAAGTATCATACTGAGATCATATTCTAAAAGTTTCATCACAATGTGTCTAGGTGTGTAACATGTGTACTACGTACGGCGTGTTTATTCTATTTTATCGATTAAACACTAATGTACCTACGCATTTGATATTTTTCAAATTTTGCAAATTTGTATATCCAATACTTGCATAGGCCCCATAAGATTTTTAAGGATATCTGTACAGTGCTCCATTTTTTGTGACTCCCCAATATTTCAAAATGACCCCAAGCTTAGGAAACTTAATATTTAATATTTTTATTTTCGAATTGCTAAAAAAGTACTAACATCGCTTTCATAATAAGGCATTGCAGAATTATCGAGTTTTCGTAATAAAAAATTTAAACAAAAAGTATTTAAAAAAAACTCATTTCATGAGAATGCTGAATATGTTCCATACAAAATATGAATACTTTCTAGTGCCTCTGATCTAGTGGTATTTTTTTCGTCGCACTTATCGAATAAAAAATATTTTAGGATAATTCGTAAGGCTAAGTGTTTAAAACATTATTAAGACGTTTAACAAATTCAATATGGCGTTTAACAAATTCAAATTCAATATATCGTTTAACAAATTCCCACTTAGGCCCATTATTGTTTAATATTTTCATAAATGATCTCCCGGCCATCCTTAGTTGTGATTGTTTGTTATACGCAGACGACCTAAAGATCTTTAAGAACATTAATAACTTCAATGACTGTCTACATTTACAATCCAACCTTGATGCTATCAACACGTGGTGCGAATCCAATAAAATGGAATTAAACGTCGAAAAATGTTTAATTATAGGATTCTCCAGAAAACGCACAACAATTCATTTCGACTATAAGCTGGGCAATATTCCATTAAAAAGGGTTGACTCAATACGGGATCTTGGGGTAATATTTGACTCTGGACTGACGTTCAAGTGTCATATAGACGACATTGTGGCTCGCGCAAGACGAACAGCAGGGTTCGTCTTGAGAACAGCAAAACCTTTCAAGAGAAATGAAAGTCTGATCACCCTGTTCCGTTCACTGGTGCAGAGCATACTTGAATACAACTCATGTGTTTGGAGTCCTCACTATGGAGTTGACATCGACCCGATAGAATCTGTCCAAAAATATTTTTTAAGAGTCATCACAAATAGAGCAGGGCTGTGTAATAGGTTGAGGACTTACGATGAACGTTTAGACTATTTCGGAACTACTAAACTCGAGACTAGACGACAAATACATGACTTTACTATACTTCACAAAATTGTTAATGGTATCATAGATTCGAGACTTTTACAATACATACAATTTAACATTCCTAGAAGATCGTTGAGATTTGCCAATACCTTTCATGTCAGCATGCTTCGTACTAGCTTTATGTATTACAGTCCTATACCAAGAATGTGTAGACAGTATAATGAGGTGACAAGGGAGTATCCTGATCTTGACGTGTTTGCCGATTCGCTGTCTGCTTTTAAGAAAAAAGTTAAGTTACGCCTGTTGGTTTAGAATGTCTCCGTGAAATTTAAATTGAAATTAAAATTTACTTGATGTTTGAATGCTATTGCATATTCTGTTAAGGATTTTTTTCATTTTTTACTGTTTCTTAAAATGTCTAATTGTTGTTTAATGGATGTAGTATATATATATGTATGTGTGAATATATGTATATATGTATGTGTATGTATGTATGTGTGTGTATATATATGTGTGTATGTGTATATGTATGTATATGTGTATATATGTGTATATGTGTGTGTGTGTATATATGTATATGTGTGTGTATATATATGTATATATATATATATATATGTGTAATTAATGCTTTAATTTAATAATAGCTCATGAAATTTATTAATGTTGTGTGCATCCATTATTGGAAGTCCAGCATACTCATAGATAAAAACAAATATTTTGACATGAAAGTTATAAGCTGGATTTCTGTTGATGCGCCTTTATAAAAAAAAAAAAAAAAAAAAAAAAAAAAAAAAAAAAAAAAAAAAAAAAAAAAAAAAAAAAAAAAAAAAAAAAAAAAAAAAAAAAAAAAAAAAAAAAAAAAAAAAATTATATAATGGTTTATCAAAATGTTTGAAAATAGCATTATTTAGTAGAGCAGCACAAGACTGAACTATCAACGCCCATCAATGATCTTAATTATTAAACGGCGCTATAATATCATTATTATCATTTGTTTGTATAAATAATAATGTGTTTTTCTATTGTGTCGCAAGCATCTCTCTTGTATGTACCTACATATATGTTAAACGATAAACGTTTAAATTGCCTGAGAAAGCTGAGTATAATGAGCATTCTTTTATTTTTATTTGTATTATTTCGCAAAAAATCATATTTCCTCGGAGAGGCTATTTTCACACACACAAAAAACTAAAAAAAAAATGCGATTACAGTAAATGATGAGAGATTTTTTTTTTCTCTTTCTATTTAAGATATTCTTAATTCTTTCGTTTAAATTTATGTATAGCTTCTCTGTTCATATTCTCATGTTTAATAATTGTTGATTTTCATGTTTCATTTGTTTAATCTTTAAATCTACAACTCTAAACTTACTATGTAACATCCACCCGCAACATAATAATTATATACATCATGTAAAATAGACACTGCACCTTCCGTACACTGCATAGTGTAGTGTAGGTAGGAAATTTATATACTTACAAACAATTCTTATTATGATATGTACTTATTTATTTATTTATTTAGTTGCTTCTCGGGCAACTAACAGGTACTATGTCAAATATTAATTTAACACGCACCCAATAACAAGTTGCCACATTCTGGAGAGTTACGATATTAATCGTCTCACAGATCCAGACTGAAAACACAATTTAAAACTGTGTCTCCACCGGGAATCGAACCCGGGACCTTTGGATCAGCAGTCAGATACCCGACCAACTGAGCCACGAAGGCCGACAAATACCATATATTATAAGCTATTATGCGCAGAAATATTTGGGCATTCATGCCTGTGTCTGTGCTTAATTAAATAAAATAAAATAAAAAAAAAAAATATGTAATGAAAAAAATATTTAAGTTAACAAACTATTGATCGCGCAGAAGTTAAAATTCGACTGTAGGTTTTTCATTATAATATTTAACGTATAAAAAGTCATAATGATAATAATCATAAGAATGAACACTTCCTTGCACCCTGCGTAAGTGGCGATTTTATTAACGTAAGGCATTTTCTTCCAAATAACCAGTGTTTCCAGCCAAGTGAAGCAATATTTGCGTGAGAAATGAATTTAAATTAATTTTTCCTCTGCTGGGAATCGAACCCAGGACGCCCGCCTAGAAACCGAATGGTTTACCAAGTCATTGAAACTGATCTATGAGAAAAAATATCATGGATTCATCGGCAGGTACAAAGTTTACTTTTCATTGGAAAATGTAATTTTTTTTTTTTTTAAATGAATATGTCCTTATTAAACAAGTACATATACATCTTCCTACGTTCCCTAAAATAAGCAAATAAATGCTTGTGCTATAGGTGAACGAAATCGGTCGAGGCAGGATTCGAACTCGCGACCACTGGATTACTAACCCAGCGCGCTTACCGCTCTGCCACCGACCCATCTAGTTATTTGAGTGCCATTTATCTTGTTTCGTCGCGTCGTACAAACTACATTGGCAGTTTAAACGTAAACAACTAACAGGAAAGAGAGGAGATACGTAAGTATGACTATTTATTTATTATTTTATTTTTATTTATTTCTATCCAAAAATATACAGTATATATATGAGATACAAAATATCTTAAGATAATAATATAAGCTTATTCATACATAGTTAACATACAATGTAAATATAAGTTATCTCATTTCAATAAATATCAATTTACCACTTCACTGGTGCTTACATAGTTTAAGCCATATCTTTTTGTTTGTATCTTTGTTACTAGCCCCCTCACTAGGCATAGCCTGTGCTAAGGTGAGCTAGTTTTATGTTATTGTCTATTACGTTGTTTATTTATAGATACATTTACATATTATATAAGTACATGTACATACATACGCTACGCATTCAAACGTATGCATCTTTCCTTCTAAATACAATATTTCATTTTGAGTCATGCACACACAACCAAAAATTGTGGAAATAAATTATTTGTTTCACTTTTTTTCAATTGTCTATTCTGTTGTTTGTAATAGTGCATTTACATTTTATTTGGAAGTATTATTTCCTTAAGGATTTTTTCATCTATTTCATAAACCCATCTTAGTGATAGTTTTTTAAATTCTTTTGCATTACTGATGTTTTTAATATTTGTTGGTAAACTATTGAAAAGTTTTGTTGAAAAATATCGTACACTACGTTGTCCAAAAGTTGTTTTAATATATGGTATATTTAAGGTATTTGTTGTACTTAATCTAGTGTGTTTATATTGCAGTGTGACTACCTCGGTTGGTCATAGTAGCTTATACTTCACGGGTATATTAAATTAGGGCTCCCCTCTCTCATTTCCTAAGGAAAACAATCAATGTTTTGAGGTGTAATATTTTTTTGATTTAATTCAATATATTTATAACATATCGTGTTGATGCTCTCCTCTTCCATATATACTTTAACTATGCCAAATCTTAAACTCCTCCGTGCGCGCAGTTTGCTTATAATGGAGTCCAAAGTTTTCGCGTATAAATATCAGACAGGTTTCACCTACTGTAGGTAAAACCCAAAGTACACTATTGTAAAAGTATTTTTTTTTATAATTCTTGATAAGACTCAATATTATTGATTAAATACTCACATACTCTCACGTAATGTAACTTTAATTAGGCTTGGCAGAGTACCGAGCGCCATTCATATCTGTGTTCATCGTCACACATAATTTTTCAGACACAAAAATACTTGGTCAAATTTGAAGAAATATAATATGTATCGTCGTGTTTCGTGCAAGGAAAGGTTTTTTTATTTTTTAAGTACCAACTAAATAGTGTGTAGGTGACACAAAATGTTTTTGCGCGTTGATCAAAAGGTTTCGTAACCAGCAGCGTAACTAAACAGAACTTATTAAGAAGTAAACAATTTACGTTAATAAATTGTTCCCGATAAATAAATCGAATATTTATTTTTCGGTTGCATGAATTAATGAGGGTGTTAAGAAAGTTTCGGTGTCAGGAACGTGGCTAGTGCCGTTGTGAGGCGCATTCATGAATCATCCGCCGCTAAAACCTGTTTATTTTTTGGAGAGTTCGTTGGATGTGTTCCAAATAACACCGTATTTAGCGATGCCGGAAATCCGGAGAATTCATAGTGAATTTCTTAAAGTAACGTTTCCTTAAAGAAGAAAGCTAAAATATTATATTAATCTATGCACTTACCTCACATGCTACCTAACACATGAATTTATTACGCTAACCTGCAAAGTTTAGTCTACTTGCGAAAGTACTTGAACGCTCGTTTGTTTTTTTGTTGTTTTTGAAAAATTCTCGTGCATATCTGTGTTTATAGTTGAAAATGTTTTTCTGGATCGCAAAGAAAACAATGATTTTAAAAAATTTATTTTACTTTCTGTGTTCCCTGTGCTAGTAAAGTAACAAAATTTTTAGTCTGTGATAAAAAATTTTATATCAATAATTTAGTTATAAATAAGATATTTTTATATGTAATCGTAAAAAAATAATTTAATATTATTATAAAATTATCTAAATATGCTGTAAAATGAGAAAAAATAATAGATGTTATCATAATACCAAAATAATCATCTCTGATTTACAAATTTCTGAAATAAAAAAGAGCACGGGGCATAAAAAAGATAGCGCATAGATAACGTTGTGCGAGTCTGCTAGTGTATTAAGATCTATGTAATATTACATTAACTTTTAAAAATGGCTCCGCGAGTCAATCGCTCGGAGGCATTTGAAAATCTTTTCATATTAAATTATTCAAGCTCGGTCCACAAATATTATTGGCCCAAGATATTCCTACCAGCTCTTCTCTTTACTTCACTACACTCCACTGTAACACGAGGCAATATTTAATAGCCTGCCTGCCATCCATCAATTTATTTTATACTTATTATGCGTTTTTCTTGCGATCATTTTTTCTCTCTGTGCTCTGGGCGGGTGTATGATAAACTGTATGCTTTAACTTTTCAGGTCAAATGTCACACAAGATTAATGATACCGACTGTTCTTGAAGAGGCAAATTATATTGAATCATTTAAATATTATCTTTCAACCCGGGCGGGCAATAATATCAAGAGAATTTTCTTTATAAGATCGTTATTATCGTCAATGTTGAACCGCTGTGCATTAATATTTTTTTAAATCGTGAAAATCCCTTATTACTCATTATCTTCATATTATGTTGCAGCCATTTATTTGCAAATGGGGTGCGCAGTGCGCACTGCTAACGTCGGCGATGCTAATGGACCGAATGCATGGAAAATAGGCTCACACACAACATCAATCAAACCAAAAATATATCTTCCTTCAGAAAATATACGCTTTTTTCTCAAATCTTGTCGGAGTCAAAATATTGTAACATTTAGAGCTCCCTTTGGGTGAGATATTCACGAAAACGGCTCTACTTAAATTATCCAAAATTATTATTTTATTTTTAAATTTTCATTATTTGGCTATTGAATGAACATATGAACATAATATAACATAATCCCCGTGGATATTAATGATATCGTCAGAGAATGTCATTTATTGTATATTATTAGAAAAGCGTTGTTGTCCGTTATATGATAGAACTGAGCGCCTGTTGGCTCACGGCTCACTGCTTACTTTTATTTTATTTTATTTTATATTGCTTCTCGTGCAACTAACAGGTACTAACTATGTCAAATATAAATTTAATACGTACCTAATAACAAGTTGCCACATTCTGGAGTCTTAAAACATGGACAATAATTTCCTTATAAATGCTTTGGTCTTTTGTTTTGATTCACACCTGTTGTTTTTAATTTAAATATAGGTACATATAGATGGTTACTTCAATTTTTTTTATCATTCTGCCGATAGTCGCCGAGTCTGATATAGGCAGTAACGTTTGTGATGAAAATAACAGATGAACTATACTGAATTATACTAGTTGCATGTAACACATGAGATCCAACTGTCGATGGCGATAGTACCCCCTATTCAGTACCTATTGTAACTAAAATAGGAACGTTCTAAAATTGTAAATTTTATGTTTACGGTCTTATTTCAGCGTTATAAAATATCAACTTGGACTAAATGGAATAGGAACGTACCTATTTTGGCCGGAACATTCTTAAAAAGGTACTGAATCAGACGTATTATGAATAATTATGAAAATTATATTTTTTTTCATTTTCATAATTATTCAAAATACGTATAATTCAGTAACATTTTAAGAACGTTCCGGCCATAATAGGTACGTTCCTATTCCATTAAGTCCAAGTTGATATTTTATCACGCTGAAATATTACCGTAAATCTAATATCTACAATTTTAGAACGTTCCTATTTTAGTTACAATAGTTACTGAATAGGGGGTAGTATGTTCAATTGAAGAATACGTACCAAACTATACACTTTAACACAAATTAATAAATATTGTGACATTTTGTTTTCTATTTAAAACATGTGGGTATGTATATACTTACTTTACTTTTCGTGTGGTGTATCAGATTATAGTCATGGTTCCAGTGCTGAGAGCCAGTCCACCGCCTCTGGTTTCGCCTCATGTATATCTTGGAGGCTTCCGTTAAATTTCTTTAGCTGGCACTCTTGGACCACGTGGATAGTACGGAGGTCAGTCTTTTTTTTTCTACCCAGAATATGAAAACAGGATGATGGTACGTATGTATGTTTGGAGATTAAGTATCAAACGATTGAGTCCCCGTAGATATTGTGTAGTGTATACTGCCTTAGAAATCGTATGGAACGATGTCGTCACTAAATTCAATTTTTATAAAAATTATGAATATATTTTTTATAGCAAATTAAATTATCTAGTTGGGGTGATTCGGCTTTTACGATATTTTTAAAAACTTTGGAAATATAGGCAGTTAAACTCATCAATTTATCATACAAATGTTTTTCCTAATAAAAAATGTTTAAGAAACTCTGGAATTTTTTTGAAAAAACAAATATGTGATTTTGTATTCTTATATATTAATACCAATTTTCAGGGCTCAGCTTATATCGTTTTTGAGATATATGGAAAAATATAGTAAAAATTCAGAAGTTGATAACCATTGACTGAAACAAATCAAAAAATTCAAAATTCTGAGCATAAATCATTTTTATTATTATTATTTATATGCTGCGAAGCCTCTATGTTGGTGTATTATGACTTTTAAGTTGGAAAAACAGTGAAAAATATAGACCCTGCATACAATACTCGCTGATCTTAGCTTGATACTATGTCGATATGTTGAAAGAATAAAATTCTCTTAAACAAATCGACAGTTGGATTATTGTACTTTTAATAACCTGTAAAATGAATAAAAATTGTGAAATCATGACTCTCCACTATTCCATAGTTGGTAGTGGAGAGTAAAAATATTACACCTCAAAACATTGATTGTTTTCCTTAGGAAATGAGAGAGGGGAGCCCTAATTTAATATACCCGTGAAGTATAAGCTACTATGACCAACCGAGGTAGTCACACTGCAATAGTCATACTTACGTATCTTCTCTCTTTCGTGTTAGTTGTTTACGTTTAAACTGCCAATGTAGTTTGTACGACGCGACCAAACAAGATAAATGGCACTCAAATAACTAGATGGGTCGGTAGCAAAGCGGTTAGCGCGCTGGGTTAGTAATCCAGTGGTCGCGAGTTCGAATCCTGCCTCGACCGATTTCGTTCACCTATAGCACAAGCATTTATTTGCTTATTTTAGGGAACGTAGGAAGATGTATATGTACTTGTTTAACAAGGACATATTCATTTTTTGAAAAAAAAAAAAAAAAAAACACATATTCCTAATATAACGTATTTGTTCAGTATACAATCAAGGTCTTAAGGCACCGTACTATTTGATAAACTAAATTTACGATTTGATTTCTTAAATTTGAATGTTATCTTTTTTAAAATGGTATGCGAAAATTCCACGGTTAATAAAGAAGAGATAAGAAGTTTAAAGTTTCGAAGCGCTAACACGGGAACTTCTTCTCATATTTAAGACAATAATAGTCTTTGAGAAACCCGTGACCTAACATTTCCAAGAACTACCTTAATAGTAATTTGTAGTAACCTACTCCATATACTTATGTACAAATTAATTCTGGTTTGTCAAATTGGAAAAAAATAGAATATACGGTTTTGATTTTTTTATGACCCAGTGATGAGGATATATTTTTATTTATTTATTAAAAAAATTACACACATCCCAAAAAATTTTTTTGATTTTTTAATTATATTTGCTTAGGAATCTAGACAAGATGAAAATTTAATATTTAGTGTAGAGTTTAGTGGTGGCTACAAACCACTCATTTTGTATTGTAATAGTGAATCAGAAAAATAACAAATTAACCTTTATTCAAAACAATTGTTTTTAAGTTATCATAAAAATATTTTTATAATGTAGTATGTGGTTAAACATTGGCTTTACTAACTCGTTTAATGTCTATAAAAATCAAAGGAAATATAGCGGTCAAAAATAATGAGATATTTTTTTTCGGTAAAGTTTTGAAATGTGTAGACTCTTTAGGCACGCTTAGTTTGTAACCGCGAACCGACATATTTTCATTAAAAAAGTACATGCTTTGTCTTCTTGGAAAATACATTTTATGTTCCTTTTTTTAAAGTTACCAAGGAAAACCATCCTAATTCTTTTTAATCGTATATAAAACAAAATTTGCCTTTGTTATATTTGTGTATGTTAGATAATATGTTTCTCATTTTGTTTATATAATAATTGTATTTTCTACATACATATAAGTACATGAATTGCTATTTCAATACATATATACACGGGAATTCAAAGGAAATAACATTTTAAGATCGAATCCATAATGCAGGAATATTTAATAAAGTAGAAGAAGAAATAAGACAGATTTGTGTTACCGACGATATATTACGATGTAGCAGTGCAAGATGATGAAATTGGACATGTACGACTCCAAAATCCCTTACATTGCAGTCAATGAAATTCCAAGTGATCATTGTGCTATATACTTTAACATCCCAAAACAATCAGCTTTCTTGAAGACAGATCATTAGTTCTAATTAAAGGAAAATGAATTAGAACTAATTACTATGACAATTAAAAAAGAAATAATTTCTAAGTTGACCATTGACTGGAAAAGGACCAGTAGGTACTATGAAAAGTTCGTCCTATAAATCCATCTAAATTTCTATTCGTCCCATTCCATGGTTCCACGACAAGGGCATGGCCAAACGAGATGTGTCAAATATATGTCACATCAGAATTGGACTAGGACTATTAATATGCGTTCATAGTATCTCGGTTAGATTATTGCAACATAATTTATGCAGGACTAGGTTAATATACATTTCACCGAAGTCTGCCCACATATCACCATTGCAAAAAGAAATTCATTGGTTGCAGATATCGGAAAGGATTCAATACAAGACTTGCTGGATGGTGCACAAAGTTATTCACGGATAAAATTCTTTACTTTTTTTTTACTTTACTAATCAATATTTCACATCTTTTGTCATTAAATTCCTTACATATTTATTTACACATAACAAAATTTCTTCGAATTATTCAATCTATAATGCAATAACCTCAAGTCTAATAACTTAATAACATTTTTGTACTGGCAGAAATCATCATAATGATTAAGTGGAATGCCATATAAGTATATAAAAAAAAATCATTTAATTATTTATTGTAAACTGATACGGTGGTTCGAATATTTGTAAAAAAATGGAAGCCTCCAGAATATTATATAAAATACAAAACTCAAGTCTTTGGTATTCCGGCAGGAGGTCCAGAGATAAAGTGATCAGGTAGGACTTGAGAGACTGCCATTACTCCCCAGAAGACGCTCATAACTGAGCTGAATAGCGAAGAACAAAAAAGGCACACCACCACCATGTGGAAATATCAATAATCTCTATCAGAGAAAGAGAAAAAAAAGTATGTGAACCTTTATAAGAAGTAATTTTATAACTTTTAAGTATTGAATGATGCTTGATTATTACAACTGTATACAGTTTACTTAAATGATTCAACCGTGTTACTTTTAACGTGAAGATATCTGGGCTTTGTGTTTACGAGAGTCTCTCGTCTTATCCAAAGTAAAACAAGTAAAAGGATATTAGATATTTAAATTCTTGAGTGGAAAACAACCCTTCCGTTTCCAGTTTTATTCTCAAACGCTCTGTTTCTTTTAAAACTTTCTACCATTTATTCTGCATTCATTTCGAAATCGGAATGGTTCTTTAAATGTGCGTAAACAAAGTAAATGATTTTCAAAGACAATGCAGCGATTTTCGCTCTCAAAGCACAAAAGAATCACAAAATTAAAAAACTATTTCCGAAATCGCATTTTAAGTGCGACGTAAATATTGAAAGGATTACCGATTTTTTCGTAATCGGTTTCTAAATCGACAAAGTAATCAACATTTATTTTAATCGTCTCATTAGCGTGTTTGTGTGAGGTTTTTAGGTTTTATATGCGAATTAGTTAATTTCCAACAAATACTTAAACGGAAGTTAAATTATAAATATATTCAAGGGATACATAAAATTATCAGAAATAAAAAAAATTCCTAATCGGATTATACAATATATTTTTCAACTTTTTTGGTAGGTTAATAATAGCGTTTTATTCAAATAGTTACATTTATAATACTAGGTATCTGCACCTATATTGAGGTATATACTTTATAAAAGTACCTCTATATTTTTTTAAATACTTTATATACAGTTTTATTGCCACAAGGTTATCTCATCCAACCAACCCGAACCACGTAAGGTCCCAAATTAATGTTATTTTGGTATAATAGTATTTAGTGCCTTAGAAATAAAAAACAAATATGGAAAAAAAATACTGATCGTAGCAAATAGGAGTGGAAGGATGGAACCGATAGACGCAGAAGGAATATTCAAGACTTAACTGTTTTCCTATTATTTTTAACTATTTTGAGAGATGTATGAAAGTCAAAATTTGTGATTAGGTATATAATTTTAGGACGAATAATCTAAAAAAATATATAAAAATAAATCGTTGAAAAAATATAAATATTTTTTCGATCTCAACAAAAGCGCCATCTATCGGATCCAAAACTATCCAATCTTTCAATCCGAAACCAACCATACAAATTAAGAAAATTTCATTGAAATCGGTTGGGCGGTTTCGGAGATTAGCGTGTACGAACATCATGACACGAGATTTTTATATATTGAAAATAGATCTGTTTCGTCGTTTATAAGTCATTTTTATAACACAAATTTAACAAAATATTCAATGATAAGTTTTATTTACCTATCTTTATAAAAAAATCCGAAAAGTTTTTGTTCTTTAGTATGTACAATGTATTAGCATATTGAAGGGCAAAAACATTAATTGACAGCAAAACGTAAGAAAGTGTCGATAATATGGATGTGTATTGTTGATGCGTAAACATAATATGTATCTTCCATTATCTATTGTTTTATTTTTCATGTATGTATTATTGCTGTCCAATATCTTGTAAAAAAACCATCTATTGTATAAATAAATAAAGAGTTATATATTGATTGAATCACTTGAAAAGTTTTTTTGGTCGAAACAACCATTAATAAGAGAGAAATTAAAATTCGTAGAATTGTTAATCTCGTTTGATTTTACCTATACATGTTTTTCTCGATGTGTATCTCCCTCAGTGATGTGGTGTTTGTGTATTGGTATTCAAATAAAAAGGCAATTTAATGGTGGAATTGCTGAGAGGAAACCACGATATTAACCGAGTTTAGCCGATACGTCGCGATCTGTTTACTTTAACTTGATTGAAAAATGCTTTTTTTGTGGGAAATATTTTTAAATTAAAAAAAAATATTTATCCCGAGTCATTTTGAGGAATGCGAAGGGAAGTTTTTTTTTCGCATTTATATGCGCATTATTTATAAGAGAAATATTGCTTTCTGAATCTCCGAGTAGCCTTGTCCGTATTTCTGGAAATAATTAAAATAAATCGTTAAATTTCAGTGACAATAATATAATATTAATTTTTAGATACATAGATCACAAACTCCGCATTAAAAAAACTCTTATAAAATTCAAATATAATAATTATTTGAATACTTGTTTATGTGTTAGTAAAAATATCAAATATATTATTTTGAAAAAGTATATATCTATGTACATATTGAATTTATATGGATCTACCGTTTTCGCCGTCGCGCGTTCAGTTTCAATAGTCTAGTAGTAGACTACTCGGCGAAAACTTTCGTTCATAATAAGTTGGATTTATGACAAATAATCCTTTTCATTTAAACTTGATATTTTTTTGTTTCAAAGATATCTCTATTTTAATTCAATAATATGTATATGCTGAGTAACTTCGATTTATAAGATGAATACTGTTGTAGTGTTAACAGGTAAACACAGAAATATAAAGTTTTAGATAAGTATTTTAATATAATAAAATGAAACCAATAACCAATAAGTTAAAATTTTCGAATGTTATTTTTTAAACTGTAAAAACAAACGCTGTACATTTTTGTGATACACTTTATATCATACTGATGTAATATAAACCAATAAAAGATAAATTTAAACATTTTTATTGAAAGGCAATGTTTGGTGAGGTATAAATAAATAAATAACTAAAACATTTCTATCGTGTTAAGAAAGAGTTATACTTTGTTTTGTATCAATTTTTTGTAAATTTTGCCTCATTTTCAATTCTTTAATGATTTGCCAGAATATGTGAAGGAAACATCTAGTCTTGCCGCTTTTCGTCTCCTAGGTGTTGAATTCACAAAGGAAAAGTTCTTTTAAGATATTGCGTGATTTCTTTGTTTTTTGTGTAAATTGGAATATTTTCTTGTTTTTGTTGTTTTATATAAATCATACCTACTGTGTACATATGTTATTTTTTAAACTTGTGAATATTCTTTTTGTTAATACTAGATTTAATAAATGCTTTTCTTTCATGTTTGAAACTATCACTTCATGATAGAACTCCATAATCAACTATAATTATGGAAAAAAAAATTTAAGTTCTACTCAAATAATTATTAATTAATTAGTTATAAATTATATTTGATTTTAAGTTCTACTTAAATAATTATTTATGTAAAACTAAAAATTAAATTTATATATTTTTTTTCATAATTCTAGTTGATCTAATAAAATGTATTAGTATTTCTTTTTTTACATCTAAATAAAATATAAATACATACATACATTAGTGTAGACAGAAAAAAACCACTTCCTTGACTTCGTGTATACTTGCTACTTATGTATACAGATCATCCTTATACATGCACTTCTAATCATATTATTTTTGTTATATGCCTGTTCTTCCATAGTTAATCACTCATACCATATGTATATGTATTTTTTTTTGTCTGACACTCTTCGTTCATTTCTTCAAAGTTAACGAATTTAAAAATACCTTATATCAAATAATTTCATATTTACCTAACATATTTGTAATTACAAAATATAACCATTCTTCATAGTATCCAAACAATTTGAGAAATATAACATTTTTGTAAAATTAACAACATATATCAACATATAATCTTTGTTTTCTTTTGTAGACAAGATTTTCACAAACTGAATATTGTAACGGCATAGTTATGTTTATTCCTCGCTTAAGGCCAATAGGTATTCATAAATATTCGATACACATTATATAAAAAGAAAGTATTTTATGAAAGGACAAACATAAGCTAGCATAATTTATTCTCTGTATAATAATTTCGGCAAATAACCCTTCGATATAATGTTTTATATCGCTTTTATTTTCAATAAGAATACGAAATATCATTTCTTTGTTTAAACACAAACTTTTTTGCGATGGATATTTGTTGTCTTTTCATGGAAATTGAAACACGAGTTGGATAATAAAATTGAATAAAACATTGAATAATAACATTGTAAATCAGCACAAATTCTTTAATAGGATTACCTATTCAAACTGTAGATTTTTTGGTTTTTCACTCAATTGACCCATTTGTCAAAGTTTTTAAAATGCATTATCGAATTTTTTGTGCTGACTTTTTGATTTCAATTTTAAAAATCACCTTTGCACTAAATTCACTCTAGTAGTAGTTTGAGCAAAATTATTTTTATCTACAATCCAATTTAATCTTAAGCCTTGGATAGACAGACAGCACGATAATTAAGTTTACATACATATATTAATGAAACACTATATGTTATCAATGTGGTATTATTTTGTGGAGTAATAAAATACATACATATATACCATCACGGCATATCCCAAAATGTGGGAAAACCCGCGACAGGTGCGCGGTTGTACATTAACCCTTAAAGAGAGCATCAATTAAGTAAGTAAGCAGAACAATTTCAGTTGATACATAAAAGCAATATATTTAAATGTGTGTAATTATTTTAGTATTAAACAAAAAAAAATCCTAGATTTTTCTTACTTAATAACTTCACCAATTAAACGGAACAAATGTATCAAATTGACTACAAAATTAGCAGAATTAGAAGAAAAAAGATAAATCGGAGAATGTAAAGGTCCTCCGAATTTACATGGATAAAAGAAAAGTGGAGCGTATCGAATTGATTTACATCATTATGAGAGGAAACACGAAGTACTTTGTTCTTTGTACGTATCCAAATATATAATAATACTCTCTAACAAATGATGATAGGCACACAATGAAACATTTCCAAAATAAAATGAAAATTGATGAGACATGTACCTACCCATGCCTTTAAAATTCCAGATCATTGGAACGTATTTAAAATACGAAGTTGAATGGAGTTATTATTTTTTAATTTATTTATTTCAAAAAAATCCTATTTGAACAATATTTTAATGGAACATTAATTTACAGGAAATATTATATTTGCTCTGTCATTTTCTTGTATTACCTCATCACAAAGATTACAATCGTGTGCTGTGTCAGGGAATCACGTGATGAATTATAAATTTAAACAGCTTCAAAGGTTAAGAAGGTGATGTTCGAGACTTGGTATGGAAATGAATTAATAGAGAATATGTCTCATTTGCGAGAAAAATTCGGCAGGAGATTTTTATGAGCGCGCTTACTAGTTAATGTTGGCTCTTCTACCTACTTAATGAACGAATATATGAATAATTTATTTCCAATGTTACAAAATTTCAATTAAAATTTTTATTTAATTTATACTTAATTACATTTTTTTCACACATTTGGAAATTTTACTGCCTCGCTAGACATATTCTGTTCGGAGGCAGTACTAGTATTAAATTGCTATGGCTTCCCTGCAATTATAATATTTTTTTATATAAAATGAATATGTCCTTGTTAAATAAGTAGGAACATATACATCTTCCTACGTTCCCTAAAATAAGCATAAATGCTTGTGCTATAGGTCAACGAAATCGGTCGAGGCAGGATTCGAACTCGCGACCACTGGATTACTAATCCAATAGCGCTAACCGCTCTGCCATCGACCCATCATTATTTGTTTTTTTCTTCACATATTCTTTCCAAACATTATTACTTGTAATTTTTTTTTTATTCCATACTAGCTTTTATGTCCCGCCGTTGGCCAAGAATGTAAAATTGTGAAAGAAAAAGCAATCGTTTTTATAATATTGTCACCCAATTATTTTGCAATATCAGACTATAAAAAGTGGTTTGAAATTTGATTGAGTTTAAGTATTGTAAAATGTTCAAGTGATGGCCACAACCCATTCTTTTTTATATATTGCTATAAAGTGTGAATGAAGTATAATATTTATACAATTTCTGCTCGCATGGACTATGCATAATGGTTTTAAATATGACTGTTTATCAACGTTGTAAAGAGATTGGTTTGGCCACAACCCCCATTTTTAAATATTATCATCGAAAACAAATTGTAATGTGTACCTATTGAAAATTTAGTAATTTTCGATGTTGGGATGTGGTTAAAATTTGATTAAACAAACGTAGGTACTGAAAAGATCTAGTATTGGTCACATCCCATTCGTTTTTATATTTTTTCATCAAGTGTGCATTATATTTTTGCTCAATTTGACTGAAAGTCTTCATTAACGAAGAAGAAGAAGACTTGAACTATAGTAAATAGTTTTTAATTTGAATATAAACGTTGTGAAGAGTTCAGTAATGGCCACAACCCCCATTCTTTAAATATTAGGTGTTGAAAATTATTCAAAATAGGATGATATAAATGGTTTAAATTTAATTAAACAAAAGTATTGAAAAGATTCTAGTGCAGGTTATATCGTCACATCCCATATCCCATTCATTTCATATGTATTTTCATCAAGTGTGCATATCGTTAATAATATTTCTGCACAATAGACTATTAGACTTAAAACTAACCCAAAAGACTAAATAAAAAAGAGAAAAATAAGTATAAGACTATAAGAAATAGTTTGTATAAAAAACTATTCCAATGGTCTACATAAAATAAGTAAAAATACATATACCTAATAGAAGGATTAGACTATTGGAAATAGATTGTATAAAAGCTCACCCAAAGGTCTACAAAAAAGAAGAAGAAGAATATTTAGACTATTGGAAATAGTTTGTATAAATACTGACCAAAAGGTCTACATAAAAGAAAATGAATAAGACTATTGGAAATAGTTTGTATTAAAACTCTCCCAAAAGTCTACGTACTTAAATGAAGAAGAATAATAATTAGACTAAAGGAAATAATTTTTATAAAAAAATGACCCAAATGTATACATAAAAGAAGAAGAAGATGATTTAGACAATAGGAAATAGTTTGTATAAAAACTGCCCTAAAGGTCTACATAAAATTAAGAAGAAAAAGAATTAGACTCCAGGACCCGCCGCTTCAGGCCCTTCAGTACCTCCCGTCCCTTTAATCCCTCATTACGTCCCTTCCCATCAGGCCCTTCAGTACCTTCCGTCCCTTCAGGCAGTTTTATACCTCCCGTCCCTTCAGGCCCTTTAGTGCCTCCCTTCCCTTCATTATATCCCGTCCCATCAGTCGGTTAAGAAAAGTTTAAATCCAGAAACCATCCTGGAAGAACCGCGAAGAGATGAAAGAACCTTCTTTTCCCAGGATGCTCTACTTAATAGGTAAAATGACTAAATACACGAAGAAGAAGAAAAAGTTTAAACCCAGATACCTGCGAAGAGATGGAAGGACAGTTGGACCTTCTTCTCCCAGGATTCTCCAACTTCATAGGTAAAATGAGCAAAAATACACGATGAAGAAGAAGAAGAAGAAATAAGTTTAAATCCAGATACCTGCGAAGAGATGGAAGGAAAATTGGACATTCTTCTCCCAGGTTAGTCCACCTTCAAAGGTAAAATGACCAAATAGACGATGAAGAAGAAGAAGAAAAAAGTTTAAATCCAGAAACCTGCGAAGAGATGGAAGGAAAATTGGACCTTCATTTCCCAGGATAGTTCATCTTCATAGGTAAGATGACCAAGTACACGTTGAAGAAAAAGAAGAAAAAAGTTTATATGCAGAACCCGTCCTGGAAGACCTGTGAAGAGATGGAGGGACAGTCGGACCTTCTTTTCCCAGGATACTCCCCCTTCATAGGTAAAACGACCAAATACACGAAGAAGAAGAAGAATAAGAAAAAAGTTTAAATCCAAAAACCATCCTGGGCATACGCTCGACAATTCACCAAAGTTTCATTATAATCGGACAAACGGTTGATAAATAAATAAATAAAATAATTTTCCTATAGGAAATCAGTATAGGTATATTATTGTTGATTTGTAAGTAAATAGTATTAGGTAGGTACCTACCTACAACAACCTTCTAAATAAATTCGATTCCTAACAAATTTTATTTGAATATCACATTCTTTCTGTAGCCATGGAAACGATTCGAACACATAAGTAATATCGAATGGTTCGGATACATTGTTTGAATATGTAGGTACCTACATTGGTTTGTTCGATGCCATAAAAATGAAAATTGTCAGAAAAATCAAATATTATTTACAAATTATGCAATTTTATTATGCCTATATCTTTACTAATAAATAACACATTTTTTACAATATATGTCTTAAAACTTGCCGTAATGTCTTGTGTTTCATTTTATTATTTCATAATTACATTTATTTCAAAGGTTTATTATTTTCAAGAACATATTCATTCGGTGGGAAAATGAAATATTGTATGAAAAGATATTAAAATGGCGGCGTTTATGTACAAAAGGCTTACTTTTAAAATAAGTTAAACATTATAATTATACCAAATATTCACCATGTTTTTCACTTAAACGCTAAGTTATACTTCAAAATATATTTTTTTTGTGTAAATACCTACTTCTAACTTTTAAACTAACAGATATTTGCGTGCAAAATGTACACTTTTTTGAGAGATATGACTTGGAAAATTTTGTATGAAAAAAATAATTATTTAAATATTTTTAAAATTCAGCATTTTTATCGCATTCTTTTTAGCGTGACACTGCATCAGGTATACTGGTACATGTTCGCACTTAAATTAGATTTTTAGATGCTCTTGGTTTTTCAGAAGGCGTGAGACAAACACACACACACACACATACACACACACACACACACACATACACTAACATTTTGATTGCTTTATTACTTTAGATGATAAAAAAAAAGTCTTCAATTGAGAATAATACATCCATTCTGATATTTAATATACTAAGTTGCTTAACTTAGAATAGGTACTAAGTATCAGCCCCCCTAGACAACATCCCATTTAAGCTAAGAGTTATCTCGCTAAGCGATAGTAAATGTATGGAATTTTAGGAAAGTCGCAGTCACCTACCGTACTCCATAGGGAACGTTATAGAAAAAAGCGTTCTGTTCATCCCCGGAGAGGCTACTCATCGGACGAAACAAGAACTACTATTATGCATACTGTATGGAATTGGTGGCTGTCACGTGACGTCACAACCACCAGCTACGTGGCACCAGCTCCATACATTTACTATCGCTTAGCGAGTTTCGACATTTCGTGTGTCTGTGTGTGTGTGTGTGTGTGTGTGTGTGTGTGTGTGTGTGTGTGTGTGTGTGTGTGTGTGTGTGTGTGTGTGTGTGTGTGTGTGTGTGTGTCTGTGTGTGTGTGTGTGTGTGTCCCCCCTTATAACTTTTGATCCGCTCAATTTACAGAGCCCAAAATTTCAGAATATATAAACAGTTATAGGCCTACAATTTTTTTATACTCAGAATTTTGAATTTTTGTTTCAGTCAGGGGTTATCAACTTTTGAATTTTTACTTTATTTTTCCATATATCTCAGAAACCATAAAAGCTAGAACGCTGAAAATTGGTACAAATATAGACAACTACAAAATCTCAAATTAGTTTATTCAAAACAATTCCAGGATTTCTCAAACATTTTTTACTCAGAAAAATATTTTTTTTATGATAAATTTATGAGTTTAACTGCCTATATTTTCATTTTTTTTTAAAATATCGAAAAAAGCCACAATTTTTTAACAATTTTTATAAAAATTGAATGTAGCGACGACATTGCTTCATACAATTTGTAGGGCAGTCGCCTATACGCAATATGTAAGAAGACTTAATTCCAGGTTCTTCCAAGTTCCAGGTTCTTCCAAGTTCCAGGTTCTTCCAAGTTCCAGGTTCTTCCAAGTTCCAGGTTCTTCCAAGTTCCAGGTTCTTCCAAGTTCCAGGTTCTTCCAAGTTCCAGGTTCTTCCAAGTTCCAGGTTCTTCCAAGTTCCAGGTTCTTCCAAGTTCCAGGTTCTTCCAAGTTCCAGGTTCTTCCAAGTTCCAGGTTCTTCCAAGTTCCAGGTTCTTCCAAGTTCCAGGTTCTTCCAAGTTCCAGGTTCTTCCAAGTTCCAGGTTCTTCCAAGTTCCAGGTTCTTCCAAGTTCCAGGTTCTTCCAAGTTCCTGGTTCTTCCAAGTTCCAGGTTCTTCCAAGTTCCAGGTTCTTCCAAGTTCCAGGTTCTTCCAAGTTCCAGGTTCTTCCAAGTTCCAGGTTCTTCCAAGTTCCAGGTTCTTCCAAGTTCCAGGTTCTTCCAAGTTCCAGGTTCTTCCAAGTTCCAGGTTCTTCCAAGTTCCAGGTTCTTCCAAGTTCCAGGTTCTTCCAAGTTCCAGGTTCTTCCAAGTTCCAGGATCTTCCAAGTTCCAGGTTCTTCCAAGTTCCAGGTTCTTCCAAGTTCCAGGTTCTTCCAAGTTCCAGGTTCTTCCAAGTTCCAGGTTCTTCCAAGTTCCAGGTTCTTCCAAGTTCCAGGTTCTTCCAAGTTCCAGGTTCTTCCAAGTTCCAGGTTCTTCCAAGTTCCAGGTTCTTCCAAGTTCCAGGTTCTTCCAAGTCGCCTATACGCAATATGTAAGAAGACTTAATAGTTTGATAGGTACTTAATCTCCAAACATACATACAGAACCATCATGCTGTTTTCATATTCCGGGTAGGAAAACAGGACTGACCTCCATACTGTCCTATCTTGACATACATACCAACATGTGTTAAAATTTTCAATAATTTGGATTTATGGGTTTATAGTTTGATTCTTATTCTTCAACTATACATACTATCGCTATCGACAGTTGGATCTCATGTGTTACATGCAACTAGTTTATATGAAAACATCGTCAGAATAGTTAGAACAATAGATCAAAATGGTCGCAGTGCAGAACCTACAAAAGTCCTACTCCTACATAGGTACTATTCCAACTGTCGATTTGTTCAGGAGAACTTTGTTCTCTTAACATATCGACAATGTTTCAAGCCAGAATACGCGAGAATTGTATGGAGAGGTCTACTTTTTTCACGGCTTTTCCAACTTTGAAGTCAAAAAACACCAACTTAGAGGCTTCGCAGCATATATGTTCCATACACGGATTTACTCAGAATTCGGAGTAGAACATTTCGTGTGTCTGTGTGTGTGTGTGTGTGTGTGTGTGTGTCCGTCCCCCCCTTATAACTTTTGATCCGCTCAATTTACAGAGCCTAAAATTTCAGAATATATAAACAGTTATAGGCCTACAAAACTTTTATACTCGGAATTTTGAATTTTTGTTTCAGTCAGGGGTTATCAACTTTTGAATTTTTATTTTATTTTTCCCTGTATCTCAGAAACCATAAAAGCTAGAACGCTGAAAATTGGTATAAACATAGACAAATTCAAAATATCAAATTACTTTTTTCAAAAAAATTCCAGGGTTTCTCAAACATTTTTTATTAATAAAAGTATTTTTTTTATGATAAATTTATGAGTTTAACTGCCTATATTTCCATTTTTTTTTTAAATATCGAAAAAAGCAGAAACACCCCAACTAGATAATTTAATTTTATATAAAAAATATTAACATTGTAGCAGTACATCTCAAATTTTTTTTAACAATTTTTATAAAAATTGAATTTAGTGACGACATCGCTTCATACAATTTGTATGGTAGTCACCTATACACAATATCAAAGAAGACTTAATAGTTTGATACTTCATCCCTTAACATACAATATACATATACCATCATGCTGTTTTCATATTCCGGGTAGGAAAAAAAGACTGACCTCCATACTATCCTATCTTGACTACCTAGGTACATGTGTTGTATAGAAAACTAAATATCATAAAATAATAAATAATTTGTATTTATGGGTTTGGTACTTATTCTTCAACTATACATACTATCGCTGTCGACAGTTGGATCTCATGTGTTACATGCAACTAGTTATTAGTAATCTATTTATTTGCCTTGAAATCACTATGTAGAATTTAAATTGATTATTTTGATATGAATATGTGATCGAATTTTGTTTTGTATTGTATTTCAACACGATTGGTACTCACACGCGCCTTGATTTATGAAACGAGATGGTTCAATAGCAGTGCTGGTACCAAGAGTAGCAACACAACAAAAAGCTTTGATACAAGATCTCTCAGAAAAATAAATAGTGTTGCTCGGAAATAAAAATACATTGTAAATGATTTATACATTCCGTAACATCTGCTGCGCGGCTTGTGTGATATTTAATAGACGTTCATCGTTTAAAATTACTAGTTGCATGTAACACATGAGATCCAACTGTCGATAGCGATAGTATGTATAGTTGAAGAATATGTACCAAACTATAAACCCATAGATACAAATTATTGAATATTTTCAGATATTTTGTTTTCTATACAACATATGTAGGTATGTATGTCAAGATAGGATAGTATGGAGGAAGATCCTTTTTCCTACCCAGAATATGCAAATAGCATGATGGTATGTATGTATGTTTGGAGATGAAGTATCAGACTATTAAGTCTTCTTACATATTGTGTATAGGCGACTGCCATACAAAATGTATGAAGCGATGTCGTCACTAAATTCAATTTTTAAAAAAATTGTTAAAAAAAAATTGAGGTCTTCTACTACAATGCTAATATTTTTTATAGAAAATTAAATTATCTAGTTGGGATGTTTCGGCTTTTTTCGATAATTGTAAAAGTTTTGGAAATATAGGCAGTTAAACTCATAAATTTATCATAAAAAAAATATTTTTCTTGATAAAAAATGTTTGAGAAACTCTGGAATTTTTTTGAAAAAACTAATTTGAGATTTTGTATTTGTCTATGTTTATACCAATTTTCAGCGTTCTAGCGTTTATGGTTTCTGAGATATATGGAAAAATAAAATAAAAATTCAAAAGTTGATAACCCCTGACTGAAACAAAAATTCAAAATTCCGAGTATAAAAGTTTTGTAGGCCTGTAACTGTTTATATATTCTGAAATTTTAGGCTCTGTAAATTGAGCGGATCAAAAGTTATAAGGGACGGACGGACACACACACACACACACACACACAGACACACACACAGACACACCCTCACACACACACACACACACACACACACACACACACACACACACACACACACACACACACACACACACAGACACACGAAATGTTCTACTCCGAATTCTGAGTAAATCCGTGTATGGAACATATATGCTGCGAAGCCTCTAAGTTGGTGTTTTTTGACTTCAAAGTTGGAAAAGCCGTGAAAAAAGTAGACCTCTCCATACAATTCTCGCGTATTCTGGCTTGAAACATTGTCGATATGTTAAGAGAACAAAGTTCTCCTGAACAAATCTCTTATTTTTAGATATATTCATTTTAAATATTGTATTTCGAATGTACAGGTTCAAAAATCAAACTAGGTACTTTAATATTTTTTTATTTCTTTTAATTAAAATATTTCACCCATCACTTTATTATGCATTTCGATTACTAATTACATCCTTACAATAAACATTTTTTTGTAATTCGAATACTTTTTTTAATTGCATATAGGTACGCAAACATTGAATTCTTTTCAAATGATATTTTTTCGATATACTTCAACATCTCAATAGAGACGAAGTTCCGTCACCTCATTGATAAGGACTGATGGTTTCATTGTTTACAAATATACCAATCTCTCAATAGATGGCGTTACTAAAGGGTTTTCTCGTAACTTCATAGATAGCAAAGGGATATTGTCTTATTTTCAGGTGATTAGTAAGTCATTATTCAAATATATAGAACTTTCAAAATTTGCATTGATAAGGGAACTCAATAAGAAGGCAAAATAGATGAACGTTGCGCAAGCGCATAAAGTGATCACGTAGACCAACAGATGACAGGTCGTAAGCTCTGTAGGTACCTTGAGTTCCTGGTTCTTCTTTAATACTCTAACTTCACCTCTATTGAGATGTTGAAAAGTTTGTTAAAAAAACATATATTTTTTAATTTTATTAAAATATGATTAATGAATTACGAACAGACACACGTCTTCAGAATAATGCCAGTGAATGATGTAATAAACAATAAGATTTCTAGTTGATGACATTGCGAAATTTGTTAAATGTAATTTTCCAAAGCGGTATATTTTTTATTTTCCTAAAATTCAGTTGACGTATACATACTATCACGGCATATCACACCATGTGAGGTAACCACCGACAGGTGTGCGGGTGTGCATTATCTTATAAAAATAAGCATGACACATGTGTGTTTACCCACACACCATTCTCGTCTCACCTAAAAAGCCAACATTCAGAATAGGCGGTACCACATTTTTGAACTATGTCAATCGAATACTTTATTCTCTAAATAGAGAAAATGTTAATTATTGATTTCTCATTAAAGTTGTCAGTTCCAATTTAGAAAAGTTACTTTTTTCCAAAAATTAAAGTTTTCTTTATCTGTTTTTTTTTATCTTCGAGGTAGAGATTGTTTTTTACGCCATCATACTACCTTATTACACATATCTCCACATTGTCCTCTTACACATATAAACACACCCTCACCCTCACCCTCATAAATACACTTGTTTATTTATTTATTCTTCTTTATATATTTTTTTATTACCTTTTTTAATTTTATACTTTAAATTTGTAATATAAAAAAAAATTAAGCAAAAATGTATTTTATAATCATTGTTAGTATAACCTCAGTACAGGCTTTGCCTAGTGAGGTAATAAATTCCATTGTAATATTTATTTCTTGTTATATTGAATTAATTGTACTCTATTATGGAAATAAATAAAAAAAGACTTTTTTGTTGCGGGTGGCAGTTCTTTAAGGAGAACACTCTTAGGCCAAGTGGCCCTTTGTGATACCACAAATCAACAAATGGGGCTGTCCTCCCATTCACTCTTCCCCCTTTGAACCAGCCTGAGTGGCTATTGAATGTCGTAATGTCTCCGATGTCGGCCGACGCAATGTCAATTAGATCATCATAGAAGAAACTTCCCATGGAACTTCTCCAAACTCTAGAGAGAGCAGGACAGTGACAGAGGAAGTGGTCCACTGTCTCTTCCTTATCCTCGTCCTGGCATGCTCTGCAGTAATCGTATGCCTCCAGCCCTATCCTTCTGGCATGCTTTCCTAAAACCCACTGTCCCGTTAATACTGTTATGAATTGAGGTAGCTTAAAATTGAGTTAAGATGAAAACATTTAATTGTTTATTTAAAATTCAATTAGTATCAAAATACGCTCTTGTTTTGATTAAAAACAAATAAAAAATCCTAGATTGTACTCCTTTGAAAATCGCCGGCAAGAAATATATTTATAAGGAAATATTCTTTAAAAACTTTTGGCAATCTACATTTTAATATATTTTTGATTAAACCCTTTTGATCTTTCAAAGGAACACGATTGATCTTTCCAATTCAAGATATCAATTAATTTTCTTTGTCCTTTCTATGTTTTTCTTTGATCAATTCGTATTGAGCCACAATATTACAATTATACAACTACGGTTTCCCTTTATTTCGTTGTGTAAATAACTGACTTTTGTATTGATCAATCTAAAGCATTTATAATTAATACTAATTTTATAAATACGTACCTATTCTATTTTACTTCGTAGATAAAGAATTTCACTTCAAATAAAAATTAGGGGGGCAAGTCTGGTCCAACCGGAGAAATGAAAACCCTCACGATTATCCACATCATGGATGTAATTATTATATGGAGTTTTATAATATCTTTAGATGTCATAGAACTCCATATGATAATTAGGTATATCCATGATATGGGTAGTCACGAGGGTTTTGATTTCGCCGGTTGGACCAGATTTGCCCCCCCCCCCAGATTAAATTTTATATCATTTGACACAAAATCAATTTTTTTTATACATACACGTTTTTTTTTGGCGAGACAGAGAGATCCAAACGCCATACTTTTCTATTTTAATAAACATTATATGTTTTTCCTCGTTTCCATTTATGCAAAGCGTCATAAAAACATTATTTTAATGTGACTTTCGTTGTCATCTTTCAAAATGCCATTTATATGATCGCGTCAACTTAGATGAGACTGGGAAACTCGCATGTGTCGTGCATCTTTTTATAAGGTAATGCTCATCCTCACACTTGTCGATGGGGCATTATGGTACCTACCTACATTGTGATATTTCTTGTATTGGTATAAATGAATGAATGATACATGAAACCCGTCGTCAAACGTAGTACTGCCTAATGTGTAGGTATTATTAAAAACAATCGATCTTTATCTAATGTACATAAAATTTGTAATTATAATTCCGTCCCTTCAGTACCTCCCATCTTTCCAGTAGGTACCTCTCGTCCCTTCAGCTCGTCCCATACTCATTAAGTGAATGATAAATATTATGCTGGTAAGGTGTCTATGTCGATCACTTTCATTATTAATTTGGGAGATATCATGTACATAATATTCGATATACGTCCGACAACATCGGATGCACGGTTAAGGAACGCATACAATGCATATAACATACATACCTACTTGCATACTTATAAAAATTAATTAGTAATTATCATAGAATAATAATAAAATTATAGAATACTCATTTCTGGATCAAAGTCATGGAACAATCTTCCAATGGATGTAAGATGTGCCGAAAATATCAATGAATTCAAGAAAAAATTAAAAACTTATCTTTTCCGCAAATCGTATCCAGATTGTCCTTCATCCGTTCAATAATATTATGTTAACTAAATATTATGCCAGTTTACTTTAATCGACTATTTTTTTATAATTAATTTCATCTGGATTATGTAATATGTATATAACTAGATTAATTTGTGATTTCTACGTATTTTTTAAGTTTTATGTTTCACCATTTCAATGTGTTAGCTATAGGACTAATTTAAACTTAATTTTAACTTATTTTTTTGCAAACTGAAAGCGCCCTTGAGGTGACCACGGTTGTCACTAAAGGGCGCTTTATAAATTGTCCTTATTATTATTATTATTATTATACAATACCTCGCTGAAAAAGTGAAGCCGTTTTATTGGCCGGCTCGTGTTAATATATGTATGACTCTGCTGGTAGACATTGTTCGTATAGTACTCTTCGTTATGACTGCATAAATAATTTTGCAAGCAGTTAAAAAATCCCTATTTGGAGAACGTATCACGCAGACGGCCAAATGACTAACTGAATGCTCGTAGCAAAATGTTGACCAAATTAGTCAACATAAAGCAGTCGCGGTTACTGCAGGCTAAAGAGTATTCTATACAATTATTATTCTATGGTAATTGTATTAGTAGTAATACATTACAAATATTTAGAAATAAAAAGTATTATATACATTTTTTAACAGATTTTTAATTATCTCAATAGAGACGAAGTTGGAATATTTATTGTAGGAGAACCGGGATCTCATTAAAAAGGCATAATTGGTGAACGTTGCGCAAGCGCATAAAGTGATCACGTAAACCAGCCGATGACAGGTCGTAAGCCCTGTAGGTGCCTTGATTTCCCGGTTCTCCTACAATAAATATTCCAACTTCGTCTCTATTGAGATAATTAAAAATCTGTAAAAAAATATCTTTGACTCCCGACAGGGAAAAAAATCCAATGTTTGCGCATATGCAATAATAAAAATATTCGATATTATATACATAGTAAGTCGATCATTACATCTTTCAACACAATCCAATTAAAAACCGAAATATCTGTTTTGGGCATTTCGAGCATATGAAAATTAGTCTTTGAACATAGTTTTATTATTACTTTTGTATGGTTATCCAGACTCGTCGTAGTGGACTTATAATTATGTGACATGAAACGTTAAGGCGGGCAAGAGCGAGTCAGGAGAAAGTAATCTCCTTAAAATTAGACGACTGAAATAAGTAAGGTACTTTCACAACAAAATTACTGAAATGGTACAGATTTATGATGAAAGACCTGTCAGTCGTGTTGTTATTTGATATAATAAACCAAAACAACATGAAATTGGCAACAAATAGAGTAATTAATAATTGACACTGATATCTTTCTTGTTATTTTATTTACTTCGATTGTATACATTTTTTTATAATAAATAAACATATTATTTCAAAATTAATTTATAACTACAAAACCATGATAGTTACACCAATTAATAAGGTGAATGAAATAATAGTTTTGTATAATAATCTAAGAATTGAAATATAAAAAGCAATATTTTATATATATATATATATATATATATATATATATATATATATATATATATATATATATATATATATATATATATATATATATATATATATATATATATATATATATATATATATATATATATATATATATATATATATATATATATATATATATATATATATATATATATATATATATATATATATATATATATATATATATATATATATATATATATATATATATATATATATATATATATATATATATATATATATATATATATATATATATATATATATATATATATATATATATATATATATATATATATATATATATATATATATATATATATATATATATATATATATATATATATATATATATATATAAAAATATTAAACAAAATACAACACAAACAAAAATATGAAATTGATTACATAAATATAAAGTTTCATAAAAAAATACAGAATGAGATTCTCAAATAAAAATATACACGTGAAGCGAAAACTTAGGACCCCTTTTTAAGCAAACTGCGCGCACGGAGGAATGTGAGATTATTTTTGGCATAGATAAAGTTCATATGGAAAAGTGCAGAAAGCCAAAATTTATACATAAACAAATGTTTCAAATATATATTGAATTACTTGCTTACTTTCATACTGCCAATGTCAAATACGTGCCAAAAGTAGTTATACAACAAATAAAAAAAAATGCCGAATATGCTAAAGAAAAATACAAAATGACTGAAATGATAGAAATGGTACTTTAGAGGCTATATAGCATATTTTGAAAATAATTTCCCTAATATCCCCAAAAGATACGTCTTTGAAATAAGGAATTGTTTGTATTTACATCTTTATTTTATTGCATGAGTTTTTTGAATTTTGAATTTGTTTAAAACTTTTCTTGTAAAATTTGTTTCGGTAAAACCCTTTTTTATTTCTTTACTAGCTTTTATGTCCCGCCGTTGGCCAAGAATGTAAATTAGTGAAGGAATAAGCAATCGTTTATATACCTACATAATATTGTCACACATAATTTTTTTTAACCGTAGTATGAAAAGTAGTTTGAAATTTAATTGAGTTTAAGCGGTGTAAAATCTTAAAGTGATGGCCACAATCCATTTGCATATATATAAGCACATACAATTTCTGCACGCATGGACTATGGGAAATGATTTTAAATATGACTTATTATAAAAAGACAACGTCGTAAAGAGTTTAGATTTGGCCACAACCCCTATTTTTATATATTGTCATCGAACGCAAATAATGTGTTTTAAATATTTAGTAATTTTGGATGATGGGAAATGGATAAAAATTGATTAAACAAAAGTACTGAAAATATTCTAGTGTTGATCCCATCCCATTCGTTTTTATATTTTTCGTCAAGTGTGCATATAGTTTATTATATTTTTGCACAATAAAACTGATAGACTTAAAACTGACACATAAGTCTACATTACAGAAGAAGAAGACTTAAGCTATGTTAAATAGTTTTTAATATGAATATAAACGTTGTGAAGATCCAGCAATGGCCACAAACCCCGATTTTTTATATATTGTCATCAAAATGAAATGTGTAGTTATTGAAAATTAAGCAATATATGATGATATAATAAATGGTGTAAATTTGATTGAACAAAAGTAATGAGAAGATTCTAGTGTTGGTCACATCCCATTCGTTTTTATGTATTTTCATCAAGTATGCATGTTGTTTATAATATTTTGTTACAATAGACTATTAGACATAAAACTAATCCAAAAGACTAAATAAAAAAAGAAGTAGAAGTATAAAACTATAACAAATAGTTTGTAATAAAAACTGACCCAATGGTCTACATAGAAGATGAAATAGAAGAATTACACATTAGGAAATGTATTATATAAAAAACTGACCAAAATGTCTTCATAAAAGAAGAAGAAGATGAATTGAACTATAGGAAATATTTTATATAAAATTCACCCAACATCTACATAAAATAAGAAAACGAAGAATTAGACTAAAGGATAGTTTGTTTAAAAATAGTTTGTTTAAAAACTAACCAAAAGGTCTACATAAAGGAAGAAGAAGACGAATTAGACTATAGGAAATAGTTTGTATAAAAACTCACCCAAGGTCTACATAAATTAAGAAAAAGAAAAATTAGACTATAGGAAATAGTTTATTTATGAACTGTCCCAAATGACTTCACAAAAGAAGAGGAAGATGATTTAAACCCCAAGAAATAGTTTGTAGAAAAAATCACCCAAAGGTCTACATAGAAAAAAGAAGAATTTCACTATAGGAAATAGTTTGTAGGTATATTGAATGTGTATTGTAGTTAAGCTAAAATAGTTTAATAATTTTCCTATACAAAATCAGTATATTCTTGGTTTTTAAGTAGTAAGTATTAGGTATGTAGGTACCTACCTACAATGATGTTCTAAATTAATTCGAATTCGATTTATAACAAATTTTATTTGAATATCAGAATGTGTCCGTTACCATAGTAACCATGTTCCAACATGTGAAAAATATCAAATGTTATGGAGACATTTTTTGAATATGTAGGTACCTACATTGGTGTTCGATGCCATAAAAATGAAAATTGTCAGAAAAATCAAATATTTTTAACATATTATGCAATTTTATTACGCCTATATCTTTACTAATAATTAACAGACTTTTACAATATATGTCTTAAAACTTGCTGTAATGTCTTGTGTTTCATTTTATTATTTCATAATCACATTTATTTCAAAGGTATATTATTTTAAAGAACATATTCATTCGGTAGGAAAATTAAATATCGTATGAAAAGATATTAAAATGGCGGGGTTATATGTACATTTGTACAAAACGCTTACTTTAAAAATAAGTTAAACATTATAATTAGACAAAATATTCACCATGTTTTTCACTTGAAAGCTAAGTTATACTTGAAAATATATTTTTTTCGTGTAAATACGTACTTCTAACTTTTAAACTAACAGATATTTGCGTGCAAAATGTACACTTTTTTGACAGATATGACTTGGAAAATTTTGTATGAAAAAAATAATTATTGAAATATCTTTAAAATTCAGCATTTTAATCGCATTATTTTTCGCGTGACACTGCATCAGGTATACTGGTACATGTTCGCACATAAATTAGATTTTTAGATGCTCTTGGTTTTTCAAAAGGCGTGAGACAAACACACACACACACACACTAACATATTGATTGCTTTATTACTTTAGATTGTAAGTAATTAAAAAACTACAAGGCCTTTTAAGTTGATTTTTCCTTCAATCGAAAGAGAATATGAAAATCTAGCGGCTGAGTTTTTTTATTATCATAATATTTTAATAACTATTCTTGATATTTTAAAAATACCTCTAAATTTTTCATTTTTTGCACGGTAAAATGTTGTACGAGTATATTACATATTAGGTGATATACAATATTTTTTCGTGATTCATACATTAGAAGGTAATTTTGTTTGCATTTTTGCGTGCATCCGTATACCCAGGGTAGGCATACAATAATGAAGGTACCTATAATTTTTATTTTTTTATTTTTAATGAATTAGGTACGGTCGAATTTTGACCTCTGCGCGATCCATAGTCAAATATAAATACACTAAGAAAATAAATAATATTGATTTCATTTTTTAGTCAAACAAGTTTTCATTTTCGCTCTCGATTTTTTCTGGTTTACCAATTATTTTTTTATCATCGATTTCATAGAGCAGACATTATCATCAACATCCGTGACTCTGGAACCCAGGCCTCCTGTAGAGTTTGCACAACGCCAGCCTGGTTCTGGACACCTACATATGCTATAAGTATCCTGTGCAACTCCGTCCAACCACCAAAGTTTTGCCTTTCCAGCTCTCCCCCTGGTGCCCTATTCTAAGTCGCTTTTGGAATGTCTCCATCGCTCATTATTTCTACATGCTCGGCAACCTAAGTCTCCCAATCGTTTTCTCTCTGGAGATAATGGAATCTTTTTAAAGATCATAGAGATCCTGGTTGGATCTGATACGCAACTCCGCATTGTCACCAATTGGGTCATATATGTATCATCCGTAACCCCTCCCTTGCGAAAGTGAATAGAGTTCCTCGTCAACCTAACTGATTGTCCAGCATTCCGATCCATACATTAGTAGAGCAGATATTAAGAGGGTGACTGCTGCCAACGTACCTATTTTTTCAATTTGAAATTGTATCATTACTACAAAACGAATCATTTTAAAAAAAATAACTTAGTTAGTTTGGATATTAATAAAGAAAAATATACCTTAACTTTTTAATTATGTTCTGTATATATTCTTGTAGGAAAATAATAAGCATACCCCGATTTTTGATATTTTTCTTAAATTTCTAAAAAAATATAAGGTATAGAACAATATTTTTTTTATATAAATTAAAGAAGAACAAAATATCTGGAAAAATATGATGTGACGTTGCATTAATGCATCAGGTTAAGTAAATAAACCAAAAAAACTTTTATTTCGTAATGGCGCTGAATGGAAAATAAATGTTTTTTAGGTTTATTTACTTAACCTGATACATTAATGCAAAGTCACGTCATATTTTTCTAGGTATTTTTGTCTTCTTTAATTTAAAAAAAAATATATATATTGAACTACTCCTTATAGTTTATTAAAAATATAAGATAAACGTTGAAAATCGGGGTATGCCATTATTTTTTTACAAGAATTTATACAGAACATTACCAAAAGGTTAAGGTATATTTATCTTTATTAATACCCAAACTCTCTAAATTATTTTTTTAAAACGATTTGATTACAAATAATGATGGTATATCAAATTGAAAAATAGATACGTTGGCAGCAGTCCCCACCTTAAGTTAATTCAATTTAATCAACTTTTTCCAGTGACACCGGAGTAGTCATTTTACAGTAAGTATGTATTAGATAGGTGGTTAGCGCACCGGGTTAATAATCTAGTGGTCGCGAGATCGAATCCTGCCACGACCCATTTTGTTCACCTATAGTCAGTGGCGGCTCTTCCTTAAGGGCTCTCGGGCTCAGCCCTCCCAAACACTATGGTCGAAAGATTCCAAAAAGTGTATGTAATTAAATCATGAGAACACATTATTTTTCCGATTAATTTTTACCATCTAACGCTTGTAGTATATGTAGCGAAAGTATTTAAACCTACCTGCTTTGTAAAGCAAGCAAGATTCTATGAAATATTTCATTCCTCGGGCACAGTCGACTTGTGCCCGGAGAACCCATACAATTCACGCGACCGCTCGCTGCCGCCGCAGCTCGCCGTACACGCTGAATGTATGCCGATTTCGAACAAAACGGGGCAGTGCCCGTAAAGGATTATAGTATATTTTCATTCATTCATATTTTGTTGTACATTGCGATGGTCGAACACTTCGTCGGTAAGCAGTTGCAATTCCTTGAGGCTGACATTAATTGATATCGTAATATTAGATAGTTTAAACTATAAATCATCAGAATTATATTATTTTTTAATTAATTGATACCATAATATTGCGAAAAAAAAAAACAAAAATTATATTAGACATAAAATGTATAAAATCAGGAAGCAGTCTTGCGGCTGTTGCTAGAAGTTTTTTTTTCAAATTTGTACGATCAAAATTTATTAGCTGTCACAAATTATAATTTATCGTTGCATTTTATTATAAACGTTATTAAAAACCCAACCAAATACAGCATAAATGATCAGGTTCACGTTTTAATTTCCGATAAACAAAAGAATTATGGAAAACACTGATAATTTTAATATACGAAAATAATATTGTGTCACATATCTGCTTTCTGATTCCTGTTGTAAGTTAATTTCTCTTTTAGGTAAAATTATAATTTTGAGCCCTTCTAAGATTTAAGGTCACCAGCCGCCACTGCCTATAGTACAAGCATTTGTGCTTAGTTTAGGGAATGTATATGTGTTTTAGTTTAGGGAATGAATATGTCTTGTTACAAGGACATATTCATTAAAAAAAAGTATTAAAAAAGTATGTGCGTATCGTCAAAATTACAACATTTTATTATATACACTTGGGTACTTTGTCATTCATTTTTAAAATAAGTAAGTATTGGTTATAGCAGTCTCGAATTGAGGGATAATGCTGAAAATTAATTTGTGACCCGGAGCTATAAAACACGCTCCAATTACATTCTAATTACTCTGTGTGATGGATGATTTTAATATTTTACATTGTAAATCATAATTAAAAATTATTTTAATCTGAAACCTTAATATTCTTACGAGGAAACCACTAAGCAAGTCTTGAGAAAAACCTATATTTTAAATAGTTCTTAAAGATATTTCATTCCAAATTCGGGTGACATTTTATTTAAAACCTTACAATATTTTATTTTCCAACTGTCGATTCGTTCAAGAGAATTTAATTCTCTTAACGAATCGACAGTTTTAAGCCAAGACGCGTGTATGAAGGAACATTTTGTATGGCGTTGTGGACTTTTTTAATGCCAAAAACACCAATTTAGAGGCTTCGTAGCATTTATGTTCTATATAAATAGATGAATTCAGAATTTCAAGTAGAACATTTTGTGTGTTTTTTGTGTGTGTGTGTGTTCCTTATAACTTCTGATTCGCTGAATGCACAGAGCCTAAAATTTCAGAAAATATAGAAAGTTATAGGCCTATAAAACTTTTATACTTAGAATTTTGATTTGTGTTACAATCAGGGGTTATCAACTTTTCAATATCTACTTTATTTTTTCCATATATCTCATAAACCATAAAAGCTAGAACGCTGAAACCTAGACAAATACAAAATCTCAAATTTGTTTTTTCTAAAGTTCCAGAGTTTCTCAAATATTTTTTTATTGTAATTTTATGTATTTAACTGTCTATATTTCCAAGGTTTTTAAAAATATCGAAAAAAGCCGAAACACTCCAACTAGACAATTTAATTTTCAAAAAAAAATATAAAAAATATAGACCATTTCGTACATTTTTTCCAAGGTTTTTAAAAATATCGAAAAAAGTCGAAACACCCCAACTAGACATTTTAATTTTCTATAAAAAATATAAAAATTATAGTAGTACATTTCAAACTTTTTTTAACAATTTTATAAAACATTGAATTTAACGACGACATTGTACACTACACAATATCTCACTCAATAGTTTGTTACCTACTTAATCTACAAACATACATACCATCATGCTGTTTTCATATTCTGGGTATGAAAAAAAGACTGACCTCCGTACTATCCTATCCTGACATACATACTTACATGTTTTATAAAGAAAACATAATATTAATATTTATTAATTTGTGTTTATAGTTCTTCAATTATGCATACTATCGCCATCGACAGTTGGATCTCATGTGTTACATGC
>OY754966.1:21480712-21510712 GCA_963576475.1 Molanna angustata
CGACAGCAGGTGGGCGTGTCACAAGGAGCCAATCACGTCGCGCTAACAATATTTGACATAAGCGGCCATCTTGTACGCTACGAGTCACTTGACGGTGAGCTTTCAGTGTGAGTAGACGTGTGTCGCGCGCGTGCTTTTCGTTAAGTCCTTGAAAATGCCTGGTGATATTCAGGCGAAACGTCGGAAGACAAATGGTCTTAGTCAAGACCTACTGACACGGGAAAACCGAGATAAAAATATTATAACATATTTCACCCGTGAAAACATCAAATATAACATATATATATATATATATATATATATATATATATATATATATATATATATATATATATATATATATATATATATATATATATATATATATATATATATATATATATATATATATATATATATATATATATATATATATATATATATATATATATATATATATATATATATATATATATATATATATATATATATATATATATATATATATATATATATAATAAACAATCGGGACGACGGAGTTCGTTTGCCTAGTACCTGGAAGAACATTTTATATGACAAACAATACAATAATAATATTAATAATACCATAGCGAAAATAACCCCAAAACACAACAATAATAATATTAATGTCACAACTAAAATTAACAATAAATCACAACACAAAAATAATGATAAAATATTATTACCAACGAACACGACAGCAGGTGGGCGTGTCACAAGGAGCCAATCACGTCGCGCTAACAATATTTGACATAAGCGGCCATCTTGTACGCTACGAGTCACTTGACGGTGAGCTTTCAGTGTGAGTAGACGTGTGTCGCGCGCGTGCTTTTCGTTAAGTCCTTGAAAATGCCTGGTGATATTCAGGCGAAACGTCGGAAGACAAATGGTCTTAGTCAAGACCTACTGACACGGGAAAACCGAGATAAAAATATTATAACATATTTCACCCGTGAAAACATCAAATATAACATATATATATATATATATATATATATATATATATATATATATATATATATATATATATATATATATATATATATATATATATATATATATATATATATATATATATATATATATATATATATATATATATATATATATATATGTGGTGTGTCGTGTGTGTGTGTGTGTGTGTGGTGTGTGAGTGTGTGAGTGTGTGTGTGTGTAGTGTGTGAGTGTGTGAGTGTGTGTGTGTGTGGTGTGTGTGTGTGTGTGTGTCGTGTGTGTGTGTGTGTGCTGTAGTAGTGAGTGAGTGTGTGTGTGTGTGAGTCGTGAGTTAGTATTATATAGATATATATATATATATATACTTTATATATATATATATATATATATATATATATTGTATTTAGATGTTTTTTAAACAAGAAAAAACAACACAATTATTCAGTACAAAATTTACAAAATATAAACATATTCTTAATTTAGGGCAGGTATGTATGGGGATGTATATGTACTGGTTTCAAGTACATATTCATTATTTAAAAACAATGTTTTCTTTGTTTAAAAAATGAATTCATAAAAACACTCCTGGGGGGCAAGTCTGGTCAAGCGGTGAAATAAAAACCCTCATGATTATATCATGGATATAATCTTATAGATTTGAATAATAACTTTATATTTTATAGAACTCCATATTATGATAATTATATCCATGATATGGGTAATCATGAGGGTTTGGATTCCATTGTTTGACGGGACTTGCCCTCCTGGTTTGATATAATAAATACCTATAGGTAAAATTAGACCTGTTTTAACGCATTGTTATCGGGAATACACAAATTCTGAATGTTTCAGAGCTCTGAACTCGTCAGATAGTTAAACATCGGGAGTTCCGGTACATACAGACATGTGAAGTTAATTATATGGATATAAGAAATAACAGTTTCTTTCAAGAACAGTAATAGACTTGCGTTTATAGCGGCGAATGAAATCCCCTTTGGCCGCCGCCTACCCGGATGGTCATCCGGACGGTCAGATGGAAGGATAGTTGGACTTCGTCATCCCAGGGGGAATAGTTTCATTAAACGAAGAAGAAGAAGAAGTTTCTTATATCTAGTACCTATAACCAAAAAAATAAAACAAAAAAGAAATACACAATATTATAATTATTATCCGTTTAAGTTGTATACAATAGTCAAACAAAAATTGCTAAATTAATTTTCCCTGAACTCTTACGTTACATTATAATTTTGATTCACGATTTTTTTTATTTTTTGTTACAGATTGGTCAAAAACCGTTCCCAATTTGGTAAGTAAAAGATTTTGTTAATGAATATTTTGCAGCGATTACAAAATAAATATTGAAAATATTATAAATATTTAAATATATATGCGAAAATACCATTGCTCAAGTAAAATATGAACATTTGCTGTATTACAATAAAAAATAGTATTTATGCTTGGTTATTTTAAGAAATAAGTTAATTTTTGCCCATAAGCGGTTTTAGCGAAGTTATGTTTATTTTAAAAGAAATGTGAGGAAGTCTACGAAATATTTAATATAACTAAAGTGAAGGGCATGTATAAATGTAGACGAGGCGCTGGATGCTTTCTAGAACATGTGTGGCATTAGATTATCTCTACCCACCCAGTGTGTTTTATATATATATATATATATATATATATATATATATATATATATATATATATATATATATATATATATATATATATATATATATATATATATATATATATATATATATTTTTTTTTTTGATTATCTTCTTCTTATTTATATATTATGATTTTCATCTGCGGACCAATGTAATTGGTCTGTTTTTTGTTTATTTTATATTGTATTCCTTTTGTTTATTTTATAAGACTGTTTTTGTCTCTTAAATAAATAAAAATATTATATTAAACCAAGATTGAATTACTTTCGTTACATAAATATTTTTTTTCTTAGAAATACATGATCAATGCCAAGTTAATTAACGCTATTATTTCTTCGTAATTTTGGCTATCTGATTTTTAATTAGGATAGTCTATCTATTTTATAAAAAAATGTTGCTTTGGATTTGGAAACTAAAAGAAAATTTTTGCAAAGTTAACTTATAGATATTTTTTGTTGGTTATTGATATATTTTGTGTTTTTTCCTTCAATGATTATAATTATTTAGTGATATAACGTAGAAACAAATATGCTTGTAGATGGTAAATATTCCAATAATTTTGTTATAAAAAGAACATTCGTGTCATCTATTCGAAATTTTAACTTACACGTAAAACTAAGTTGGTGTTTAATTTGTTAAATACGTTAATTTTTACACGTTATTTTTTTTAACTTATTCTGAAGTATTAATGTGTTGAAAAGATGGAGCCTTGTCAGCAATAAACTAATTTGCGAATTATTTGAATAAAATCGTCCTTTTTCCGTATGGACAAAATTTCTGAATCTAAATATCAGAAAATCGATCGCTTGTAAATCGAAACCTTATTTTAGATTTTGTAAAACAATTTTTCTCCAACTTGACTGATTTTCTATTTGTAGATTCGATTTCACCAAAAAAAGCTGTATTGAATAATTTTGGAGGAAGAAAAGTTTTCTCAGTTGAATAAAAAAATACCAACAACATCGACACGTAGATGGCACGAAGTACAAGGGGCTTAGTCAATAAATTATTTACAATTTCAGCAAATAAAACGGAGGAAACTTTTCAATTTTTTACATTTGCTGGTGTATTGAATACTTCGTAGGTTCGAAAAACCATTTGCATCATTTATCTTGCTCATTTTGGCAAATTTTCCCTGCACGCGTTTATATTTCTTGTGTGCGGGAAACCTGAGAGCGATATTAAAGTATTAGAAAATTTTTGCCATTACTACATTCCGTTTGGTGTTTTGTGCGAACCACGTTTCAGTAATATGCTGATTAAAAACACAATACAGAGAAAAACTTCCAAAATTCTCTGAAGCAGTTTTTTGATATTTGAACGATGGGTATGCGAAGTTTAGCACCGTAATAATCTTATATGAGATTTTACCCTCGTGATGTTTGTATTGCGTCTCCCTTTTGCAACTTTGACTTCATATAAATCTGTTAAAAAATTATTTTACCTCAAATGCAATATGATATTTTAAGATAAATGCAACATGTTTTATTGTGCTTATGTTTTTATCTAAAAAAATATTTATTTCAAACAGCAAATAAATGAATGAATCTACAAGTCTAAAATATGAATGAGTAGAATAGTTCGATCAAGATATAAATGCCACACTTACGCGAATGAGTTATATAAAATGGGGTGATAAAAATGATAAAAGTATCAAAAATCAAAGACATATCTGTGATACCTTTATGCTGATTCCACTGGGGAAAAAATATGTACGAAAAGAAGAATAAAAAGATAGGAAGTTATTGAGATTATCGGAAAAGGAATGTGAAACGGTTTACTCTGTCTTTCGTTAGGGATATGGAATAATCTATTAACTATGTATGAAACGACAGGTCATAAGGATAACTTTGTGAGTAGGTAATCCTAAGGATGGAAACATAGTTCTCTAAACTAGTGTGTATATATATTTTTGAGATGTTTGATAATAATAAATTTTTTGCAATAAAAACGATTCAAAGTGACGATTTAAAGATTATTTTTTATACAAAGTACGCCACATTTTGAGGACTTGACAGAACTGAAGACAGATCCAGACTGAAAACGCAATTAAAAATTTTATATCCACTGGGTAACGAACCTGGTATCAAATTCTGGAGTCAGATATCTAACTAGACCGACATTTAAATATCAACATGGATATCTTTCTATAAAATTTTCGAGTATAAAACGATATTGCCGTAGTCGAATTGCTTTAAAATTGAGTGACTTATTTCGCCTTCAATTACAAGGGCAGTGTTCAATTTAAACAATACCGTCTAGATTCTAGATGATAAATGTGAACGAAGAAGGCCTTGCTACTTGCGTCAAATTAAATCCCCGCATTTATAGGACTTTGGAACTATTCAACATTCCAACAGAATAAGAATCTTCATGCTTAAACAGGGATAAATCATTCTGATAATATTGAAAATGAAAAGTGTAAAGGAAATTAAAGTTCTACATCATACGTTTAATACCTGAGCGGAATAAAGGTATATTTGATATTTTGAAAAGGGCAAATATATTATTATTTACGCTTTAAGACCTATCAATAATACCAATAAATAAGAATTAAGTAAATAAAATTTTTAAATAAAAATTTTGGTAACAAAAAACTTTGTTTCTTCCACTTCACATTTATATTTGATGAAACGTTTTCGAACTGTACTAGTTCATCTTCAGCATCTGAAATGTGACTGATTCTACTGTGCGTGTTGTCATCTTCCATTGGCAAGTGTGGGCGGGTTGAGTATGGCGGGGGTAATTAACTGGTGGGGGTGAGCGGTAGTGAGCGGTGTAGGTTTGTGTTTCGTTTGGTTCTTAATAATATTCAATATTGGTGAATTTACTGGAGGAATCTGAATATTTATTATATTGGGATTATTTTTTCTTTTATTTATTTCCAGGGCTTCTAAAATATCGAGTTTTTTCCCTTTCTTTTCAATATGGAGTACTTCGACATCTTTTATATTAAACTTGTGTCCGTTATCTCTGCAATGCTCTGCCATTTCTGAGTTAGAGGTGATGTTCTTAATTGCTTTTTTATGCTCATCTACCCTGTCTTTAATTCTTCTCCCGCTTTGTCCTATGTAAAAAATATTTTTTACATAGGACAAAGCGGGAGAAGAATTAAAGACAGGGTAGATGAGCATAAAAAAGCAATTAAGAACATCACCTCTAACTCAGAAATGGGAGAGCATTGCAGAGATAACGGACACAAGTTTAATATAAAAGATGTCGAAGTACTCCATATTGAAAAGAAAGGGAAAAAACTCGATATTTTAGAAGCCCTGGAAATAAATAAAAGAAAAAATAATCCCAATTTAATAAATATTCAGATTCCTCCAGTAAATTCACCAATATTGAATATTATTAAGAACCAAACGAAACACAAACCTACACCGCTCGCTACCGCTCACCCCCACCAGTTAATTACCCCCGCCATACTCAACCCGCCCACACTTGCCAATGGAAGATGACAACACGCACAGTAGAATCAGTCACATTTCAGATGCTGAAGATGAACTAGTACAGTTCGAAAACGTTTCATCAAATATAAATGTGAAGTGGAAGAAACAAAGTTTTTTGTTACCAAAATTTTTATTTAAAAATTTTATTTACTTAATTATTATGGATTTCCACAGTGTTAATAAAAATAATTTCAACGAATAAATAAGAGGTACTTATTCATTTTGTATCACCTTATATACAATTTACCTATCACACTTTTGAAAAATAAAAATATTCAACAAAACTTCTAATTCACTATTACATATAATAGATAATCTGTTTTGGTTTTTCGTCAACTTTCGAATTCAGATTTCATACCAAAAAGTATATTTCACTCAATTGCTATTGCCACCGTTGTACACTTCTTCAAAAGAATTAGCAGATCCATGCGTAAATTTTTAATTATATAATAGATCAAAATTTAATGCAACAAACCTTCAATTAAAAATAATTCACCTTTACAAATACTTATGTAACATATCAAAAGATTTGGCTCTGAGAAGGTCCCTATACTACCTATCAACCCTAATGATTCCTGATTATTTATTTTTCGATAAATAATCAGGAATCATTAGGATCTTGTTTTGGAAAAGTAAAATCCTTGACCAGTTTTAAAAGATGAATATAAAGAATATAAAAATAGACTGCACACACGCATCACACTAGATTAAAATTAAACGTCGGACATTTAGTTCCCAATTATTTAAATAAATATGTAAGAGTATAATTTACCTAAATTGCTATTTGATTAAGAAATACAATAAAGCAAAAATAGTGTAAAAGACTTGTCAAGGAATGGCTATTGAGGTGTGGATTTAAATATTATTAACAGATTTCACATGATTTTTTTATATTTAAAATAAATATGTTCCATATTATGCTCCTTTTTTTCTCACAATAAGTATGATCTATTTTTATATAGAATATTAAATAGATAAGTTTTGGATCAAGGTAAGGAGTGTATGTTTGGGCAACCATCTTTGTTTTTACTGTTATGTTGTTATTAAAGTATAGATATTGTCTTGAGAACACGCCGACAAGTCTAGAAATTAGACTTGGCGTGACTCACAAACGTTGATTTTTTAAATTGTATCTAATATTTAATGTTTTATTATTTTTCATAAAAATATAAAAAATTAAGCAGGTTACGTACATACGATCACGGCATGTCCCACAATAATAATAATAATAATGAACACTTCCTTGCACCCTGGACAAGTGGCGAGTTTATTGCCGTATGGCAATTTCTTACAACTGACCACATCTATTTTTGTAATTCGAATATTTTTTAAATTGCATATACGCATTTTTTTTGACAACATTTTCAACATCTCAATAGAGACTAATTTCCGTCACCTCATTTATAAAGACCGTTGATTTCATTGTTTACAAATAAACCAATCTCTCAATAGATGGCGTTACAAAAAGGTTTCTTCGTTACTTCATAGATGGCAATAGTGATATTGTCTTATTTCTAGGTGATTAGTTACACATTATTCAAATATATAGAACTTTCAAAATTTGCATTGATAGGGGAACTCAATAAGAAGGCAAAATTGGTGAACGTTGTGGGGGAACCAGCGGCAAGTGTGCGAGTGTGCATAACCTTGTAAAGGAAGCACAACACAAGCGTGTATACACTAGTCTCGTCTCACCCAAAAAGGCAAAATTCTGAATGGGTGCTGAATCTCAATACAAGTACATAATCAAACTAGCAAACGTAAAAATTATAATCACTATCAACTTTATTTGGGTGCCGTATCTTTATTTGCTCCTAATGTAAAATATCATTTTGTTTCATTAATTGATATTTAGAGTATGTCGTTTGATTTTAAATTGACAGGATATATTAAAAAATCTTAATAAATGATAAACGAAATCACAGTGCTATAAATAATCTTATTTTTTACTCCTCACTACCCCAAGAGTAGTGGGGAGGTATGAATTCGCAATAATTAAGGTTATTTTTATTGCAGATTATCAACTATGTACCTAGTATCATGCTGAGATTGTATTCTGAAAGTTTCATCACAATGTGTCAGTGTGTGTGGGTGTTGTGTATTGTGTGCTATGTACGGGTGTTTTTTCTACTTATCGATTATAGACATATTAATACTTATTTGATTATTTTCAAATTTTGCAAATATTTTTACCCAATGCTCGCTTAGATCACATTAGATTTTCAAGGATATCAAATATTTAAAAGTGCCCCAAGCTCGGAAAACTTATAATTTGATATTTTTATTTTCAAACTGCTAAAAAAGGCCCATTATTTTCATAAAATGGCATTGAACAATTATCAATTTTTTATAATAAAATAATTGAAAACAAAAAAATGAATAAACCCATTTCAAGAAAATGATGAAAATATTCAATACAAAATTTGAATACTTTGTGGAGTGACTTGTTAATGAGGAGTATAGCGTTGGCCACTTCCCACTCGTTTTTCATACCAATATGTACATATATAATTCCAAGTAAGGAATAAAATAGTTCCACGATTGTGATTCTCTTTTGAATTCTTAATTTATTCCTGTTACTTACTGCAGATGATAACGTGCCGGATTCTACCTTACTCGGCCATAAAAATATTTAAATTAGATGTATTATTTATGGTATGCACAAAACATTTCTTGAATACGAAAGAACTTTTTTCATGCTTCATAGGATTTTAATCAGTAGTGTGGTATTTTTTGATTATCTTCAAAACGCAGAAAAGGAGTAGAAAATTATGCAAAAACATTCAAAAGGAATAGAAGATGAGTACCTACGCATTATATGATTAAATGAAATCGTACTTTAACATACATACATGCATACTATCATGCCTTGTCCTTCGCGGGGTAGGCAGAGAGAGCCGAATTCCACATTTTTCTATCCTGGCACGCATCCACCGCCTCGTCAACATTCATGCATCGTCTCATACATTTGATTTTTTATTATATCGGTATCATTAGATTTTTTGGTGGAAAAGATTTTTACTGTGAATTATACTTTAAAAATATTCATAAATAATAAAAAATATTATAATTCGAAACATTGCTGAAAATCAGTTACACTGAGAAAATCGCCTGTAAATTATTAGGACGACATTTTGTCCATGGCATTATACATATTTAAAACAAATAAACTATTAATTATTAAAAAAATAAAACATTTTTTTATGTCATCAAACTTAAGTACATAATTAGATACGCAATAATTCATTGATTTTTTTACGCAAATAACGTCATTTTAGGCTAGATAGCAATGTACCCAAATAAATATATTTTTAACCATTGCAAAAAGTTCAACTGTTTAATTGTATATTTTCCTATTCATTGTATAGGCAAATAAATGTAACTTTTTTTTTTTATTAAAGTTTTATTTATTTACATTTTTTTAAACAATAAGTATTCTTGCACTAAACTGCAAAAGCAATCTAACAGTGCTGCTCTCTCGTACACTTATATAAATTTGATAATGTAACAAAAAATAATTATAAACAAACAAAAATTAAAAACTAGCAATGCAATACAACAATAATTAAAACCATTAACACAATATAACAAAGAAAACATACAAACTTATATATAAAATTCTTTTAACATTTTTTTTATTTTTTTTTTGTTTTTAATTTGAATATTTGAATATTTTGGCAGTTTGTTAAATAGTTTTGGAATTATCGTTGCTTTTGTCCTGTCGCCGTAAACGTTATTTGTTTTAGGTATTGTCAGTAAGTCTTTCGTTATTTGTCTAGTTGTATATTTGTGAGTGATCTTTAATTTAAATCGTTCGTTATAAAGTTCTTCTATGGTCAGTAAAAGATTCACTTTTTTTTCTATAGGTAAAATATTGCATCTTTTGAATATTTCGTTAATGTTATTTTAACTCTAATATTGCTGGTAGGTACATGTGTAGGTATACATACATATTCAAAAGTTTTAAATGAAACTGATCACCTCGACGTTTTCTACCTGTCAAGATCAAAATTAAGAAAAAAAATCTTATAATCATGTAGGGGTAGTTTATTACATTTTTTGTAATCTTTAAATACATTTTTTTTTATTTGTGCTACTCTTTTACGCTCTAACACATATTTTACTCTCTTTCGCGCACAATCCGCACATAAACATGTATCACTTAGTTTTGTATCAAGCATAAAATATGGAATGCTTTATGTGTATATTCGTAATTTGAAGGTATTAATATTTTTTTTTGTTTTTATGTGATGTAAGAATAATGGCAACAAATAAACGATTTATTATTCTTATTATTATTATTATGTGCACAATGTTAGTCATATATTCTGTGATTTTACTAAGAAATTTTTTTTTAAATAAAAAATAATGATATTTATTAAATTATTTATTTGAAATTATGTACATAAAATTATGTAAATAAATCAAATAAATCGTATCTAGACGATACAAAATACATGTATAAAACACCTTAATCATAAAGCATTTCTTGATTTCCCGTCGTATCGTGAGGCAAGGATCTACCACTGAATTGATTCTCCTGCTCTTTTAAATTGTATATCATTCAACATCCCTACCTACACCTGTAGAACTAGACACAATCCCCTTTTCCACCAAACCACTCAACACACTATCTATGCTCAACATGCAACATTCTACAGTATCTGTAATACATACAATAGGCATTTCCAAGAGTTTGACATATTCTTACTAAGCGCCTCCACATTAAAAAAAATATCAGACTTAAACTTTCATCCTCATAATCTTATTCAACACTTTATATACTGCACACATTTATATATACAATTTCATACATCATTCACACAATATCTCACCATAATATGTAACTATTCCTAACTTATCTTAATATACTACAGTAACTCTACAGTAACTTAATATTTACTTAAATCATCTTTATTTTACATAATTTATTATACGCTGTATGCTGTCCACTTAATGAATAAATAACATTACTTTTAAAGTGTGAAATGGCGGATTTATCGCCATATGGCAATATCTTTCAACCAACCAAATTCATTTGGTGAAGTAAATTGTGTTTATGTCACGTACCAATTTATGTCAGTAAAAAAACGGAGCAAAAGGTGATTCGAAATAGGTACTCGTTTTTGTAAAATAAAAATGTATCATTGTTAATTTATTATGTAGTACGTGAACTCGCCTCTTGAAAAATTAATTAAAAATATATAATATATTAAAATTTTGTAAAATAAAAAATCTAAGAATAATATATTTTTATGGCGCAAGTAGATGAGACTAAGGGTCGACGCTTTCGTGTATTTTTGCATAAAAATATAAATGAAACAGTAAAAGCCACACAAAGTTAAATCAATACGGTCGGTTCTCTTAAAAGAGAGGATAACAAATATATTGTAATAAATCACTTATTTGTCACAGGGCTAAGAGAGTAGAGAGTGGTCAAACGCGTTATTTTTCATCCACTACTTTCACTTCTTTATGGCATCATATACGCTCCATTTGCAGAATCGTACAAAATAGCATTAGAACAGATGTATTTTTCTTAAATCTTTCTAAGATACTCTATTTTAGATTCAGGGAAATCATGTACCTATCTATTTATTTTTCTTAATATATTCAGAGTTCTTTTATTGGTTAGTGTTAAATGCTTAGAATAAATACCAACGCATCATCAAATTAAACTCAATAGACGAGTAAATTATATAAAAAAGATTTATTGAATTTCGGGCTGTATAGATCATACTTTTCTTTTTCATATTCTCTTTTGATTGAAATAAAAATCGACTTTATAGGCCTTGTAGTTTTTTTAGTTTCTTACTATAAAAAAATAAAAAAGGGATTAACAAAAACTAATTTTTCATGAAAAATATTTAATCAATTCAAATTTCAAAAAATTCATGCAATAGAATAAAGATGTAAATACGAACTGTTCTTTATTTCAAAGACGTATCTTTTGAGGATACTGGGGAAATTATTTTCAAAATAATAATATTCTATAAAGCCTACTAAAGCCTCAAGTAATTTTCTTGATAATTTCCCAATAAAACATCATACTGTTATGATTTCAAATTAAAGTAATTTATAATGGAACTATGTAGTTATATGAATGTGATTAAGACTCTTTATGTTGATTTAGACTCTTTATGTGGGTATATTTTCTCAATGCACACCATGCGAGGAATATGGCGCGATAGTGCCTACGTACTCCAATAAAGAATACAACATATAATATTACCGCCAGCTATCAGATTCTAACACTTTTTCTCTAGATTTTCGGTGTTGAAAAGAAATTCAATATTGGCTTTGCTCCCAAAGTTTGTGTGTCATGTCACAAGAAAACATTAATTCTTTATCAAGCAACTGCGGACGTCTAGTAGTTGTCCAACAAAAAATATTATTGCTAACCATATTGGGGCGAACCTTTACTCCCCCGCCTTCCACGCTCCCCATCCCAGTCAAAGACCGATCCAGATTACATACAAACTGTGAAACCACACAGCGATGCTTTTTATCAAGAAGTACGGTCGTTGAACATATTTTATAATTTATCGTAGGCACATTCAGAATATTCGGTGTTGTGATTACAATGTAATGTAATCCGTTTTGTACTAAATAATATTTATTTGTATGCATGTACGAGAAAATTTTTCTAAATAAGCCCAACTCCCAACTTATCAAAGCAATGCGAAACCCTGAATTGAAATAATGCAGGTATATCTCAGTCAAAAAAATAAAATATTTTGTAGTTATTAAAGTAATTGAACTATTATTGCTTGGTTAGCCTTGAAATTGACAGTGATAGTTACAATTCCGTTGCATACTAAATATCAGCGTCTTACTAACTTTACACCACAACTTGAATTCTAAATGATAAATTGGTACCTAAGTAAAACGGAATTTTATTTTTTCAGAAATATTTTTATAACCGCATTGTAATTTTTTTATTGTATTTGTACATATCATTTACTTTTTATCAATTATTTATTAATTACATATTTATTTGATATTTTTTTATTTATTTATATATTTTTTTTTTTTTTTTTATAATTATTTATTTATTTATTTAAATATTTATTTATTTTATTACTTAAGTAATATATTTATTTATTTTTATTTATTATTTATATGCTGATTCACGGCACCAATTGCCTGTTAAATACCTATAATAAAAAATAATTATGTAAAGAGTTTATTTCGTGTTATTTGTAAAACTTTACCTTTTCTTGAATTCTTAAGGATTATATTTCTGTTTAATTTTAAAAAATAAATTGAACTGTTTAGCACTCGAATCCGAACAAAAAACTCTTGGCACAATGGGTCTCTTTTAATGTGACTGGCTTTTCTTCTCTTCCATTATGTTGCAAAAAATATTTTGAAGTGATATAGAGCGACGTTGGAAGAGTCTAGAATTCACGGCAAATCAACATTTCACTATGGCTCGCTTTTTAAATAGAACCACTAATGGGTGTATGCGTCATTAAATCTGTTTTGCGAGCATTTCTGAGTTTCAGAGATTAAAGAGTTTTGGCCAACATATACAAACGACTATGCATATACCATTTTTTATTTACCTATTTATTTATGGTCTTTTTGTGCATATGATACTTCAGTCAATGATTTCACGAAACCATCATATTTATATACTTTAATTAAGATAAAGTATTTTGAATGTATGTGAACTAAAAACAGGAAACGATTTAAAAATAATTGTATTATGTCATTAAAATGATATCAATCATATTCTTTATAGGTAAATTTAAATATGAAACATTTTTTTCATAATTAATTTATTTTGTATACCTATAATAATAATAATAATAATAATAATAAAATACTTTTATTGTTTTAAACAACGTGGCGGACTTATTGCCCGCAGGCAATCTCTACCAATCAACCACCATGGTAAATACAGCCAGTAACAGGGATAGAAGAATACAAATAGAGAAATAGAAAAAAAAATAATAAATGAATAAAAAAAAAATAATTAAATAAATCAATCATAACTTAAAAATACAAAGTCAAATATAAGAAACAAAAAATAATATATGTATAAATAAGAACAAAAATAAGAATAATAAAAAATACATCAGATAGATACACTATGTTTATTGGATGGAGGATAGGAGAGGAGAAAGGAAGAGGGATAAAGGGAAAAAGACGTGAATTTGTGTTTATGTGGATAGAAAGTGTGACTTCAGACGCTTTTTGAATGCTATTAAATTAGTGGCATCTCTGATACTCTCCGGCAATAGATTCCACATCCGAGCTGCATGAACTGTGAACGAGTAAGTATAAGTAGAGGTGTGGTGTATTGGTATTGTAAGTGTGCTATTATGTTGGGACCGTAAGTTAAGGCCATGTGAGGATAAGTGGGCGAATTTCTCTTTGAGGTACGTGGGTGTAAGAGGGTTATTAAGGATTTGGTAGAGTAGGGAAAGAACATGTGAATCTCTTCGTTGACGGATCTTTAACCAGTTCAGTCGTTGCCTGCTCTCGGACACGTGGTCGAACTTCCTGAGTCCAAACACGTATCGAATGCAGACATTTTGTAACCGTTCGAGTTTGTTAATTTGTTCTTCAGTTGCATCCAGGTAGGCAACGTCAGCGTAGTCAAGTAATGGTAGCATGAGTTGTTGAGTTAGAGTGATTTTAGTCTTAACTGGTAAATAGTTTTTAAGTCGGTTTAGTCCATGAAAAGTACGAAAGATCCGTTGGCTTACTCCCTTTATATGACCGGACCATGAAAGATTACAATTCATGATCAGACCAAGGTTTCTGACCTCTGGAGAAAATGGTATGATAACGTCGTCAAGGAGCACCTCAGGCATGGGTGAAAACTGTGTGGTTCTGAGAAACAGACGTTGCCCTCCAATTAATATTGAATGTGATTTAGAAGGGTTAATTTGAAGACCGTGTTTTTTTGTCCAATTTAGAATATAATTTAAATCGGCATTCAATGTCGCAACAGCGAGAAGGTAATTATCAGGCTTGAAATGGGAATATAATTGGAGATCGTCTGCGAATATGTGATATTTACATCTGATAGATTGTGCGAGAGGGTTTATGAAAATGGAGAAAAGTAAAGGCGAAAGAATGCCTCCTTGCGGGACACCAGCTATAAGGTCCGTCCAGTTTGATGAGTCGTTGGTAGTCTTGATCTGTTGGGAGCGTCCGCGCAAGTAGCATTCAAACCATTTGAGCGATTGCTGTGAAATATTGATGGAGGACAATCTTGCTAGGAGAACGTCAAAATCAACCGAGTTGAATGCGCTACTGAAATCGAGTAAAGTAAGGATAGTGAGGTTTCTTTCATTCATAGCGTTCCTAATGTCATCAGTGATTTTGACTAGGGCTGTAGTGGTACTGTGGCCCGGGCGGAAACCCGACTGTAAAGGATCAAGTAGTCTATTAACTACTAAAAAACGGTTAAGTTGGTTGTATACGACGCGCTCAATGACTTTGGAGAGGACTGGTAGAATAGAAATCGGACGATAATCCTTGAGCGAAGAAGGAGTGCTTACTTTCGGAAGAGGTATTATTGTGGCCATTTTCCATACAGAGGGAAATGTACTGCTGGAAAGGGAAAAGTTAATCAAATGAGTGATAGTAGCAAGAATCCCACCTAGAATACGCTTTATCATGTCAATGCCCAAGTTGTCAGAACCCATACATTTTGTTTTAATGTTGCTGATAATTTGTTTTACTTCAAGATCGTTTGTAGGACACAGAACAAATTTGGGAAACAGGGGACGAGGAGTCGATGCAATATCTTGCAGAGTTAAAGCTTTGACCGCAGGGTCGAGAATAATAGGAGGTGTAACAAATTTTTTATTAAGGTCGTTTAGGTCAACGTTAGGTGAGTTCTTTTGTTTAGTTTTCCCAACTCCTAGACTGTTAATTAATTTCCATGTTTGGGAAGGATTATTGTTTGATGCCAGATGCTGAGTAATGTAGGCACGTTTAGCGTTTCGACATAATTGATTGGATCGATTGCGGAGTACTCTATAAGCCTCCCAATGCTCTACTGACGGAGATCTTTTATGCAAGGTTAGTGCTCTATCCCTCCTAGACATTGACTTACGGATTTCGTCCGTCAACCAAGGTGAAGGGGGTCGTTTAACTTTTATGGTTTTAAATGGAGCGTGGATATCGTACAGTGCAGATATTTTATTGTTAAATAGGGCGACCTTTTCATCGATGGACTCCGCAGAAAACAATGCAGTCCAATCGATATTTTTCGCATCATCTAGGAGTTGGGAATAGTTGGTACGTTTAAAAGATCTGAGGCGAAGAAGTGGAGGGACAGGTCTAGGATTTTTGATTTTGTAGGAGAGATAGACAAGGTCGTGAGAAGAGAAGCCCGCCGCTGTATGTTGACCGTGTGTACTTACTCGCTCTGGGAGGGAAGTGATCATAACGTCAATCAAACTACTACTCGAAGCTGTATGATGAGTTGGTTGAAGGGGAAGGATATGAAGGTTGAGAGACATTGTTAGATTTAGCAACCGAGAGGATCTATAATCATTTTTCACTAGGCATGTATTGAGGTCCCCGAGAATTATGTGGTGTGCGTATGAGGGCAATAGATTTTCGAGAGTAGTTTCAATTTCATTAAAATAGTTTATTTGTGGGGGGCAATAAACAGCACCTAGTAAAATTTTTGAGCTAGGAAGACAGGCTTCAATAAATAGATACTCAGGTGTACCAATCACATCTGAGTTGGACTTGCAAATTATTTTGTATTTAAATATATTTTTAAGGTATATCCCAACTCCTCCCCCCACTCGACCAATCCGGTCATTTCTGATAAGATTGTAGTCTTGCAGGGAGAAGAGGGAGGATTGTAAGGAAGGTTTGAGCCAGGATTCGCTTATGACGATAGCATGTATTGGAGAATTTGAAAAAGTGGATTCTAACTCTGAGAAGTGTTGTGGAATACTTTGAGCATTAATATGACAGACATTGAAGTTCTTGGATTGGTTAGAAAAGGATGTCTGCAGCAAAGTATTAAGACTTGGGGGGAGTGTGGCAATGGAGTTGTCGGAGAGCGATGCATTGGGGTCTGAGTCACTAGAAAAGGAATACTGGAGACTTAAGGAGGATGAGGAAGAAATTGGGGTTTGGTAATATGAATAAGGTGTATTGTTAAACATAGTGTGCATCTAAAAATTTTAACACAATTTTTTTCTTTAAATAAATAAAAATAAGAAAGAAGCAATGCAAATCAAATAAATATAGCAAAAACACTAGTATCTAGTTAAAAAAAGAAAATCTATTTTTATTTTAAGAAGCTTATAACTCTTAATTTATTTGACAAAAAAATATATGAGCGGGCTATTTTTAGTTACTTGAGTCAGAATGGAATATAGGTACAAACGAGAGAAAATAAGAAATATATAAATGGTATCTTATTACTAAAAGTTAGTATAGATGGTAACAAGAAGATAATAGTATAAAGCTAAAACAAAAATAATACTAAAAAATTGGAATATCAGTACTTTTTTATACTATAATTAGATGATAGCAAAATCAATGTTAAAAAGTACTTTATTACACTATGAATTAGATGAAAATAACAATAATGCAAAAAAAAAAAAAATAAATAACACATCAGTAGGTACCTTATTACACTATAAGTTAAATGAGAAAATAAAAGATAGTACAACGATTTCAAAGCTTGAATGAGAATAATACTAAAAATTGGAATGTAAGTACAATATTAAATAAATAAATAATAATAATAATAAAACCAAAAAACTGAAATGTCAGTACTCTTGTATATTAGAAAGATTTGAATATTAGTAAAATAAGCATAAAAATAATATCAAATATTGGAACATTAGTAAAATAAGCATAGGAATAATACAAAAAATGGGGATATCACAATTTTTACACTAGAGATTAAATAAGTTGTTTATGAAATACAAAAAAAAAATATTGTGTATATTAGACATAAGAAAAAATAATATAAAGTGAAAAGTAATAGTAAAAAAGAAAATATATCTTGACATTGGCCAAAAAGAAATGGAAACAATATAATTATATAAAACAATTCAATAGAAGCCGGCCGTTGAGATAACACATATCGCCAAAAAATAATGCGAGTATTGTTAAAATAAAAAAAAAACAGAGATTATCTATGTACGCTTTGTTGTCGTGGTACACCTGTCAGATAGAATCGGTAGTGCGATCCGTATCTATGATCAATGAAGTGTACACAAATATCAGTTATGTAATTAAAATTATGATTCGCTATTCGCAATATAATTGATACTATAATGGTATAAAAGTAAAAGAAAAACATCTTCAGTGTTAGGTTAGACGTGAATAATTTATATTTTATGTCTGTCTCCTCGGCCTTAGTTCGCGGGGTGTGTTTTTGTCCGACGAAGTATCGCGTTGTGGAAGCTGCTTTTGTAGATCAAGTAGTTGTTTGTATGTTGTTATGTTACGTATTGTGTTATTAACTTTTATTTTGATAATACCATGTGTGGTCCATACATTATGGGGATTGAAGTATTTTCTTGCATCGGTGAGAACTTTCTGCCGTGTTATGGTCAAAAACTCGGTTATCATAGTGTTAGTGCCTTTTAGTTTCTTTTTGTTTTGAAAGATGAAGTTACGCTCTTCAGCTGTATTGAAAGCAATAGCAATCGGTCGTGAGGACTTTTTGTGAGGTCCCAATCTATAACAGTGAGAAATTCTGGGAATAGCTGTCAGCTGAAGACTGTCGCGAAGGGTAAGTGGCATTGATTCTGACAACTTTTCATCTTTACTTTCCTTGATACCATGCAGAAGTATATATGTGCCCCGTTGTCTAGTTTCAATATCATCTACTTTTTTTTCTAGTGTAGAAAAGGACTCCCTTACCTCTTTAAGTGCTGTCAGAGTTTCTTGTTTAAAAATGGCGAAGTCGTTGCATATCTGGAGTAAAGAATCCTCTTTACCTGGGATGACGGTACTAGCATTGAATCTCTGTTCGAATTCCGCGAATTTCTTTTCAATATTTGATTGAATGATATCCATTTTATCCATATTGTAAATGATTATATCGTAAATTCTGTTAAGCCTCAAAATTTTTATTTGTCACCTGCTAAGGCCATAGACAAAAAAAAAAGGATACCTACACACAGGATATACGTTTTCTTATGTATGTTTTTATCGCACTGGAACTGTTCAATAAATTATCAAAATCAATATAAAAAACTATTTTAATGATACATTTAATTCAATTTATATTTGTATTGTATCGTAAATGGTTGTATTGTACGAGAGAGTTCGCACTGACTGTTTTTACGGTTTTTTTTTTAAAAATATATATATATCTTTTTGCAAAACTTATTTCAAATAAATAAGTTGAAAACAAATAACTTTATGTTTTTTGCATTATATTTAGGACAGAATATAAAACCCACAAATAGTGTTATAAAAATTTGAAATTTGACTCTCAAGCTTATGAATAGCCAAGTGTACGGGATCTAATAAGAACTTTGGCAATATAGATATTTAGAAAGGATTCAAAATAGGAAATTTGTGAAAATGAACGGAACTGTTTTCTTTTTCAGCAAAACATGTTTTTCCATTTCAGTAGTGACTAGTCATTTGTCATAGACAAATAGGACAAAATTACTATAAAAAAGAGAGTTTTATGTTTATCACATGATTTATTTATTGAACATCCAATCTAATGGATGTTTTTTTCTTACAAATTGAATTCAATTATATTTTAACATATTCTTCTTAATCTTCTCACTATTTTTCACCTATTTTGTTGCTCTTCACATTTGTTAATTTTTTTTATAATAAAACAAACGTTTTTTTTTAAAAACGTGCTAAACTATTTAACTTAACCAAATGACCAAAAATACAACTATCTAACTTAACTTACTTAATTATTAGTTTAATTAATAAGAAAGTAATTTATTACTTATTTATTGGAGTGAGTGAGCAGCCTGTACAGTGGCGACCAAAAATACTTTTTCGCACTCACCGACGAAGCAATCAACTGTGGCGAGGACATACCTCCCAATCAAGGATGCCATCTCGCTCGGACGATATCGCTTCTCACGAAGATTGCCGAAGACGACCGAGAGACAGCGCATCGTATTTCGATCAACCAACGCGGCGAATCGTTATTCGCTCGTCAGCTAGCCGTACTTGCACAATGTGCATCGTGTTCAAGAAATTTATTATTTTATCTCAACCCCAGTATCGCGGAGCAATTATTGCATAAAATTTATTAACTATTTAATCTGAAAATATAATCAATCTGAGTAAGTTTTCTTTTATTATGAAACCAATCATCACTCTATTATTTCAATTCTAAATAAATTGGCTGAGTAAAACAATTGCAATATCTAAAAATAGTTGTATGTATTTTGGGAGATGATTTGGAACACGTAATTTAAACTCGCAACCTTTTCTGATATCTTATTAATATTCTAATTAAATATAAAGCTTCCTCCCAACTCACATACCGCTAAACAACTATATTAAGATTTAACCCTGCGCAACATCAGTTTACCTTAATAATGGCTAAACGATAAATTAGTTTAATATACTGACTGGGGATGATCTGTATGTCTTCTCTCTAGATGATGAATATAATTTATAACTCAGCAATTATTGTCTTTTACAAATAATCTATTTACAATCAAATTTTATCTGGTTTTTCAAATTTTAGACACACAATCAGATCTCTCATTAATTAATATTGGTATTGCGACATCGATAATAGATGCATAGTATGATTGATCGATTTACTTATCTACAACCTAGACCTGAAGTTAAAATTGTTTAATACTGTCGTTGTTGTTTATGTACATACATATGTAATATGTTTGTGTATTGTATTTCTAATTTTGGTTATAATAAGTGACATATTTTTTAAGTTATTTATAAATATTTATAGATATGAATTTTTATTTATTTATTTATTTAATATACAGAGACACCAATTGAACACGGAACAACACAAACAAAAAAAATATGAAACAAAAAAAAATAGAATCTCCAGTGCTCCAATAACAGGTATCTCCTTTTTTATCTGATGATATTATGGTACTTGATTTGTAGAATCCCCTCCAAAACTCGAATGTTAACTCTTATTGGGGGGTAATGTTAATAAATATTGTAACTGTATTATATATTGAATTTATTACATTATGTATCATATTTTTTCTTTATCAAATAAATAAATAATTATATCGGCACGCTTCCTACTCGGCCGGGTACCCAACAACCGCGCCCCGCTTGCCGGTAACCAAAGCCGCCTACACTTCCCAACAGGCCTATTGTAGTGTCATCCATATCTTTCATATACGATTTCTCTTTCATACTCTCACTACACCACAATTAGTATTTCACTTTTATTTAAATCAAGTCATTTTTTCAAAAATTGAAAATGTTCAAGAACGTGCTTTTATAATAATCTCGTTCAGGGCTCGGCTGAGTAGGATCGATCTTGAGGAACTATTATGATCGATTAGCGTTCTTCAAAATGCTCAGTTTGCGCGACAAGAGAATAATATTGCCGAACTTAGTATGTTGCATAAAATGGTGAATGGCTATGTTCACACTGAACCGCTTAGCTCACTCAACTTCTACGCAGCTGATCCCCGTCTTCGTAACGTTAACACTTTTCAACCGAAGGCATTTAAGAACAATATTGGGAAAAACAATCCAATAGGTCGAATTTGTCGACAATATAATTCACTTTGCTCAAAACACGTGGTTGGTGTAGATATCTCTAATAGCTCCTTAAAATCCTTCAAACAAAATATAACATCAAACATAGTAATATTTAAAGATTAGCATTTCTTACCATATCAACATTTCATGATAGCTACTGCAACACCACAACATTCTGTAAAATTTTAATATCTGCAACAACAATCATTTACCTTTGTTTCAATATTCTTATTTTTTATGTGTAGGTACGTTTTTTGACACACTTATGTGAAGCAAGCTGTGGAGGCGCTTAATTGAAGGGTCAAAGAGATTTTTTTTATTAATGTATTCTGTATATATGTATTGTTAATTCTCTGTGCGTGTCCCTTAATAAAATAAATAAATGAATAAAAAATGAAAGTCATGGTATATGTTTGTAATATTTTCACCTATATCAGATTTTTTCTTGTAAAAATCAACCGCTTATTTACTATTGAAATCAACTGCAAATTCACCTTCATATTCTGTGTTGTTATAATAAAAATATTTGTTGTATGAAAAAAACTACTCGACTATGAAAACTCACTATGAAAAGCTCGGAATGATAAAGGAATCTATGTAGGTAGGAGTTATATGAAACATAACATTTTTTTAGTTCGAGAGGAGAAATTTCGCAGTCTCCTACCCCATTCCATTGAGAACGTTTTAAAACTTCAAGTTCTGTTCATCCCCGGAGCGGCTGCTTGGCGGACGACACACATGGAACTACTATCAGGCATACCACAACCCCTAAGACCCCGTTTTCACTTGTCGTGTGTTAGGTCCGACAAAATGTCGGGTGATTTAGTCATCTAGTAGCAATACATTTTAAATGGAGTTGTTATACTGCATGTATGATAAAAGTAGATAACGAATGGCTAGAACAATTAGATTAATATAAATACTTGGGGAGTATGTTTGAACGGAATAGAAAACCTGATAAAGGTAAGTCATGGCAGGTAATAGAATAAACGGAACACTCAGACCAATAATGTCCGATGACCTAACACTCGAGAAGTGGGAACGGGCCGTAAGATGCCAACCTCAATCGTGGGGGCCCATCGAATCGAAGCTTGAATCAAGTACCGACGGTGCTTCCCTCCACCACCCCTTAGTTCTTGTGTTAGCGATTCAAAAATAAGCCTTCACCACATCTGATGTGGTACCTTTGCTACCTGTTTTTAGTATTATTTTCCCCTGAAGTTGAATTTTATTTTTAGTATTTTTTGAATTGCTTCTTTTAAAGAGCTTTTAACTTTGTATCCTTATAGTAATTACGCTAAATTAGTTCGGCTTATTATTTTTAAAAACATGGCGGCGAATATACCTTATTCCATTATATAATAAGAAAAAAACAATTGCTTCATTTTAATCTGAAAATGTTTGCGGTTAGCGATAATTAGGGCGTAAATATTATTCCAAATATTATATCTGTATATTATAATTATTATTTTTGATATAGCAAGCTTTTCTCGTATTTGCGGTGAAATAATATCAATATTCTTTTGATTATGGCGAATATAAAGTATCGATTACACGATAAAATTTGATGACAACATTACAGATCAGAAGTCCTCTTTGATGGGAGTGTTGAATTGGGGGTCGGATGCTCTGAAAAGGAGGCGCAGATGAAAACATATCTGGGGATCGTTTCTCTAAGGTATTTTGGAATATATTTTTCATAGTTATTAATGGATTTATCACTGCTACCAAAAATATCATATCTTTCGAGTGGCACACATAATATATTGCATACTTGGGTTTACGAATATCATCTCTTGACATTTATGAGATTTTTCACACACAAATATACCAGAGATTTCTCTATGATATTAACAAGTAAATATTTGAGATTTGTACATATATAAGACAAACTATGAAACTAAATAAGTTACTTTTATGGACTGTGCATACATCACCCATATAAATCATCCAAGATTAACGCTCTTCTTACTCCGTTAGGCTGGGTTTTTTCAACAAAAGTATCGGTAATAGTATAGTTAAAATACTTTGATTTCATAAAATTGTTCAAAATTTCGTCGTTTAACGGCATTGGATTTCAACGAATTAACCAAAAGTATTGAACAATTTTATGAAATGAAAGTATTTTAACTATACTTTTACTTTAATATTTGTTCGAGAAACACAACCTTAGGAACATGGTGTGATAGTGTGTTCCTTTCATTCACATTGTTGAACACATATTTATGATTGATCCTTAAATGGATGATAAAAAATCATCTAAAATATGAACATAAAATTAATAATTATAAAAAAGCTTTTGACCAGACTTTTTATCTCTGAATAACTGCACAGAAGGGACCACAGCATTCATGATCTAGGGTTGATTTTAACCAACCCCTATGTAAGTGTTTCGTCAAGAGTAAAATTCGAGATAATTCGAAAAAAATGTAAGTAGATATAAAAAGATGGGTCGATGGCAGAGGGGTTAGCGCATTGGGTTAGTAATACAGTTGTCGCGAGTTCGAATCTGCCTCGACCGATTTCGTTCACCTATTAATGCTTATTTTTAGGGAATGTAGGAAGATGTGTGTGTACTTGTTTCATTAACAAGAACATATTAATTTTATTTAAAAAAAGTTGATAAGGATAGAGTGAGATATCTAAAAGCTATAAAAAACATTGGGATCATTGCAAAGTTTAACAAAACTTGGAGAATTTATAACAAAAAGATTTTACTCATAAATAAACTTTCCGGATTCATAAGATCACTACCTTCTCGTTTTTATGTTTGTCAACACAGTAGAAGTTCAAAATTTAAAATCTAGTATTTCATTTTTTATAAACACACGAGTAAAATATTTTATGCATTGACGCTTTTGTGATACAACTAGCCTCGTCTTGTATATTGGCTTCTGAACTTTAGAACACATTACATCTTATTGATTTTATTATTAAACCGAATCGTATCTACTCTAAATAATAAATAAAGTATAAATGTTATTATTTTTTTAATTACGTACCTATATTTTTAAAGCCTAAAAATTTGTCATAGGCAAAATCATACATCTTCAGTCTGGATCTGTGAGAACATTAATATCGCAAGTATCCAGAATGTGGCAACTTGTTATAAGGTGCGTGATAAATTAATATTTCACATAGTACCTGTTAGTTGCCCGATAATTAATATAAAATAAAAAATATTACATATCAGAAATAAATTTTGTTACTCTTACTGCTATTTTTCATATCATTTTCAAATGTGCGATTATAATTTTTCACTCCTAAACATTTTATAAAACATACATACTTTATCCACTTGATATGTTAAGATGTATGTCCTGCCATAGATTATTTCAAAAATTTATATTTAATTCATAAATTTGCTTGTTTTGTGTTGGTGATATCTGCATCTAATTATATACTGTTTATTTAGAGAGACATTTCATAATACCAGTCTCTTTTCATTTTTATGTCGCTAAACAAAAACAATTATTCGAGGATATGGTGATCAGAATTGTATACAGATAACTTGATGGCTTAATGCTCCCGTAATTTACACTTTAATGCTCAAATTTATTGATTTCAATAGATAAATTTCATGCCAACGGCTTTGGCTATTAATTTTTATACATCCGCATCCCAAGTCTGCGCAGAATATCACAAAATCATTGTCTTATTTTCAGCCTTTCTCACCTGAAGATAACGACACAGTTATAAAAATTTATTAAATGTACACAGAGCGTATAGCTTTGTTTTTTTTTTCTTCTTAATGTTTCTTCTTGAATCACGAAGATCGCATTTATTCCCGCATATCGTATTCTTCTTGATATACCCAATGTGATAAGAATACCACGACAATTCTCACGCATACTTTAAATTACCCATTTCATCCCTACACGTATATCTTCATTCAAATCCTCGATATTCTCATTCAAATGATCTATTTATTAATAAAAAAATGCGAAATGCGTTTAACGCCATCGTTGTTACGTTAAAGCAACAAAAAATATATAACGTAATAATATTTTAACGGTTCAACAACAAAAAATATTTTAACTCCCATGTTGCTATATTTGTTTCCGTGGATATATGACTACATCCTCTCCGAGTTCCCGAGGCTTTAACGAAAAAAACATATTTGATTTCATCCATTTTGAGGTATAATAATTTTCCGTTACAGATGATTTTGTACTCACCATTTCTATATAATTCACAGTAGATAGTCGATGGACTTTCAACTACCTAGTTCTTTTTACTTTCATAATCTCAAAAAATCATATCTTGTAAAAAATGTGTACTTTTATATAATGATATTCATTTTTATGTTTTTATTGGCCAAATACAATATTTTTTTATATAGGTACCTTGCTTCAATTTAAAATTGTAAATTTCTTCCGCTTCCATGAATTTTAATTATGAAATATAAAATATACTTATATAATTTTAACAATCAATTATTTTCTCCACGCTTTTTGACACTTATCCACGATGATGTATGTATGTATCTGTCATATATACGATACCTTAAAGAGTTTCATTGAATTTATTGTATCCGGAGACCTTGGTTACTTCTCTGATGCCTTAGATACAGAGATGTACTATTGTACTTATATAAGCCAATGTCATTCCACGAGCATGAATCTCCTAGTCACACTCGTTGGCTTCTATTTTTCCTCTTAAATGCCGAGGTCGCTCATCTAGAAGGCTCCATAAGAGCCATTAATCTTTTATCTGATCAATCTAGTTTCCTTGGAAATGACATAATTACAGTCCATTATAGAGTAGCGGATGGAGTAAACAGGACAAAGCTCGTTTGAATTTCTCCAGACTTACATAAATCTTCTTTGTGTAATATTTTTCATGTTCTGAATAAGCTAGTAAAATCACGGGGAGAAGTGGACATCAGTCTTGTGTGTTCTCATTTCTAAGATACTAGAATTGAATGTAAAAATCTCACCTGAGTAAAAACAACTCAAATTATATAGCAAAGCTGTAATGTACGATTATCCACTTATAATTATTTGAATACATTATCTGATGACGTCATTACCCTCTATTAATTATTATGTCCTTCATTCATCTGTAGGAGTGCTCTTCTATCTTCTACTGCCTTTGATACTGAATTATTTTCAAGTTAATTCATACCGAGTGAAGAAAACCAAGTCTCTTTACTTTTCTTTTCTTTTTTTTTTGTTCTGTGCCAAGTCTCTCGCGAAGACAGTAACTTTCTATCACGACCTGAATTGAAATTTTATATTTAAAAGTAGTACCTTTGTTCTCTCTCAATTATTTCTGTCAGACATTTATTCGAATGTTTTGCAGTCGAAATTTCGCGGGCGTGTGTATCAGATTGCCGTTTCCACTTGAATGGACTATTGTGAATATTCGAGAACCAGAGTTGAATCAATTTCTATATTTTGTTTTAAACACCAATTACAAATAAACTTTTGTTTTTAACGTATAGATAATATTTTTATTAATTTAATATTCTTATACTTTCACATTTCCTTTCTGGCAAAAGTTACTACAATAGACTGAACACTATTTTTTTAAATTAATTATCTCCTACACACACGATTAAATAAATATATATTATTTCATTGTCTAGTGCCTATTCTTTAAATTCCTTTAATTGTATTGTATTGTATTGTATTGTATTGTATTGTATATATTTTATTTAGATGTAAAAAAAAATTCTTACATCTTGTATAAACAAAAATAAAACCGAATAATAAAAAAAACAAAATCAACATCAGATGACTATGTGAACACCCAAAAAAGACACGTACCTATCAATAACAAGAAAACGCAAAATAAAAACAAAAGGAAAACACACTACCTCAACAGAAGATATCAAACAACATGAAAAAAAACAATAATATAATAATGTAGTATCAAAACAAGCAAAACAGATATTATAGAATCTTAGAACATAATATATAAACAATAGAAACACGCAATTTTTAAAAAAACTTTTTTTTATGTATTCAGCACCTACGCGAATTGTTATGTTGAATTTGTAAATAATTTGGAAGTAAATAGACATAACAAATTGAATAGTGGCAGCTTTGCGATGTTCGAAAAAATAATTTTTGATTAAATAATATATATATTATAATTGTTAATTTTTTTCATTAAACACAACTATATATTTAATTTCCGCACGTCCCCAAATACATATTTCTAAAAATTTTACTAAAAATGGTTCATTTCAAAACAACAACGATTTTTAAAATACAATTACAATAAACATGCTGACTAACGATGAGGACAAGAATTAGAAAATTGAAGAACGCGAAAGGAATATAATACATAAATATATTTTCTTAAATATTTATATAGATAAACAAATGCTAAATGATTATGCTTAAAAAAATAGCCCAAAACTACAGTAGATTGAAAATGATTGGCTAGTTTTTACGTTCAATAAATCGAATTTTCAAGCTGTGAATATTACCTTATTTGACATAAAATTAAACAAAAAATAATTTTAGTGTCACTGTCTTTAGATCAATCGAAAAAGATCTATCGAATAGATTTATCGAAATAGATCTATCGAAAATCACCATAAGAGTGATATCAGCATTATTTACAAAATTACAATTCAACATTTTTTTTTTCGTGTTGGTAATAATACCAAATGTGTGCAACTACAGCGACCAAGGACATTATGTATATCAATAAGATAGATAGTTATATATTATATCCGTAAGTCAACATATCGATTTCAATGTGACGCCTTTGACATAATAATCCTTCTAGAAAATGTTTTGACATGTGTGTCAGTGTGAGGGTACCTAAGCCACAATACATATAATACAAAAACAAACTTTATAGAATTACTACCGAACACTTGACCCAACACAGAGTGTGTATATTTATAGGTAGGTATGTATTTTTGTAGGAAGTATACTCACATATAAGCACATTTGGAAACTGTCAAGATGACATCCGACCTAAGCCAATATCCAATATAATAAATATCGTGTTATATACTGAGGCATGCACTTATCAGTACAAACAAACGCCATTTCATTTATTAGGTACTCAACTCTTCACAATTTATTTATATTTTCGCAATTAAATTGGTATAATTTTATTTTATTTTAATACTTATAACACTTTCTTGAAACGTGGAATTTTCTTCCAACTAACCAATGTTTCCAGTCCAAAGAATATTAGCGTGTGAAATAAATTTTTAATAAATTTCTCCTCTGCTGGGGAACGAACCCAGGACGCCCTCAAAGATACCAAACGGCTAACCAAACTGTGCCACAGCGGTTGGCACAGTTGGTATTTATGTAGTTTTAAACCTTTTTGATTGATACAATATTGTATTTATTTATTTATTTTATTAACGGCGTTTGCCATTTACATGAAGTATTCAAAATATACAAAATATAGTACATAATTTGTGAAAATACATAAAAAAACAAAAATGTCCAATTTATAAACAATGAAAACGAGGCAAGAAGAAATATAAACAAAAACTTGTACAAAATAAAAAAATACATAAAAGAAAAATTAACCAAAATAATAAACAGAATAACAAATGAAAGTATAAAAGAACAAATAAACATAATAAGTAAAGTAGGTATTAAATGTTTAACGAAAAATAAAACTAAACACGATCAATGGAATTTAACACGTAGGGTCCATATCGTTAGCATATTATTCATTACTTAACCACTGAATTCTGTTTAATGCAGAATTGTGATGCGCTAGTGTGTATTGTAGTATTCCATGATTATTATGAAACTTAGATAAAAATTAAAGAGATTAATAACTTCTATTTTTATTCCTTTTAATGGGACGATCGTTTCGATAAATGGCACCACGTTATGATTTTTTTTACTTTTATTGTTTTTGTCGAAATTCAAATTAGGGGGGCAACTCTGGGAGGCAAGTTTGGTTAACTGGCAAAATCAAAACCCTCACGGTTGCCCATATCATGGATATAATTATTATATAGAATTCTATAAAATTTCAAGATGTTATAGACCTCCATATGATAATTATATCTGTGATATGGGTAATCAAGAGGGTTTTGAATTCGCCGATTGACCAGAATTGCCACCCTGGTAAACAGGCGGGATCAAAACCATCCATGTTTTAACCATATCATGGATATAATTAATTTATGGAGTCTCATAATATCATAAGATGTTATAGAACTCCATAAGATAATTATATCCATGTTTACCCATATCATGAATATAATTATCAAAATATGAAATATAATATACAGTGGTAC